>VXBD01014729.1:131281-190940 GCA_013399975.1 Indicator maculatus
GAAGTGAGCAGCCCTAGAGGGGGTTAGGTTTTGAGTAGCCCTACAGGGGGTTAGGTTTTGAGTAGCCCTACAGGGGGTTAGGTTTTGAGCAGCCCTACAGGGGGTTAGGTTTTGAGTAGCCCTACAGGGGGTTAGGTTTTGAGCAGCCCTACAGGGGGTTAGGCTTTGAGCAGCCCTACAGGGGGTTAGGTTTTGAGCAGCCCTACAGGGGGTTAGGTTTTGAGTAGCCCTACAGGGGGTTAGGTTTTGAGTAGCCCTGCAGGGGATTAGGTTTTGAGTAGCCCTACAGGGTGGTAGGTTTTGAGCAGCCTCTCAAGGCATCAAGGCAAGAACAATGTTTCTTCTTGAGGCATTCAATTTCAGTCTGTCTGTCAGACCTCACCATTTGATGGGGCAAACCCCCTGCATTTTCAGCTCCCATTCATTCTCAGGGGCAGGGCACACATTGCAGAACTTCACTAGCTCTTACAAAGCAAAAGCTCAACAAAAAGAAAATCCTAAATGTCATCATCCCAGCATCTTCAACAATATGCCCATGTTATGGCTCAGCATTCTTTTCAGAACAGAAAATAAGGAGTCCTGTTCTCATCAGGCTGTGGATCACAGCTCTGCTTCTGCATTAACTTATCATAATTCTCACTTCCTTCAATTAAGTGCCCATTATCAGCTGCTTTAATATTGTGCCAACAAGACAGCTGCATTAGAAGTGCTTCATTCTTTTCCAATCTTTACTTCCACTAATAACAAACTATTGCATAAATGTCACTGAATTAAGAGTCAAAAAATCCCCAGTGTTAGGATTAATTATCTTCTGTTGGAGGAGAAAATGGGTCAAGGGACAATCCTTTGCTTTGGCCAAAGTAATCCATTTGAACTCTGGCAGCAGACAGAAAAAGCACTTCCACACTGCCAGCATGTCAGACAGCATCCCCTTCAAGTAGGGTCATGCTCTCATACCTGCAAGGATAGGAGTTTCATGTTTTCTACCATCTCAGGGATAAGGTGGGGAGAAGTGGAGAGGAGGGAAGGGAAGGGTAAGGAATGTGAGTTAGGAGGTTTGAAATCTATCCATAGCTTCTGCTCTGTTTCTGCGTAGCTTTGAATAAATTCCTTTAGCTTTCTGTTTCTTTTGGATCTTCACCTGGGTTATCCTTAGGTGATTTGGGGAGGGACTTTTTAGGATATCAGGTAGTGATAGGGGTAGGGGGAATGAAATAAAGCTGGAAGTGGGGAGATTCAGGCTGGATGTGAGGAAGAAGTTCTTCACCATGAGAGTGGTGAGAGCCTGGAATGGGTTGTCCAGGGAGGTGGTTGAGGCCCCATCCCTGGAGGTGTTTAAGGCCAGGCTGGATGAGGCTCTGGCCAGCCTGATGTAGTGTGAGGTGTCCCTGCCCAAGGCAGGGGGGTTGGAACTAGATGATCCTTGTGGTCCCTTCCAACCCTGACTGATTCTATTATTTAACATGAGGACTGGAGATCATGCAGGCATACTTTGGGCAGGTAGGGGAAATTCAAGTTCTGCAGTTTGGCATCAAGTGAGGACAGGCAGAGCACCTCTGTGGGTGAGAAGGATCTCTCATCACCCAGTGGCAGGATGCTGGGAGGTGGTGGCAGGAGTGCTGAAGTTTGTTTGATGAAGTGGCAGTCAGAAAGCACATTTCAGGTGGCTGCTTCACTGTATTAAAGGCCTATTTTTATCCAGTCATTTAAGTTCAAGGACATTTCTCTTGCAGTTTTGGAGCTCTCTGTTAGCTCTTTGCCCTAAATTATTAAAAGGGAAGTCTGAGCCTCCTTCTTACAGGAAGGAGCAGCACGGATAAACAGAGTGGAGCTGGTATGGGTACCACTGGGTTTTTTCCAGGAATGGAGGCTGTTCATTCTTCAGAAGAGGAGGCTGAGGGGCCCTCTACAACCACCTCAAAGGAGGTTATAGCTAGATGGGGATTGGTCTCTTCCCACACGCAACAAAGGGCAGGACATAGAGAAATGTTCTCAAGTTGTGCCAAGGGAGGTTCATGTTGGACATTAGGGAAAAGTTCTTTCCAGAAGGGGTTCTCAAACATTGGAACAGGCTGCCCAGGGAGGTGGTGGAGTCACTATCCCTGGAAGTATTTAAAAGAGGCGTGGTGCTGAGGGATGTGTTTTAGCAGCAGTGGCTTAGCAGTAGTGGTGGGATTGTTACCTCCAGGTGAGAAGTTTAGACTTTATGACCTCAAAGGTCTCTACCAACCTCAACAGCTCTATGATTCTAGGATTGTAAAACACAGTCTGGATGGGAAGCACTCTGTAACCCTGATGTAACCCTGATGAAGGGGATCTGACAGGCACCCTCCTTTAGAAGTACAATTCCTCCTCTTAAAACTGAGGCTGCTTCAAGCTGGAGACACCTGACTTTACAAAGAAAGCATGACCTGTACATAAACTGTGTTCCTGGCCTCACACATTGTCTCCATCATATTGATCATCTGCATGAGTTGTTTCAAGCATTCTTAAAAGCTCCTCCTAAAGTAATCCAGGGGAAAAAACCTACTCACTTTGCTGTCTAGGATGTCAGCTCTAATCACCCAGCTTCTCCTTTCCTTGCAGTTTGGATGTCTGCACCAATCACAGGATCACAGAAGAGTTCTATTTAGAATAGACCTCTAAGACCATCAAGTCCAACCATCAACCCAACACCACCATGGCCATTAAACCATGCTCCAGAACACCATGGCCACATGCTTCTTGAACATCTCCAGAGACAGTGACTTCACCACCTACCTGTGCAGCCTATTCCAGAGCCTGACCATTCCTGCAGGAAAGAAATTTTCCCTAATATCCAACCTAAACATCCCCTCATGCAACAAGGCCATATCCTCTAGTCCTGTCTCTAGTTACTTGGGAGAGGAGTCATAGAGACTGTACTTCCCCTTCCCTTTCTTTTTTGTCAAGGTGCTAGGTATGCAAGGCCACTCTCTTCATTTTGAAGCAGAAAAGAGTTTGTTTTTTGGTTCCTGCAATAGCACCAATACCAACTATAGGCACCCATGAGAGACCTGGGTCTGTTCAGCATTGAAAAGAGCAGACTGAGAGGCAATCTTATTAGTGCTCATGGATATCTGAAGGATGGGTGTCAAAAGGAAGGTGATAGTCTCTTTTCAATGGTGTCCTGTGGTAGGACGAGGCACAATGAGCACAAACTGAAACACAGGAAATTTTACCTTAACATGAGGAAAATCTTTGCTGTGCAGTTGCTGGAGACCTGGAGCAGGCTGCCCAGAGAGCTGTGGAGTCTACTTTTCCAGAGACTTTCAAAACCCATCTGGATGTTTTCTTATGTGACCTTCCCTAGGTGATCCTGCTTTGGCAGGGGAATTGGACAAGGTGACCTTCAGCAGTCCCTTCCAGTCCCTATTATTCTGTGATTCTGTGAGCACCACAAACATGAGCATCTGAAAAATTTGCAATCTAAGCAAGGTGTAGGAAGGAAGGAACAGAATAAAAAAGGGCTGATTGCTGAATGAGAATAGAATTTAATGTGTGCATGGATTTCTCTTTACTGAGTCTGATGATAGGTGGATCTCCAGACATTCACATCATCAAATAATATACTCTCCTGTATGCTAGCAAGCATGAGCATAAGGGCAGATGGACAGATTGAATCCCCAGCAAACTGGGACCAAAAGCCAGGACAATCCAAAACACAGGATCATATACTTCTGTGATTAGTGATGACTTGAGAAGGTAAATATTCTGCACTAAATGAAAGACAGTAATCCTACCTGAAAGCCAAAATGTCTTCCTGTAATTTTATGCAAAATATCCTTTTCAAATCATCCAGTCCATGATTCATTTTTCCCTAAGCAGAGTATGGGGGGGGGTGGGAAATTCACTGATAATATCACAGTAGGTGTTGTGTCACCTTTTTCTTAAGCATGAGTTTGCAAACATGTTCCTTTCCCTCAAATGGATATAACTACTGCTTGGAAAGGTGAAATGAAAATCACTGAGCAGCTTCTAATCTCTGTGTCTCGTTGGAGACATGAGCAAGAATCCTTCTGTATGACTTGCTCATCATTCAAACTCTGCTTATGCAACATCTTCCTTAGGAGGAAACACTGAGAGGAACGTGTTCCTGAGCACACAATTAGAGCAATCATCTGCTGCTAATTGTGTCTTCTGTTTCTGGGGTAGTTTCCACAGGAAGGAATCCATGTATCTTGCAGATGTAATTGAATTAAACTTCACAGTGCTTCTGTTAAATGATGAAGCACTAGTTCTTCCTGCTGAAATAACTGGTGCTGAAAGCTTGAGTTAGTTGTCCAGAGCTGATAGATTTTTACACGGTTCACCTCACCTGCTGAATTAATCTCAGGCTGTTTCCATCCTCGTCCTGTTGCCACTACACGAAGCAGCCCAGGAGGTTTGTGCTAATAAAGCTTGTCCTTCAGCAAGGTAGCCAGTTGTCACCTGAGTGCATCAAGAGGTAGACAATTCATCACATCTCTCAACAGTTCTTCCCAGGGCTAAGGAGCACCACTGCTAAAAAAACCCCAAACAAACAAACAACAAAAACAAACAAACAACCCAGTGTCTTTCCTTTGGGATTTTTAAGGCTTCGGGTTCCTTTTCCCCAAGAGATCTCAAAGACCTTTGGTGATGACATCTCTGTGTGGAAACAGGACTGGGATGGAGCTCATGCAGTGGTCTGCTTAAAAAGCTTTCTCCAGCAAACTCAGCCTTCAGCACTCCTGCTTCTTTTCTGGGGAGCATCACTTTGCCTTCCTCCTTCCATGCTGGAGCAATCTGTTCCCAAAGGACTGTGTCTTATGGAAGGGACTCGTGATGGAAAAGTTTGTGAGGAGCTGCAGCCCTGGGGAAGGGCTTATGAAGGAAAGGTTGATGGAGGACTGTCTTCTTGTGAGAGGGACCCCACACTGGAGTGGAGGAAGAGTGTGAGAAGTCCTCCCACTGAGGAGGAAGGAGTGGCAGCAACAACATCATGAACCAGCCACAACCTTTATTCCCTACCCTGCAGCACTGCTTGCAGGGAGAGGAGGTAGAGAAAACAGAGAGTGAAGTTGAGCCCAGGAAGAAGAGGAGGATGAGGGGAAAGTGATTTTAGGATTTAATTTTTATTTGTCATTAACCTACTCAGATCATGCCAGGCCATCATGGGTTTATGAAAAGCAGGTCCTGCCTAATATAATCTCCTTCTACAAAAAGGTGACCAGCCTAGGACATGAGGGAAGGGCCATGGATGTTGCCTACCTGGACTTTAATATAGCCTTTGACATTGTCT
Source organism: Indicator maculatus (assembly GCA_013399975.1). Taxonomy (NCBI): domain Eukaryota; kingdom Metazoa; phylum Chordata; class Aves; order Piciformes; family Indicatoridae; genus Indicator; species Indicator maculatus. Next base: position 136,563 of record VXBD01014729.1, read on the forward strand.
TCCACAGCATTCTCCTTCAGAAGCTCATGGCACAAGGCTTGGATAAGTGCACTCTGCACTGGATTAAAAACTGGCTGGATGGCAGGGCCCAAAGAATGGTGGTGAATCTGGCTGGTGAACAAGATGTAAGTGGGGACTGGACAAATAAAAGGGAAGCCAATAAATAATCTTTTTAGACTGACATATGATGGCACCCTGAAGGTGAATGTACAAACATAATGAACTGTTTTAGCTGGGAAATGAGAGAAAAATGGGCTTTACAGATTGTCCTAATATACAGTTCATTTGAAAACTAAAGGTGGAAGGGTTATGGAGTACATTGGTTTGGGATTATAGCATCTGAGATTTTTAACCTGCTCTAGGCTGTCTCAGTGCCCCTTCATTCACCATTAAGTGTCACAAAACCTCTACACCTTTCTGATGGGACAGTTCCCTGAAGAAAACATCCATTCCCAAAATAAACAATTGTATACACCATTTTTAGGCTGGAGGAATGCTGCTTCTGCATCATTATAGAATATTAGCAGCATAGAACAGTTTCAGTTGGAAAGAACCTCTAAGATCTTCAAGACCAATGGTGAGCCTAACACTGCTTACTAAGCTTGTTCTCTCCATGTCTAATGAGAGAAAGAAGGAGACAAAAATCAGCAGCATTTAAAGTACAAAGAGTCCATGGAGAGCCATACAGGTGTTGTCTTCATCTATATAGGGTATTCCCAAGGTCTTACATTCATAGAATGATTTAGGTTGGAAGGGACCTTCAAGATCAGATTTAGGTTGGAAGGGACTTTCAAGATCATCTAGTTCCAACCCCTCAACATCATTTGCAGGGACACTTTTCACTAGACCAGGTTGCTCAAGGCCTCATCCAACCTGAACCTGAACACTTTCAAGTAGCAATCATCCACAGCCTCCCCAGGCAAACTGTTTCGGTGTCTCATCACCCTCACTGGAAGGAATTTCTTCCTAATATCCAGTATAAATCTCTCCTTCTCAAGCTTATAGCCATAAATATTCTTCAAGGACCTTTCATAAGTCTTCCTCCAAACTGAAAAAGAGACACATGCAACCCAAGCATTTTGTCCAATGAAATCACTTCAGAAGTGTGACAAATTAAGCAATACATATCACCATTGTTCTCTCTATTTGTCACCAGTTCAATTACAAAGACTCAGCTTACTCAGATGGGCAGATGGCTCACATTAGGAGAAGCAGGGGATGTACAGCATGTTCTAGAAAGACCATGCACTGAGCTCTGCTTTCTGTTGGGTTGGCTTTTGCCTAGTAAGGCAATGTTACACTGAGCCTGGGAAAAGGGCTGTCTCCTTCTCCCTGAGCTTTCCTTCTCAACTTGTCTCAGGCTTCTTGAAAAGTTCTTGTAGGTTACATTGAGAACTTTCCAGTCAGGCATGCCAAGAAGGCCAATTGTCTCCTGGAGTGCATTAAGAAGAGTGTGACCATCAGGTCAAGGGAGGTTCTGCTCCCCTCTGTGCCTTCTCACACATAACAAGTGACAGGACAAGAGGACACAGCCTCAAGTTGTGCTAAGGGGTGTTCAGTTTGGATATTAGGAAAATTTTCTTCATGTCAAGGGTTCTCAGGCATTGGAATAGGCTGTCCAGGGAAGTGGTGGAGTCACCATCCCTGGAGGTATTCAGAAGTGGTATGGATGTGGTGCTGAGGGATGTGGTTCAGTGGTAGCAGCTTAGCAGTAGTGATAGGAATGTGAGCTCTAGGTGTGTGTTTGAACTTTGTGATCTCAAACATCTCTTCCAACATGAAAAGTTCTGATCCTAGTCCCAGCTCAGTAGAGAAGATCTTGCAGCTCTTACAGATATGCAGGAAGACCAGAAAAAAGGCCCTCCCAAACATTTATGCTAAGATCATCTCATTACAGCTAGGACTTAAAAGCATTCCTAGACGGAAAGCACAAGTCACAAATTGTTGGCTCTCTGACGATGAACCACCTGGACAATAACCATATTTCACTTTTTGGTTTTACCTACAGCCCTGTTTGCTCACTCCTACCTATAAACACCATTTGATTTTTAATCCAGACTGACTGTGCCAGCCACATGCACTTCATCCTACTTTGAGGGGGGGGGGGAAAGAAAAGCAAACATTTTTAGTTCTTTATACTCAGCAATCTTTTACTCCACAGAGAGTTAGAAGATCCCTTTGACATGCAGTAAGGCTTTTCAACATTTTGACTTGCAATGAACAGTGAAAATTCATAGAATGGCTATTCTGCTTCTGTCTCAAGTTTGTACTTTGTTCACCAGTAGAAATCACTCACTCATTTGTTTCAAAAGCACTAAACCAAAGAGAAACGTTGTCTGATGAGCTACAAAAATTTTACACCGTGTCAGAGTTGGTGTCTAGGTGTAGCAGCAACACTTCTCAAGGGAACCCTGGCTTTAACAGCCAAAATGTCTACCTGTGCTGCAGTGAGAGGTGGGGGGAGGAGGAAAGTTACTTTCTCAAGACAGAGCAGTGCACATCTTCTGCCTAAACACAGATCACAGATCAAAGCCTTTTGAGAAACAAGTGGTTTACTCCTGAAGGAGATAATTAGATCTTCATTGCTAACATGTGTCTGCTGATGAGCCACTGTTACAGCACACAGTGAAAGTATTGATTTAGGGTAACTTTCCAAGTGCTTTATTATCAAGTAGTCACTCCCAAGGCAATTGGAGACAAAATGTAATGTAATTAAACTCTGAAGCTTGTGCCACAATCTCTTCGGGGAAAAGCCTTTCAATGAGAACTTCTACTCAAGTTGGAAGGAGATGCCACTTAATGAACTTTGTCAGGGAAGCACTGTGGTTATAAATCACAGCAGCAATCACAGGGAAGGAGCTGTGAAGAAAGGCAAGTGAGGAAAAGCTCCTTCAAGGATGCAGCACAAATCTGTCAAGATAACTGCAGAGGAGGGGGGGAATATCTGTGCAAGGAGGTGTAAGAGATCAAAGGAGCATGATCATATCTCTGTAAATCTGTGTTGTTCTCTTGACGTAGAGGGAGCTTCACACTGACTAGCTGAGAAGCTTTGCAATTAAGAACTGTCATTCCACTAAAAACACAAACCAACAGCTAGCTGTGTCTGAAAATGGGGGATCCTTGTTTCTCCTTCAAGTCCTATTAACCTTGTGTCAAAACCAGCTTCAGTAGTTGTATTTGTTTTGAAGTAATCACAAACAAGCCACTGTGCACGTCAGCATTCTTTGAAGGATTCACTCTAATGCAACACAAGCTTCAGATCAGCTTACACATATTCTGTTATCACCCAGATTCACTGCTCCTCTTCCCTCTTCTGTAAATGAGGTGTTGAAGAGCTGGCAGGTTTTGCTTCAGAGAGGACAGCCACACTGAGCTACCCACAGCAGCCTGGGCGAGTCTCTCTTCTCACGTTTCAAGATTAGTTGTACATCATGGTGTATTCCTTCTATCAGTAAGGAAGGTGTAAAATTTCTGCTTTTCGGCTGCCAGAACTTCATACTTATTTTAAGAGACTGAGTTAGTATCTGCCACTGCTGAAATCCAAGGTTGTCATCCTGCTTGGTGTTCTGTTCCTACCGCCCAAGATCCTGAACTCCACCATCTCGTGATCGCTACAGCCAAGACTGCTCTCAACCTTCACTGCTTCAACTAGACCCTCCCTTGTTAGTGAGTGTAAGGTCTAGAAGTGCTCCTCTCCTAGCTGGCTCAGCCACCATTTGCATCAAGAAGTTATCATCAATGCACTGGAGGAATCTCCTGGGCTGCGGCTGGCTGGCTGAGTAGCCTTTCAGCAAATATCTGGGTAGTTAAAATCCCCACATGTGGTGGTTTTAGGGTGAGAGTGCCCCCATGAGAACCAGGGTCTGTGATTGCAAAGCTGCTGTAAGCTGCTCATAGAAGGCCTCATGACCTTACTCATCCTGATCAAGTGTCCTGTAATAAACACCCACAACAATTTGAGTCTGGAGAAGAGAAGGCTCCAGAGAGGTCTCAGAGCAGCCTTCTACTACCTGGAGGGTGCCTACAAGAAAGCTGGGGAGAGACTTTTTACAAGAGCTTCTAGTGATAGGATGGGGAGGAAGGGCTTTGAACTGACAGAGGGGAGACTTAGATTAGACATTAGAATTTTTTCTCCATGAGGGTGGTGAGACACTGGAACAGGTTGCCCAGAGAAGCTGTGATGGCTTCAAGCCTGAAAGTGTTCAAAGCCAGGCTGGATGAGGCCTTGAGCAACCTGGTCTAGTGGAAGGTGTCCCTGCCCAAGGCAGGGGTCTTAGAAGGTCTTTAAGGCCCCTTCCAACCCAAACCACTCTATGGTTTATTTATTTATTTAAAAACTTTGAGCTACCTGGCAATCTGAGATGATATATCCCAGGAAATACTGAATTTCTCAGTGCCTCCAACATGTTAAGTGATTACAGCTTAATCGCTGACTCTTTATCAGAACATTTGCTGACATTTATCAGCTACCAGTATCTGAGTTCATGTGCCAAATCCTGCAATTGCACTTCATGGCATCATGTATTATTAAGATCAATGGTAAAGGCTGAAACAATTTTTGTATTCTCATGCAATTGTCAGTCCTTTCCCAGGTGCTCATAACCCCAAAGTAAAGAAGCTGGCTAAGGTGTGGTTATGAAGGTAGCATGAAAAGCAAATGAGGATGGGGTGACTTTATTTTAGAACAATTATTGGGTTGGGCAACTAAATAGAATTTGAGGGATTTCAGGCAGACAACCAGAATGAAAGTCTGGGCTATTTCTACCACCTCATCTTGGCAGTAAATTCTAATTTTGCCTTTAGGGAAGGAGCAGAACTAGCTGTTGAGTATGGTTTGCAGAATTTCTTATCTACCTTTTGTGTTGTCCTACAAGAAATTAAGAGCCCTGCTCTGCATAGCTAAATATGCTACTCCTGCTTCTTATCATCTGAAACAACCCATCGTTGGAAATATGTAACTTGAGGTAGACCTCCAAGTTTTCAGAGAAAACAGCACAGCTCTGGATGTTGAGTGGGACAACTCAAAATGTACTCACTTGAAAAAGCAGTTTCACTTCCAATAGCTAATTTTTAATTTTAATACAACCAAGAATGGAAAACAATTTCTCTGTTGCAATTTAGAAAGGTAACAGAACCTCAAATTTAAAAACAAACAAACAAAAAACAAACAAACCAAAAAAAAAGGAAATATGTGGCTCATCAAGGGGGGGCAAACTGCATCTGTGGTCAACAGAAAATAACAGAGGACTCCCTCCCTGAGACACAGCTGAGCTGAGCTTTTTGTAGGAACACTGCAATTGCAAATACATTTGGAAGTCTGATCTTGTGCTGCTTCTTCTAGCATGTGAGGTCAGTCATGCAAGGTGTACTGAAGACTGACAGGCAGAAAGATAGCTCATGTTCTGGCTCTCCCCCAAAGCATTTGCATTTACTGGAGAGTCTGTAAGGGCCTTTTCCACATAGCTACACACACCAGTGTGACTATATACATTCAGGATCATAAGGCAGGTGGATAAATATAATCTCTTGGGCTTCACATTGTCCTCTTCAGTCTTGACTGGCTGCTCTATCTGTCCATCACACTCTGAAGGTCTTTCATCTCAAAGAAAGGTTGGGTTTGATCTAAGACTTCACATGGAAATTCCACTGTGTTTCTTTCTCCAGACTTGCCACTGTTGAACTCATCTTCACTGTTCAGACCATGTTTATTGACTGGAATATTTCCTCCTGCACAGACAGCAAACACACCGGCAACAAACACCACAACAGTCTTCTTACCTTGTCCAGAAGTTTTCCTGTATTTCTACTTTATATTTTCTACTTGGAACACCCATCATGACTTCTGTGAGACTCCAGCCACAGCAACAATAGCAAATTGTCCCCCATAGTAGTGAACCCAGTGGAGAGAGTACTCATGGAACTTGTGCATTACCCTAAAATGTCCAGGTCCTGAACCTGGGTCACAGCAGTGCTCTGAATGCTGCAGGCTTAGGGCAGAGTGGCTGGAAAGCTGATTGCCACAAAAAGATCTGAGGGTGCTGGCCAACAGGCAGCTGGACATGAGCCAGCATGTGGCCAAGAATGCCAACAGCATCCTGGCCTAGATCAGAAAGAGTGTAGCTAGAAGGACCAGGAAAGTGATTGACTTACTGTACTCAGCACTGGTGGGGCCACATCTTAAGTACTGGGCTCAGTTTTGGGTGCTACAGTATAAGAGACATTGAGATGCTGGAGAGGATCCACAGAAGGGCCAGAAAGTTGGTGAGGAATCCGAAGAACACATCTTACAAGGAGTGGCTGAGGGAACTGGGGTTATTTAGTTTGGAGAAGAGAAGGATGAAATGAGACCTTCTTGCTCACTAAAACTTCCTGAGAGGAGGTTGGGGTGAAGTGGTGGTTGGTCTCTTCCCCCAAGTAACTAGTGATAGGATGATAGGAAATGGCCTCAAGTTGTGCCAGGGGAGATTTAGGTTGAATATTAGGAAAAATTGGTTTCCTGCAAGTGTGGTCAGACATTGGAACAGGCTGCCCAGGGAGGTGGAGTCACCATTCCTTGAGGGGTCCAAAAAACGTGCAGACATGACATTCTGGGAGATGGTTTAATAGACGTAGTAGTGTTGGCTTGACATTTGGACTTGATGATCTTAGAGGTCTTTTCCAGCTTTAGTAATTGTATGTCTCTGTATACAGCACAATCCATGAAACATTTGCTGTTCAAGCCATTGCCATAAGCTATGGTGCAGGTAATAGACTCTGCAAGCTGTCACCACACACACCCTCAAATGTCAAGTCACTAGTATTTCCAGACAACCACATGCACAAACCTGAGGTCTGCTGTGTTTAAACCTGCCAGTCTGCTTTCTGAATGTTAGGTGCTCACTTGTGGGACCTGCAACAGCTGGCCTGAAATAACTCTGCATGAATATGCAGCATCTGTTCTCTCGAACGCCTTGGCCTCGTAAACAGATTGGAACTGCCTGAAGAGGGTTCATACACAAATAGAACTCAGTAAGAGCTACTTACTGGATTGTAAGAGACTGGAAGATAATGCAGATTATTTTTGCTCCCTTAAAATTCCCTCAGTTCTGACCTTCAGAATGTGTACGCAGGCTTTAGCAAAACAAAGTTTTTAAAAGCACAGCAGCCACAAAGAGATGGAAGGAATAAGATACAAGATGATGCTGTGCTGTTTCCTATGTATCTCTTCAGGGTTTTTGATGACTAGTCAGACTAAAATTCTCTTTTCATAACAGGCAGTTCCTCAGGTGTCTGCTGCAGAAAGCTATTTAGAGCCTTCTGATGTACTGCAGGTTTTATAGCCATAGATAATCATTACCTGTGGTGAGCAACATAAACCACAGGCAACTAACTGTAAGGATGCGTAGCACACAATATCAGAAGAGGCAACAAGACCCTTAAAACTGCTGAGGCTCATTTGCCACAGTAAGAGTTTATTCTGTGTGACTGCCAACCTAAAAATATACCCTTCCTCCACACCTCCCCCATGAAAGGTGTCATTTCATGAAGTTATGGAATCATAGAATGGTTTGGGTTGGAAGGGACCTTAAAGATCATCTAGTTCCAACCTCCCACCATGAGTAAGAACACCTTCCATTAGAACAGGTTGCTCAAAACCACATCCAGCCTGGTCTTGAAAACTTCCAGTGAGGCAGCATCCACAACTCCTCTGGGCAACCTGTTCCACTGAGTTGGACTCAATGATCTCTGGAGGTCCTTTCTGACCCCTAACATTCTGTGGTGATGTCACTGTCCCATTTCAACGACACATGGTTGTGGTGCTGAGAGATGTGGTTCAGTGGTAGCAGTTTAGCAGTAGTGCTGGGATTGTGAGCTCTAGGCGAGTGGTTGGACTTAGTCTCAAAGGTCTCTTCCAACCTCAAAAATTCTATGGTTCTGTGATTCTGAAGTTCCCTGCAATGTACTCTTTTACCCCATGACAACCTTCTTTGATACAGATTGAAAGCCACCACCGCCTCCAGGACTAGAGAATTTGCAGGCAATGATCTGAGTCTGAGGCATCACTCATGTGATGTTTACTTCAATATCTAGTGTTCAAAGGATTCTGCCTGGTTATACTCACCAGTGAGAATGGAAACCACACAAGCCTGTGGCAACGGGATGTGCTCTACTTAAAAACGTTTCAACTTGTTACCAGTTGCAGGCTACAAACCTCTGTGATATGTACTGGTGCACTAAAGGGAAGGGCTAAGCAAGTAAGGAATAGAGCAGATAGGCATGAAAAACAGCAATAAAAGGCTTCAGGAGAATTTTCCCTTGAAGTATTGCAGAAGTGTTGATGAAAATAATGGCAATGGTAAGAAGATCCACTTAAAGAGAAGGCAAGGAAATTGAGTGCTTGCCTGATGCCTGAAAGACCTTAGTCTCATGTCTTCTTCTCACACACCCCCAACATTTGGGCAGTCTCAAAGGGAGCTTCTGTTTCTGCTCTTCAGTTCCTGCATTTACAAAGAGATGTAAGAAGCATTTTTACACCCTTTACACTCACAGACACGTGTGACAAAATTATTCAAAGGTCTGAATAGATCACAGGATCATAGAACCGTAGAAGTGTTTTGCTTGGAAGAGACCTCTAAGACCATCAAGTCTAACCATCAACTTAACACCACCATGGTCATTAAACCCTGTCCCAAAATTCCATGTCCACACATTTCTTTCTTTACCACCTCCCTGGACAGCCTATTGCCAATGTCTGGCCACTCCCACAGGGAAGAAATATCTTAACCAACTCTTAGGTAACTCAACTGCTAAGGTAAGGGGATTGTAGTAGGCCAGGAGGTATTTTGGCTGACATAAAACCTGCAAGAAATTTTCTAGGGTCTTACATTTAGGGCATAGGTTGGTGACAGGTTGGACTCGATGATCTTTGAGGTCTCTTCCAACCTTCTTGATTCTATGATTCCCTCAGCACCTGCAACTGAGGTTGTCCTTCCCAACAGACACTGAGCAGGCATAATGTGCATGAAAATACAGCCTTCAGACCTTGTGTCCTTTTGATCCCCGATTTGCAGGATTTTTTTAAGAGCTTTCATTGTGCACACTTTGTTAGTCTGATGGGTTTTGTGATTAAGTGCCTGTCATTAAGGCACTTTTATCATTATGCAACCTTTCCAGAAATGTAGAAGTGCTATTTATAGAAGTTCTATAGTTATAGAAGCACCTACAGTAGAAGATACACTTAATATAGTACTTAAAGAAGAAGAAGATATATTTGCACTTACTCACTTCAAATGATCCTTCTTAGATCATTTAAAAGAACATGTTTACCTCCTTTCTGTGTGTGTGTGTTAAGGAGTGTGTGACCAGAAGGTCAAGAGCAGTTCTCCTTCCCCTCTGCTCTACCATAGTCCAACCACATCTGGAGAACTGGGTCCAGATCTGGGCTCCCCAGTTAGAAAGAGATAGAAAACTTCTGAAGAAAGTCCAGTAGAAGTTACAAATATGCTGAGGGCTTTGGAGAATCTCTGTGAGGAGAAAAGATTGAGAGCCTGAGACTGTTCAGCTTGGAGAAGAGCAGCCTGCGAGAGGATCATTTAAACTCTCAGCAAGAGCTAAAGTGTGGGGGGCAAGAGGCTGGGGCCAGACTCTTGTCGTGGTGCCCAGTGACAGGACAAGGGGCAATGGCCACAAACTGGAACCCAGGAAGTTCCACCTGAACATAAGGAAAAAATTCTTTGATGTGAGGGTGCTAGAGCCCTTCAGCAGGCTGCCCAGAGAGGTTGAGGAGCCACCTCCTCTGGAGAGATTCCAAACCCACCTGGACATTGTGATCCTGGACAACTTGCTGGTGGTGACCCTGCTTCAGCAGGGGGCTTGGATTTGATGATCCCCAGAGGTCCTTTCTGACCCCTACCATTCTGGGATTAATTCTAATGAATTTTAAATGCTCCCTGGTGTGTTGTAAGGGTTGTTCTTAACACAGGGCACCTATTGAGCAGGTGTATCTGCATTTGTGAGCAAACCAAAAAAAAAAAAAGAAAGCAAACAATCAAGAAATGTGTTGACAAAGTGTAAATGGAAGAAAAGTTTTAGCATGCCAGACTGCTTCATAATGAGATCATCATAAGGGCAGAGATGAAGACCCATGGTACTCCACATATAAGATGATTGACTGTGGGATTTGGCAGACCCTCTGGTACATCCCTAGAAAAATTAAACCCATAAGCTGGCACAGCTCACAGAAAAGCAGCAAAGTGCTGATGATCCAGAATCCTCTTTTCAATATTGCTTCTCTAATATTTTCCCAAATCCTGCAGCTCATGCAAGGTGCAAGAATCCTTAGCAAAGCTATTTCTGGGCTCTCCTGGTGACTGTAGATATTACAAAGAACTCACCCAATTGTGCTAGTTTCCTTTAGGGAATTTCCAACACCAGTGTAAATAAACACTCACAAGGTAAAAGAAGGCATTCTGACTTTTCCTAGAATTTAAAATATACATTTAGAACTTTGCAGAATTCAGATATAGTAACTAACACCAGTAATATTCACCAGTAAAGGTTGATGTTTTCTCTTTTTCTCTTAAAGACATAATTTAAGATCACAGTAGCACTTTTTTTTTCCACTTCAGAGGTAGGAAAACTGGAGGCGAGTGCAAAAAAATGTGCTGTGAGACCCTCCACAAGCGATAGGGTGCCTCTCCTTGGTATACCTTGGTCTGGTTTTCTCACTCCTAACTCCAACCATCCCATGCTGAGGATTTCTCATGGTGCTGAGGAGTGTAGAGGCTGCCATGGCTACAGATCCTAGTGCTGACCAGTAGCTACTGTAACTTACTTTGCTACAGAGCTGTCTCATCTGATGCCTTCTACCTCCTCTCCTGCACACCCATTTCATTCCATCATTTACCAGCTGTCCTGGCTAAGTGGGGAGGTCCCAGCTGACTGGAGATTGGCACTCATCTGCAGGAGGAGGATTTTGGGAAGGACAGACCTGTCATTCTGACCATGGTGTCAGGGAAAGTCATGGAACAGATTGTCTTGAGTGCCATTATGCAGCATGTGCAGGACAACCTGTGCAGGACAACCTGTGCAGGACAGGTTCATGAAGGGCAAAGTGCTGCATGACCAACCAGACCTCTTTATATGACAAGGTGACCTGCTGAGAGTATGAGGGCAAGGCTCTGGTTGTTGCTTATCTGGACTTTAGCAAAGCCTTCAAAATCACTTCCCACAGCATCCTCCTGGAGAAACTGTCTGCTCATGGCCTGGATGAGTAGACTCCTCGCTGGGTTAAGAACTGGTTGATGGCTAGGCCCAAAAAGTAGTTAAATCCCTTTAAATCCAGCTGGTGACTGGTCACTAGGGGTGTTCCTCATCACTCAGTATTTGGGCCAGTTCTCTTTGATAACTTTATCAATGACCTGGATGCAGGGATCCTGGCATCCTCTGAGTTTATAGACAACACTAGATTGGGCAGGAATATTGGTCTGATCAGGGTAGGAAGACTCTACAGAGGGACCTGGACTGGCTGGATAGATGGGCTGAGGCCAGTGGGATGAGTTTCAGCAAGGACATGTGCTGAGTCCTGCACTTGAACTCAACCAAATACCTGGATGAGGTGAAAAGAGGCATAGATGTGGTGCTGAGGTCTAGCCCCAGATTTGGTAAAGTTAGATAATGGTTGGACCTGATGATTCTAAAGGTCATTTCCAACCCAAACAAGTCTATGATTGTATGATTCTATGATTTCTCCTGGTGCTGCATTGCCTTCCTTCCCCTTGTTTAATAATTCCTAGTCTTGAAGAAAGCAATTAATAACTGAACATCTCTGTGTACTTTTTAATTATAAAGATGTATACTATAAACAAGAGGAAAATATTCTTGGCACTGACTCCATAAATATGTGCTACATGTTATTGTGGTGGGAATCCTTCTTGACTATTTGCCAGAAACAAACTATTTGACTTCCAGGGACAATAGTGATTTTATGTCAGCTGAAGACACATGCCAGCTTTGTCAGTACTAATTACTAGGTGCACAAAATTAGAAACTGAGAAGATTGGATTATTTATCACTCTGGAGCACTACTGATGACTCTTTGATTATTGATCACAAAAATACCAGAGGCTAATCATTCCATTTGCACAGAAAAACACATTTTCACTGACTTGCCATGGGGTGCATCAAGAAAAGTGTGGCCAGCAGGTCTAGGGAGGTTCTTCTACCCCTTTACTCTGCCCTAGTGAAACCACACCTGGAATACTGCATCCAGTTTTGGGCTCCCCAGTTCAAGAGAGACAGAGACCTGATGAAGAGAGTCCAACAGAGAGCCATGAGGATGATTAGGGGGCTTGAGCACTTCCCCTGTGAAGAGAGACTGAGAGATCTGGGGCTGTTTAATCTTGAGAAGACTGAGAGGGGATCTGATCAATGTCTATAAATACCTGAGGGGTGGGTGTCAAGTGGAGGGGCCCAAGCTCTTTTCAGTGGCATGCATTAATAAGACAAGAAACAACAGATTTGTGATGGTTTGAAACAGTCTTTTTTAATTTTTCTTTGCAAAGTTCAAACAGAGAAAATGAAAGAGTGTAAATAAGTCACTATTGGGTGTAAGAAAGCAAAATACTGATTGTTCTAAACACTTCCATTGGATAGATAGAAATGTTTAAGAACTATTACCCAAAACAAAGCGGGGCACTCTGCAGTGGGGGCAGTTGCTGGGCTGTTTGCCTCTTCTGGCAGAGGATAACTCGCTGACCTTGGCAGCTAAGTTAACAACTTTCTGCTTTAGCTAACTCTGCTTTCTGCCAGGGGGATCTGGGGGGGAAGCTCCTGGGAGAGAGGCCCCTTTGGAAAGGGTGCCCTTTGGGGGGAAGCAAAGGGAGCTTGGTTGTGCTTTTCTGTGGATTGTATATATTTGTAAATGTTGTGAATTTTGTATATTTGTACATATTCATTGCATTTCATCATAGATTGTAGATTCTGCTTGTAAATACAGCTTTCATTTGCTTCCAGACTGAGCTAGCCTGGTTATTGTCAGGGAGGGGGGGGGAATTTCAGCTGACACTGACACAAGGTTCAAGTCTGAACATAGAAGATTTCACCACAGCATGAGGCAAAACTTTTTTACAATGAGACTGACAGAGCACTGGAACAGGCTGCCCAGAGAGGCTGAGGAGTCTCCTCTGGTGACTTCAACACCCATCTGGATGTGTTCCTGTGTGACTCGTGCTATATTCTATGGTCCTGCTCCAGGAGGGGGGTTGGACTTGATCTTTGGAGGTCCCTTCCAATCCCTAATATCCTATGATCCTATGATTGTGGCGTCTCCGTCTCTGGAGACTTTCAAAACCCACCTGGATGCATTCCTGTGCAGACTGCCCTAAGTGATCCTGCTCTGGCATAGGGGTTGGACTCGATCTCTTGAGGTCCCTTCCAACCTTTAATGCACTGTGATACTGTGGTACTGTGGTACTGTGATATTGTGATTCTGTGATTGTGACAATGGTAGATGAGGCAGACTTGTGGGGTTTAAGGATCTATTTAGAGATTTTGAGATGCTCAGCCACTCTAACTGCACTAGGGCAAATCTAAAGAGGAAAAACTGACTTAGGCTTGGTATCTACCTTGTAAACAACGACCAGAGAATCACAGAACAGCCTAGGTTGGAAGGGACCTCCAAGGGCCAGCACGTGTGGACGATATTGAAGCAGTTTTCAATCTTAGCCCTACCGAATCAGGGGGCCACCAGGCCCCCCAGCCTTTGTCCCCCACCACCAATCACCCAGTGTGCACCATGGGCACTCACCAGTGAGAAGAGGAGGATCCTCAGGCCAGATGGGCTCAGCTTGGAGCTTCTGCCTCTCTTGGTGGCGATTAAAAAGGGGAGTGGGCGGGGAGGGCAAAGTGGCCACACCTGGGGTGGGAGGAGACTCCAACAGAGCCCAGGTGCTCTGGGATTTGAGGGGAAAAAGGGGAGAAATGGAGCAGATATGTGAAAAAGGGGCAGATATGGTGGGAAAGGGGAGGTGGTGGTGAAAGAAGAGGATTTTAAAATAACTTTGTTTTCCAGAAATCTTCCAAAATGCACAACTGCAGTTCATGGTTTGCTTTGCTCAAAAGCACAAACCCATCAGTGCTTCATCACTGTGATACTGTGATATTGTGATACTGTGATTGCTTACTCATAGAAGAGAATCACAGGATCATAGAACCATTAAGGTTAGAAAAGACCTCTAAAATCAAGCCCAACCATCAACCCAACACCACCATGCCCACTAAACCATGTCCCAAAGTGCCATCTCTCCACATTTTTTTAACACCTACAGGGATGGCTACTCCACCGCCTTCCTGAGTGGCCCCCATACAATCCCTGATCACTCTTTTATTAAATAAATAAAGGGAACAGAAAATTCATTTAAAAGGTATGGATATATATAGCCATTAAAACTGGAATGCTAATCTAAAAATTTTGTTCTGTGTGATGTGTCTTTAAGGAGTCAGCTCTGCCAGAGAGCTCTGGCTGAGCAGGAAGGCACCTTACTGAGTAGCAGAAAGCAAAAGGAGTTGGGCAGAAAACCTCAGTCTGTTTTGCAGCAGATTTCACCTTATGCTGCAGAAATTGCAGGGTATCAGCAGTTTAAATCACAAACATGTTCTGCACCTGGCTTCTGAACAAAGAACAACATGGGACTCTCCCCTGATGACTTATTTGTGGTGAAATCATTGAGCCACAGCAGAAAGCTTGAATTGCAAAAGCAGGAGCCTGAACAGGGCTGCTTATTCCCGCTTCAATTACCTTTCCTCAGTGAAGGCTGCCTGTTTTATCAATAGCTCTGTCAACATTTTAAAATCCCCTCAGAGTAATTCAGATTGTTGACTGTAAATAAGGCACCTGCTTTCAAACATCCAAGAAGGATTTATTTGTTTCTCTATTTATTTATTTGAACAGATGAAGATGGGGCCCTGCACACAAATCAGAAAAAACCCTTCCCCATCTCCTTCCATCTCTGGGTTTGAGACAGGCAGAAAATGCTCCAACTGGAACCTTTTACTAGACAAATATGTGACAGTAAAGCAACTTAAAGATGTGTGTACTCACCTACATAATATCAGACAAATGCTGATGCAACCCAGAGTTTGAGGTACCTCCCAAACAGTTCCCTGTAGTAACAAGAGATCTGTAGGAAACACAACAGGATCCTATCACAGCAGAAAAAATCAAAGACCTCCTTTCCAGAGGAGCCTTTCCAGGCTATGCTGTCAATATGAACCCCACTGGCCCGGCTGTTTGTGAACAGAGGACTTGTGGGTGAGGTCATGGTTGAGTTCCTTCTTGGGCACAGTGCACACAAAATGATAGAGTTCTCAGTTGTTGGAAAAGAGAGGAGTTAGTAACACTGCCACCTGGGAGTTCTGAAGGGCAGACTTTGGCCTGTTTGGGAGACTAGTAGACAAAGTCCCTTGGGAAACAGTCCTGAAGGATCTGAGGTGTCCAGGAAGGTTGGACACTGCTCAAGGAGGAAGTCTTAAAGGCACAGAAACAGGCTGACCCCAGGTGCTGAAATAGTATGTTCTCAATTATGGTGCTTCCTGAATACTGTGTTCAGTTTTGAGCCTCTCACTTCAAAAAAGACATTGAGGTGCTGGAGCATGTCCAAAGAAAAAGGCTGGTGAAGGGTCTGGAGAACAGATCTGGTGAGGAGCAGTTAAGGGAACTGGAGTTGTTTAGCCTGGAGAAAAGGAGCCTCAGGAGATGCATTATCACTTTACTACTACTTCAAAGGAGGTTGTACAGAGGTGGGGGTCAGTCTGCTCAGCCAGGTAACAAGTGACAGGCCAAAAGAAAATGGCACCAAGGGAAGTTTAGATTGGATTAGGGAAGAATTTCTTCACTGAAAGGATACTCAGGCATTGGAGCAGGCTGCTTAGGAAGGTGGTGGAATCCCCATCCATGGAGGTAGTAGTGTAGTGGTTGTGCTAAGGGATATGATTTAGTCAAGGGCTTGTCAGTGTTAGGCTAATGATGATATTAAAAGTCTTTTCCAGTTTAGGCAATTCTGCAATTCTGCTATATTTTAGTATCCCATGGAGGACAGATTCACCCTCATCACTGGTGGTGTGCACTGAGTATCTATCTCTGTGCTCAAAGCTGTTTGAAGGCTGGGAAACACAGAGCTCACCGTGGCAAACACAGCCACCTCTTCTGAAGTGTGAAGTTATTTGTGTGCCAGAAATACTCACGTAGGGTTTGGGCTGGGAGAAATTATACCAACCTCCTCCTTCCTTCCTTGCTTCCTTCCTTCCCAACAGCTTTTTGCTGCCATAAGAGTAAATACAGACTAGCAGAAGGCAGCAGTGGAGTATGTGCAATATGACAGACCCATTAGCATAACCATCCTTGTCATTGTAACCTTGTGCTGTCAGAACCTGTCAAGCTTGATTTTCATTCTGCCTCATTTTATGCTTTTCCCCACCTACCCTCAGCTCTGGCTTTTCTGAGCAGGCAGCAGGAGTAGGTTTTAGTTCGCATTTCATATGGTAAAACCAACTTGTGAGTCCTCTGGAGCTCTGCACATTATCTACAGATGCATGCTGGACTGCCATTTATCTGCAGAAGAACTGAGTCTTTATTTTTCATTAGATTAGCACAAAGCACATATGTCATTTTTTAACTCTAAGGCAATTTCTACCTGACTTAGAGTATTAGCAGGCCATTTTGCAGTGTGGATTTACTGCCACACAGATGTGATAGAATCATAGAATTGTTTTGATTGGGAGAGACCTCCAAAATCACCAAGTCCAACCATCAACCTATGCCACTAAACCATGTCACTAAATGCCATGTCCACATATCTCTTGAACACCTCCAGGGATGATGCCCATCTCTTCAGCCTGTCAGTGTCCTTCTAGATATATCCCTTCCCTCCAGTGTGTTGCCAGGATAGCCATCAAGAAGATTATAATGCAATAGAAATGATGTTCTATTGTAGAAAACAGTTTGAAATAAGCTGCTGTATGAAAAGGTTATGGAACAATTTAGGTGAACAGACCAGTCAGTGAAGAGGCTCTTGAAAGAAAAATGAGCAGATGGTTCACTGGCATACAATATATTTCCATCTTCTCATCTCATCCTGGTGGGAGATGGGGAGAGGGAGATTTGCTCCAGATAAAAGAAAAAAAGATATTGAAGGAAACCAAGCTCACAGATCAGTATTGGAGTTGCAAGCTACACACCACCAGGCCCACAGTTTCCACTTGACTGCCAACCTTTCATAAAGGAGATACATATCCCTGGTATTGCTGAGTAACTCATGACCTGCAAGATGTCAAGAGTGCTGCAGATTTATCTCTTTTTCTGAGGTTGCTTCCTATCTGTTGCTTTGCAGATGATGGCAAAAGCATGGTGAGACCATTAGGCACATGCCACACCAAGGAATCTGAGCCATGTGTTGAATATCACAAATCCACTCTGAGTTGCTGTCACATAAAAACACCAGAGAAGAGTGACTAAGGCAAAAATGATGCCCTCTGAACAACTCACATCATTCCTATTTATATGCAGAATACTTTCAGAGGTATAATAATAGGTTGATTATTGGCAGTAAAATGAAGAGTAGTGGAGGTGTGTTGTAAATATCTAATCTAGTGGAGTTTAAAACTAGGAATTTGAAGGACCTGCCTTGGCAAACTGTTGTCTAGGCTTGAGCTAGATCTGACTTTGCTCATTGCTGTGAGTTCCCAGCTCAGTCTCTGCTCAGTGAGGCACTTGCTGCAGCTCAGGGCAGGTTTGCACAGATAGTGGTTGCTGCTTGCAGTGATGATGGTGAAGGGGAAAGTTAGCACCAGGGTTTGGGCTGCAGAAAAAGGACATCTTGTGTACCACCTTGGGCTGAAGGAAGGAAAAGGATGCAGATGTGGGGAGGAGAGGACAGGACAGGTGACCCTAAACTAACCAATAAGGGATTCTATCCTACGGACAGTATCTACAGGATAAAGCTGAGGGATCACCATGGTCAAGTCTCTTCTTCAGTGGCTGGTGTCTGAGGAAGACCCTGTCCATTCTGCCTTTGCTCCAAATCCAGGAATTTCTGAATCCAGTTCTAGAATCCAACTCCTGAATACAGTTTCCATCTTTGCTGAATCCAGTTTGGGACTTCCCCAGTGCCTGCCCACAGCATTGGTGGTGACAGTAACATCATTGCCATCAGGGATTGGTTTCAATATCGATTTGTATCTCTTTGTCTCTATTTCATTTGATTGTTCTTATTCACATCCTAGCTGGCTTAGTTTGTTTCCCATCCCATCAGCCTCTCTCCCTTATTCCCCTTCTCCTCCCTTTGGGAAGCAGAGGGCTTGATAAAGAGCCTCTGGCTCTTGTTTAGTGGCAAACTCAGCCCTCCACAAACACAGTTCATTAAAAGGATCACATAAAAAGTTCTAACATTCTCCCATGAATGTGTAACATTGCTAGGGACAAGCATAAGTCCCAAATCTCAGTTTTGGCTGGAAACTGTCCTAGTAGATGTTGTTAACTACTTTTTGAAGCAGAAGTACAGAAAGGGAAGCTTTAATTCAAAACCTTTTCTAATGGGGTGAGTCCAAATATTTGTTAGCATCCAGATTTCATTTCTTAGAAACCAAGGGAATTGTGCTTAACATTTTTTTTAATCCATTTTCAAATCATGGTATTTTTCTTTCCATAGAGAGATGAGATGCCCAAGGGGGTTTGGGTGAAACATTAAAAATTATTTAAAGGATCACATGAAGTAGATCAAAACAGCAGCAGCCTGAAATCAGGCCTCCAGCTTGATTTACAAAATACCTTTGAAGTCCTTGAATAAAAAGATAATAACTAACTTTCCTTTTAACTACCAATAATTTAAACCTCAACATTTCTTTTCAGGCAATGCTCCTGAAGCGTTTTGATATATTTCCTGAGGACAAATTTTTGTACTGTCTGAAGGCAGCCACATTATCATCTTCTAAATACATCAAAATGCCCTGCTCCTAAACCACAGGCAGAATTTCCCCATGACTTGAGAAAGGTCAATGGCCAGCTATGGGGCATGAGCTGCTGTGCACACTCTCACAGTGTAATCAGTTTTCCTGATCTCCTGGCCTGCAGGTTAATATTTTTGCAGAGCCAACAACCACAAAAAGCCCCTTGGGGAGTGGGAGCTCTGGGATGATCTCACGAGAGGAATCAGGACTCCATTGCTGATGGAAAAAAGAGGAGTAATTCAGGATGGATCCTGAATTCTGTGACCTAAATCTGCCATGATATCAGCTTTTTGGCTGCAGATACACAAGTTTGGGTACCCTTTGAGCAGTCACTGCTCCTGGGTGAAGAATTGTAAAAGCTAACTCTGCTTCCCCATTGTTGATGCCCTGTTGCCCTCAGTCTCTCCCACACCCACACAGAGCACTTGTGGCATCACTTAGTGTTCAGGCATCACAGCACTCACTGAAAACATATCTCTCAAGATATGATTCAACATTCCTTTTGGGCCACAGGCTCCACCCCAGAAAGAGTACCAGGAAACATCAGGCTACTGAGGATCCAAACCAGTGAAATGATTCCTCTTTTCAGAAACAACTGAAAAAACCATGAATTTGATTCACCCACGTCAGCACGCTCTCTTCCGGAGACCTGCTGGATACCTAACTGCCTTGAGACAATCAAAGGGCTTCAGCAGGAGAGCGTGGTACACACTGGCCTGTCAGCAGGTGATGATAACACTGTTACTGCAAAGTCAAATTCTTTCTCTGAACACAGCAAAAAGGTTGCTCTGACTACAGGATTAATGGGTGCTAGCTTTGTGTTCTCTTTTGTGTAAGAAAGACTTAGGTCTGCAACTCAAGGAGAAACATCCTGGCTTGTCAATACTGGGAGGAAGGAGGCATCCTACTCCTGGTCACACTTGGCTGTTCAATTTCCACACATTTACAGTCACACCCAGAATCATAGAATGGGAGGGGTTGGAAGTGACCTCTAGAGACCATCAAGTCCAACCCCTGTGCCAAAACAGGCTCCCCTAGAGCAGGCCACACAGGAAGGCATCCAGACAGGCTTTGAAAGTCTCTAGAGAAGGAGATGCCACAACCTCTCTGGGCAGCCTGCTCCGGGGCCCTGGCACCCTCACAAAGAAGTTTCACTTGTGATGGAACTTCCTTGGTTCTAGCTTGTGCCTGTTGCCCCTCATCCTATCATGGGGCACCAGTGAAAAGAGACTGGCCTCCTCTTGACACCCACTCTTCAGGTATTCATAAATATTGATTGGATCCCCTCTCAGCCTTCTCTTCTCCAGGCTAAACAGCCCCAGGTCTCTCAGCCTTTCCTCATCAGACAGATCTTCTATTCCCTTAATCATCCTCACAGCCCTCCATTGTACTTTTCCCAGTAGTACCCTGGTCCTCTTGAATGGCAGAGTCCAGAACTGAACACAGTGCTCCAGGTGAGGCCTCACTAGGGCAGAGCTTATCAAGATCTTTATCATTATATTCCTCATTAGCCGTGACAAGTTCAGAAACAAATCTCCACACAGCAAGATGGATAGATATCCAAAGGTTTCAGCTGCTGAAGGACATTGGAGCTGTCAATGATTCTTCAGGGAGAATGTAGTTTAATCACCAGAGTGCCAATTCTAGGAGATTCCAAGTAACAGCAAAACTCAAGGACTGTGACTCCTCATTACAGAAGAGTAGAGAAAGTTTCTACCTTGAAAACAAAACATTGGGTTCACAGAATCACAGAATGTTAGAGGTTGGAAGGAACCCTCAGAGATCATCAACTCCAATGCCCCTGCCAAAGCAGGATCACCTAAGGCAGGCTGCACAGGAATACATCCACGTGGATTTGGAATCACTCCAGAGAAGGAGACTCCACCACTTCTCTGGGTAGCCTGTTCCAGTGCTCTCACCCTCACAGCAAAGAAATTTCTCCTCATACTGCAAGGAACCTCCATGTTATACCCACTGTTCCATGCCCTATTACTGGGCACCACCAAAAAGAGACCATCACCTTCATCCTGACACCCACCCCTCAGATATTTATAGACATAAGATCCCCTCTCAGCCTTTCCTTCTCAAAACTAACCAGCCCCAGTTCTCTCAGTCTTTCTTCATAACCTACATGAGCATGAGGCAATGTCAGCAGAGAACCTGGAGGCCCCAGAACAGTAATCAAAACAAGAGAAAAAAAAATTCCCATTTGACCTAATGAGTGGCTAAGGCAGCAGATATTTTTGAAGAGGATATGTTTGGCTTCAATAAACACATAGAAACAGCTTTTTTAATGTATCACACCCAGTGGAGACACACAGCAAATCTTGCTGAAGGGCCAGATGGCTTGGATTCTTAATTGGTATATGCTGTTTGCTATTGTTGCAGATGAGATTGTTCTCATCTTCACATAACCAATGGCTTTTCCACAGGTTTCACATCAAGCTCACACTGACACATTACTGGGAACAGATAATTCTTCACTGGGTATCACAGAATCACAGAATTAACCAGGTTGGAAAAGACCTTCAAGTCCAACCTATCACCCAACACCATCTAATCAATTAAACCATGGCACTAAGTGCCTCATCCAGGCTTATTTTAAACATTTCCAGGGATGGTGACTCCACCACCTCTCTGGGGTAATGAGAGTGCCGTTGTTTTAAGTTCAATGGGTTTCTTCTTGCTTTTTTTTAACTACTTTAATTCAAAGAATTCTGCAACAGTTTGTCTGACCTGCAAAAAAAGCAGGCACAGAAAGAACATTTTTCTCACAATGGCTATTCAGGAAGAAATCTCTCAGGATAGAATCATAGAAACACAGAATGGTTTCAGTTGCAAAAGACTGCTAAGATCATTCAGTCCAACCATGGAACCTAAGACTACTGTGGCCATCAAACCATTTACCAGGTCCACAAATTTCATGAACACCTCCAGGGATGGGGGACTCCACTATCTCCCTGGGCAGCTGGTTCCAATATCTGATCAATTCTTTGAGTGAATAAAATTTCCCTAATATCCAACCTAAACCTCCTCTGGTGCAACTTGAGGCCATTTCCACTTGTCCTATCACTTGTTACCTGGGAGAAGAGACAGACACCTACCTCACTGAAACCTCACTGAAAATTGGGTAGTTGTAGGGAATGAAAAGGTTTTCCCTGAGCCTACTTTTCTCCAGACTTAGAGAATGAAAAGGTTTTCCCTGAGCTTACTTTTCTCCAGACTAAGAGAATGAAAAGGTTTTCCCGGAGCCTACTTTTCTCCAGACTAAACAGCCCCAGTTCCCTCAGTCATTCCTCAACAGACCATCTTCTCCAGACACTTCACCAGCTTTGTTGTCGTTCTCTGGACATTCTCCAGCACCTCAATGTCCTTCTTGGAGTGAGTGCTCAAAACTGACATCAGAACTCAGGATGTGGTCTCGCTGAGGCTGAGCCCAGGGTGACAATCACTTCCCTGATCCTGCTGGCAATGCTAAGATGTGTGGAATGTGAGAGAGGAGATACTGTGTCCTTAACTTGCTCTAGCTCCATCTCTGGGTGGAAAGAAAAACATTTCCAGCAGAAGGTCTGCAGCAACAACAGGGAACTTCATCTAAACATCTGCTGAAACACCAGCCTGGCTCTTAAGCTGGGAACCTGGGAGAGCTGCCATTTCTGCATCACAGTCTCACAGTATATCAGAGGTTGGAAGGGACCTAAAGAGATCATCAGGTCCAACCCCCCTGCCAGAGCAGGATCACTTAGGGTAGTCCACACAGGAATGCATCCAGGTGGGTTTGGAAAGTCTCCAGAGAANGGCAATGGAGAGAATTCTGCATGACCTGATAGGAGCAGTAGACCTGCCAAATGTTTTCTAATTTAGTTTTGTTACTTTTTTTGGTCTTTGGGCTTAGACTTTGTGTACGAGGTAAGAAAAAGTATGAAGAACAATACTGCTCTCAGGCTGTATCAGAGCTGATAAGTAGGATCACCTGAAAAGTGAGAAAGCTTTTATCTGTTGACCATCCACATTGTTCACCTCATGCTGGTGGCAATTCCTTGCAGGTAGTTCCCATCCTTTCAGGTCTGTCAGAGTGTTCAGACCTTAACAATAGCACTGGCACTAAAAATTTTGCCTGACAGCAGAAATCCTACCATTCCTTACTTCTTTCTTTCTTTTCCATCCTGTTGATTTAGGCAAGAAGAGGCTAGGTAGAAGACAACTGGTTCTCATGGAAGAAGGAAACTTGGAATAGCATTTAACATTTTTCCCAAGAAATAAGAAGCCCAGGCAAAGTGCTTCCAGTGCCAACTGTAAATCTAGGCTGGAATGTATTTCACAGTTAATGGACAGTACTAGCATATACAAAAAGACTCAGGCATGGAAGAAAAACTGACAAGACAAGTTCAATGTCCATGAAAATCAGCAGAAGCTTTTCATCAAATTCAGGATACATTAGAGAGTTTTTTTTGTTGGTGTTGTTCAAGCAGCTTTCACTCTTGCTCCTCTGGTGCAGCAGTGGGAATCACTCTTTGGCCTCTCTCTGACAAGATCTACTGGATAAAACATCTGCTTTCACATCTCATATTTCCCATCCTAGAAGAAATCTCCTGTGGCTGAAGGTAGCTCTGCAGTTATTAATAATCCCAAGATTCACTGAGGGGAATTGAAAATAAACAGTGTAATGAAGACATTCTTAATACATGACAGGAGTGGTACCTTAGGACATGTCTTCATATTAATTTCTAAAAACAGCACACAAAAGGGTTCTTCTGTAGGCTAACAGCCTTTTATTAGGAGCTCTCCTGGTGTGAGCCAGGCCAGCACTGGTTCAGTTCAGTGCTCTGAGTTCTCAGTTCAGTGCTGTGAGTTCCCAGCTCAGACTCTGCTCACTGAGGCACTTGCTGCAGCTCAGGGCATGTTTGCACAGGCAGTGGCTGCTGCTGGCAGTGGCAATGCTGATGGAGAGAGTTAACATCAAGGGTTGGGCTGCAGACCAAGGGCACTGCTACAGTTCATGTGGCACCTTGGGCTGCAGGAATGCAAAGGCTGCAGCTGCAGGGATAAGGGGACAGGACAGGTGACCCTAAACTTACCAACAAGAGGTTCCATCCCGTGGATAGCATCTTCAGGACGAAGCTGAGGGATCACCAGGGTCAAGGCTCTTCAATGGGTGGTGTGCCAGGAGGACTCTCTCCATTCTGCCTCTGCTCCCAATTCATGAATTCCTGATTCCAGTTCTGGAACACAGCTCCTGGATACAGTTCCTATCTGCTGATGAATCCAGTCTGGGACTTCCCCAGTGCCTGACCACAGTGTCAGTGGTGACAGTGGCATCATTGCCATCAGGGGTTGGGCTCCATACTGGTTTGTGACTCTTTGTCTCTCTTTCCTTGTATGCTTATTTCCATCCCAGCTGGTTTAGTTTCTTTCCCACCTCATCAGTCTCTCTCCCTTATTACTTTTTCTCTTTCCTTTGGGAAGCAGAGGAGTTCACAAAGAGCCTCTGTCACTCCTTTAGTGGCTGGTCCAACCTTGACCCTTCACTGGATTTTACCAGACTTGCAGTACAGAAGAAACCAGTAGGTAAAACTTACACAGTTTTCTTCTTGGCTTTCAATAAAATCAGTAATTTTTCTCTGACTGGATTAATGGCATATGAAGAAATGAAAGCAAAAGCACAGGACATTTTAAGTTAAGCAAAGGATTTTTTCCCCCTTAGGTAGCAGTTCTTTCTTCTATAAAAGTCATAGAATTATAGAAGAAAGTATAAATTATATGATAGAATTATAGAAGAAAGTATAGTAAGAAATCAAATCTAAGAGCATCTGCTGATAAATAATAAACTGTGTATGCATTCCTACTATGTAGATCTGAATCACAGAACCAATAAGGTTGGAAAAGACCTCAAGGATCATCAAGTCCAACCTGTCACCCAAGACCTCATGACTACTAAACCATGTCACCAAGTGCCACATCCAACCCCCTCTTGAACACCTCCAGGGATGGTGACTCCACCACCTCCCTGGGCAGCACATTCCAAGGTCTAACAACTCTCTCCATGAAGAACTTTCTCCTCGCCTCGAGCCTAAACTTCCCCTGGCACAACTTGAGACTGTGTCCTCTTGTTGTGGTGCTGATTGCCTGGGAGAAGAGACCAACCCCTACCTGGCTACAACCTCCTTGAAGGCTCCCATTGTTCCATGAGAAAGAGAGAGTTTAGTTTAAGCCATTCTCACATGTGCTCCAAATACCTCAGAAGAAAACATCCATTATTTGAACCTAAATGTCCTTTCCAAACAGTTGAATGGCATGAAGCTTTGGATCTCCCCTGCCCTCTTCCACAGGAAGCCCTTTTGTCTAGGCAGTGTATCTGTAGCTCTCTCTGGTAGTTTCTTTAACAGCAAGCCATCCAAGTCCCAAATCACTTCTTCCTCTTTCCTCACAAGACCACAGCTCTGTGCATGCAGATGGTGGCAGAGCAGGGATGAGCCAAGACTCAGCAGCGCTCCAGATTTTCTGCAACCCACATTTTTCTTATCATACAACAACAAAGGCAATCTTTGCAGTATGTTCTCTGTTGGAATAAGAAGAACAGATCCAATACTGGAAACTTTCTTTTGTATACAGGCCTAGGAAGCATAACTGATAGACCAGCTAGTCCTGAACTTCTGATGCTCTGCTGTCATCTGAATTGGAAATGCTGGCACAGAAATTGAGACCAGGATTGATAACATCTCATTGAGATGTGGGGGCACTTTTCATCTCCTGAAGCTCAACTTACTTGCCCTGCACATTTCACCACTTTGTCTTTTACCCAGATAATTTGCCAATGTAGCATTTTATTGCACCCTCACACAGGGGCAATGTACCTGTACTTTATTGCTACTGTGTCAAGACCTTCCTCACAAAACCACTACAATATTCTGCAGACACAATATTTTGCAGAGACTGAATAATTTAGTTACTCCATAGTTTCACACAATCATTTTCAGGTGGCACCAGAGAAGGGAAAATATTCTTCATAAAAAGGTTTTTAAATGTTTCATGGAAGTTTCATTAAGACTAAAGAAAAGGGTCAGCAAATAAAGGTGGATAAATGAATAATGAATTCAGACTGAATTTCATAGAGTCATAGAATTGTTAGGGTTGGAAGGGACCTCAAGGATCATCTAGTTCCAACCCCCCTGCCATGGGCAGGGGCACCTCACACTACAGCAGGTTGCTCACAGCCACATCCAGCCTGGCTGCAAAAACCTCCAGGGATGAGTTTTCCACCACCTCCCTGGGCAACCTGTTCCAGTGTCTCACCACCCTCATGGTGTAAAGCTTCTTCCTCACATCCAGCCTGAATCTCCCCACTTCCAGCTTTATTCCATTCCCCCTAGTCCTGTCACTACCTGATAGCCTAAAAAGTCCCTCCCCAGCTTTCTTGTAGGTCCCCTTCACATACTGGAAGGCCACAATAAGGTCACCTCAGAGCCTTCTCTTCTCCAGACTGAACAGCCCCAACTCTTTCAGTCTGTCCCCATAGGACTGATGCTCCAGCCCTCTGATCATCCTCATGGCCCTTCTCTGAACACGTTCCAGCACCTCCAGATCCTTCCTGTAATAGGGGCTCCAGAACTGAATGCAGTACTCCAGGTGTGGTCTCACCAGAGCAGAGCAGAGGGGGAGAATCACCTCCCTTGGCCTGTTGGCTATGCTCCTCTTGATGCAGTCCAGGATGTGATTGACTTTCTGGGCTGCAAGTGCACACTGCTGGCTCATATTGAGCTTCTCATCCACCAGCACTACCACGTCCCTTTCTCCAGGGCTACTCTCAAGCCAGTCCCTGCCCAGCCTATATTGGTGCTTGGGATTGCCCCGACCCAGATGCAGGGCCTTGCATTTGGTCTTGTTGAACCTCATGAGGTTGTCATGGGCTCACGTCTCCAGCCTGTCAAGGTCCCTCTGGATGACATCCCTTCCTTCCAGCCTGTCTGCTGCACCACACAGCATTCAATGCCACTGTCCATGGCATTTCCAACATCTTAAATCTTCTCCCCCACATACAGCAGGAGCATTTAGTGGACATTAACCTGACTGGCATACTTTGTTTCCCTTCCATTGCCTTTTTGTTCTCCTCTCTTTTTTAGATGTTCAGAGCTGTATAAGAACACAAGCTTTTGCCTATATTTATGTAGCAGGATTAATGAGGAATCTTAAAAGAATATCTTAGCCTGCTAAGCCCCACAGCTAGTGCCTATCTGTTATTATTATCCTTATTTGATTAAGTTGGATTTGGTTTCATGCACCCCTGTTGTGGTTACACAGATACAAGCCCAGAATACTCACTGGCTGATTAATTTATAGCAGGAAAAGCCTTAATTGTGCCGTGTTCAATCTTTCCAGGACTCATTCAGATTGGATGTTAGGAAGAAGTTTTACACCATGAGGGTGATGAGACACTGGAACAGGTTGCCCAGGGAGGTGGTAGAAGCCCCATCCCTGGAGGCTTTTAAGGCCAGGCTGGATGTGGCTCTGAGTAACCTGCTCTAGTGTGAGGTGTCCCTGCCCATGGCAGGGGGGTTGGAACTAGATGATTCTTGAAGTCCCTTCCAACCCTAACAGTTCTATGGTTTTGTGATTCTGTGATTCACTCATACAATGCTCAAACTTTCCTTGTGCTTCTGAGCATGTACTAAAGATCCACTTTTATGTACAAGTATATAGAAATGTCTATGTATGTATATATGCATGTTAAGTTGTACATGGCCACACATAAATGAACATAGAATGGTTTTGGTAGGAAAAGACCATGAAGATGATCAAGCCAAATAACTATCTAATTCTACCAAGTCTCATGCTAAACCATGCCCCTCAGCACTACATCTCTGTCTCTTTTCAATACCTCCAGGGGTGGGGGTTCAATCACCTCCATGGGGAGCCTGTTCCATATCTCTCCTGGCACAATTTCAGGCCATTTCCTCTCATTCTATCACCTAATACCAGGGAGACCAACACCCACCTCACTCCAACCTCCTTTCAGGTAGTTGTAGAGAGCAATCTTAGAGGTCTTTTTTTCAGACTTGAGGGGATAAAGCTCTGAGCAATCTGGTTCCTGGTAGTGTTGGCACGGCTGTGAGCTGGAGGCTGGATTAGAGACCTCCTGTGGTGTTCTTCAACCTAATGGCTGCTGTCATCCTGTTTGTTCCATACACATGGTTGTGCAACCACCTCCTCCCTTACGCACATACACCTTTAGGCTTTCTGCTTCAGAACGCACAACCACCCAAAGACTGCATCTCCACAGACATCTATTGTTAAACCCAATCCACTGAGCTACTCTGTGCCAGAATAAAGCCAGGCACTACTGAGCTGCTCTCCCTCTTCTTTGTGCAACAAGAGGGTTAGAAATTTTGCATATAAATTCAGCTGTCGGTTTTGTTTTTGTTTTTGTTTTTTTCCTGAGGAAATATCAAAGAACAGTGAAATCTTTAGAGCTGACAAAGAATTCATGTTCAAATCAAAATGAGTTTAACAGAATTTGCTATTTTTAACAGTTGGGAGGAAGAATTTGTTGTTTTGCTTTGGTTTTTTTTTTCCCCCTGAACATTTTATTTTGCTCCACACAGATTGTGTCACTCCTCTGTTTCATAAATAGTGTGAGTAGGGGGAAAAAAAAAAAAAACAAAGGAGGCTTTTTGTCCTGCAAGGATGTCCCACAAATACAGAACTATGATTGGCTTTAGTTTCAGAAACTTGTGACCATAACACTTCGGTTCAATCGCCAAGGAGTTCTTAGGTTAAAGGTTGGAATTGGTGATCTTGGAGGTCTTTTCCAGCTGAAGAAATTCTATGATTCTGTAAGAAATAAAGAGTAATGAAGGAAGTAAGATAGATTTATTAAACATTAATGACACATTTACTTAGCTCCAACCTACAGATCTACAGTGCTCAAGATGCCTACTCATTCTCTTCCCCACACACATTGCTTGTGTGTGGCATCACGGCTAATCTCAGTGGCATTTAAAAAGAATGCCTCCTGTCAGAGCAATATTGTATTTCACTTAGTAATTTCTAAGTATGTGAGTGTAGGAGGTTTTGGCCTCAGAAATTCACATGTTTATCTCAGCCAGCCAAACCTCTCAAGTGTGGAAGACTGGGCCAAAAAAATAAATCCCTGAAGACTCCTGTTCTCATGGAATTGCTACAGTGAGCTACAAAACAAATAAACAAAAAAAAAAGGACATAAGGAAAACAAAAGGGCTTTTACAATTCCAGGTCAGGAATGATGTGGTTTCAGTTTCCATTCTTCTGAATTGCCCTCTTGGAAAGAGTGGCAAGGTAATTGACTTCCAGTCCATCTCTTGCTGATAGGTAAAGCCACTGAGAAAGCAACAATGGGAAAGCTACAGCAAAATTGCACGGCTGCCAAATCCTGAAGCCTTTGCAATCAGGCTTTCAGCCAGGCTGGAGCATGTAGAAAACAACAGCAGCACTAAAATACTCTCTCCCTGTGAGAATGGATTGACTATTTCTCAATGTTGAAATTACTCAAACTCATTGTAGGCTCCAGCAGTCAGTCCTTCAGAGTTGCCGTCCCACTTAAGTGACATTTATAAAGGCAGCTTTTATGGTTGTGCAATGAATTACTGTTATGAGGATCCAAAGAGTGGTGATGGTAAGCTCTTTCATTGCTGACAACTGGAAAACTTCACCCCTTTTAAGAGATGTGTGGGTTTAGTTTGGATGATGAGAAATCATGTTCTACCCTGCTTTAGGGTGCAAGTGAAAGCAAATGACCTGTGAATATCATAGAATCATAGCATCATAGAGTGGTTTGGGTTGGAAGGGACCTTAAAGATCATCTGGTTCCAAACCCTATGCCATGGACTGACACAGGGTCCAGACTCTGGCTTCAGACTCTCTGAAGAGAGACTGAGAGCCCTGGGGCTGTTTAGTCTTGAAGAGAAGACTGAGAGGGGATCTGATCAATGTCTATAAATATCTGAGGGGTGGGTGTCAGGAGGAGGGTGCCAGGCTCTTTTTGGTGGTTCACAGTGATAAGACAAGGAACAATGGGTTCAAACTTGAACAGAGAAGATTTCACCTCGACTTGAGGAGAAACTTCTTTCCAGTGAGGGTGACAGAGCACTGGAACAGGCTGCCCAGGGGGGTTGTGGAGTCTCCTTCTCCGGAGATTTTTCAAACCCACCTGGATGCATTCCTGAGGTCCCTTCCAACCTCTGTACTGTGATACTGTGATACTGTGACAGGGAAATCTTCCCCTAGGCCAGGTTTCTCAAGGCCTCATCCAACCCATCACTGAACACTTCCAAGGAGGGGGTAACCTCCCTGGGCAACCTGTTCCCATGTCTTACCACCCTCACTGTAAAGAGGGTGGTAATATCCAGAGTAATCCTAATATCCAGAGTACTCCTAATATCCAGAGTAAATCCCCCCTCTTCCAGCTTAAAAACATTACCCTTGTCCTATTATCTCAAGGCCTTATAAAAAACATCAAAATATGGAGGAGTCTATCTGTATCAGATTATTTTTAAGCCTCCTGTCTGTCCTGGAAGTCCAGCAGGAGCAGAACCTGCCAAAAAGCTTCAGAGGCAACCTCATCCTCCTGTGACCAGGGATGCCATATGCAGTATATGACTTCAGGAGTTAACAACTGAATCTGAGCCAAGACCTAGCTTTAGCATTTCCTAGCACAGGTTAGTTAAATGTCAAGGAAAGTATTTATAAAGGTTATTATGGAAATTCTTTAAAATTCCATTCATTTATGCAAATTGTTGGATTTTATTTATGACCT
Organism: Indicator maculatus; assembly: GCA_013399975.1. Lineage (NCBI taxonomy): Eukaryota > Metazoa > Chordata > Aves > Piciformes > Indicatoridae > Indicator > Indicator maculatus. The sequence goes on from VXBD01014729.1 coordinate 167,332, forward strand.
GGTTCTGCTTGATTACTTGGGGATGTCCTGGCATTTCCAGCCACTGCTTCCACTGTGACCTGGCAGCCAGGTAACTGCAGGCAAAACTGCAGTTAGAAAAGCCCCAAGGAGAAAAGCAGTGTGAATTGTTATGCTAATTTGTAACCTCGGCTTGAGTTTCTTCTCTCCTTTTGTCCATCCTCCTTCTTTGCTGGGAGAGGTCATCAGGTGATAGAGAAATTGATGTAGTTTAGCCTCAGATCTGATCTAAATGTAGACAGCATCACACCACACACAAAATCAGCTAGATTTTCTGAGACTAGAAGAAACTTCTTCACTGAAAGGGTTCTCCAAGCCTGGAACAGGCTCCCCAGGGAAGTGATTGAATCTCCATCCCTAGAAGTGTTGAAAAGAGGCAGAGATGTGGTGTTGAGGGACAGGATTTAGCAGCAGCCTTGACAGAGGTAGAAAATGGTTGGACTGGATGATCTCAAAGGCCCACACTGAAACGATTCTGTGATTCTAGATGAATGCTCTAGTTGAGACTCCCACCTGGAGTACTGTGTCCAGGTCTGGAGTCTTTATTACAAGAGGGTATGGACTTGCTGGAAGGTGTCCAGAGAAGGGCCACCAGGATGAGCAGGGGGCTGGAGCACCTCTCCTATGAGGACAGACTGAAAGAGTTGGGGCTGTTCAGGCTGGAGAAGAGAAGGCTCCGAGGTGACCTTCTTGTGGCCTTCCAGTATCTGAAGGGGACCTACAAGAAAGCTGGGGAGGGACTTTTTAGGCTATCAGGTAGTGATAGGACTGGGGGGAATGGAATAAAGCTGGAAGTGAGGAGATTCAGGCTGGATGTGAGGAAGAAGTTCTTCCCCATGAGAGTGGTGAGAGCCTGGAATGGGTTGTCCAGGGAGGTGGTTGGGGCCCCATCCCTAGAGGTGTTTAAGGCCAGGCTGGATGAGGCTCTGGGCAGCCTGATGTAGTGTGAGGTGTCCCTGCCTATGGCAGGGGGGTTGGAACTGGATGATCCTTGTGGTCCCTTCCAACCCTGACTGATTCTATTCTATGATTCTGTGACTTGACTTTGAAAAAGATTTCATTTCCAAAATACTACATTTTAAAAAAATAATCTCTGCTTTCTGGAGAAGCCTTTTCCATAGGACAATGTTAGCTTGAAAGTCCTATAAAGATTTTGCTCCTTTTAAGAACATGAAATTTCCAAAGATTTTTGCTCTGAGAACATGAAATTTCCAAAGATCTTCATTCTTTTTTTTTTTTTTAAGACAAAAAGAAGATTTGTAAATGGTTTTACTACTGCAACATAATTACCTAGGCTGATGTGGTTTCAGTCCTAGAAAGAAAAAAATAAAAACAACAATAATTTGTAGTTGGAATGTGGAGGACAAGCCCTTAAATGCATTAAGGACATGTGTTCATATTTGGATCTTCCAGGCATTTAAAAGAGTATTTCCTAGAAAAATACTTTTAGGAATCTGCATTTCTATTAAGAAATATATTTCATAATATATTGGTACTGTGGATCTGCATTTCTTCAGCAGGAAAAGTGTTGTGTTTCCCTTTTCTCATTTTATTTATGCCTTATTTCTACATCTTCTGCCAACCTGAGAAAATATTCCTGGTGAATCCTGAGCTTTCTCCTGCCCTCAACACACTCTGCTACTTCAAGTACATTCTAAACTTCATTTAATATTACTTGGAAGTTAAATGCTTTATTGGGAACTGAATTTATCAGTCTGTGTATGAAAGGCTTCTAGCATGTTTTATAAACTGATGTTTAGGCTGGAAAGTTGGGCAGAGGGGAATCTCATGGAGTTCAACAAAGGCAAGTTTAGACTCCTGCACCTGGTTGGGGAATAACCCTGTGCACCAGGACAAGTGAGAGGACATATCAGGATAAGGTTATTGGCAGTAGTCAGCATGGTTTTACCAAGGGAAAGTCATATTTAACCAACCTGGTAGCCTTTTATGAGCACATAACCAGGAGAACAGATGATGGTAGTGCAGTGGCTGTGGTTTCTTGTCATCTCAAGAAAACATTTGGCACCATCTCCTGCAGAGAGGGGTCCCTTCCAACCTCCACCAATCTGTGGTAAGAAAATTCCTCTAATAATCCATGCTTTTTGATATCTCCTCAATAAATATTGTTTCTAGACTTAGACTATAAGAGGAGCAAATGAAAGAACAAGAAAAGTAACAGCACTGTGTAAAAACCCAATCAAAAGGACCAAGTTTACTTTGAATACCTCTCTGCACTTACAGCCTTGCTCTGAGACCACAGAAGCTGATGAAAGTGATCTCATTTATTTCCAGGATCCATGGTTTCTAACACTTCCATCTCCTGTGTGATATGGTTAATTCTAGATTTAATACCACCATGAAATTGCTGAGTATATGAGAGGTTATTGTCAAGTACAAACATGGAATTTAACAGCACAAATGTGCCCTAAGCAGTGATGTTGCTCTTCCCACAGATACAGCTCCCTTTATTTATGCTAACATTTTCCTATTGCCAAACAAAGAGACTTCATGTGATTGTAAGGCTCCTGGTCACTCAAGCCTAATCCATTGGTCCAATCCAAGTTATCAAGATGGTGGCAGGTCTGGAGAGCAGGTCTTCTGAGGAATGGATGTGGGAACTGGGGTGGTTTAGTCTGGAGAAGAGGAGCCTGAGGGCAGACTTCATTGCTCTCTTCAATTCCCTGAAAGGAGGTTGGAGCCAGGTAGGGGCTGGTGTCTTGTTCCTAGTGGCAAGTCATAGGGTGGGAGAAAACAGCCTCAAGTTGCACCAGGGGAGGTTTAGGTTGGATGTGAGAAGAACATCCTTCTCTGAAAGGGTTCTCAAACACTGGAACAAGCTCCACAGGGAGGTGGTTGAACTCCCATCCTTAGAGGAGTTTAAAAGGGACAGAGATGTGGTGCTGAGGGACATAGTTTAGCACACCAGGATTGGCCAACTTAGAGAATAGTTGGACTCAATGATCTCAAAGGTCTTTTCCAACCAATCAACCATGATTCTACAACCTATCTAGCCCACTACTGATGAATGTCCTGTTTGGCAGCATGTGAAATTTTCATATAGATATGGATGTCACCAGATGATGTTCCTATTTTTGATGGGGATGGGGTATTAAAACAACTTTTGAGACTCCTGGTAACAGACTTTAAGGTCTATGGGCATTTGGTTGTTGGACATTTGCTGAAGTAAGTCATTCTTGACAGATAAAGTCATGATCTCACTGCTTGTTTTGGTCATTTAATTGGGCTGAGGCAACCACATATAGGGAAGCATAAATGTTGTTAGCAGACTGCCTCTAGGATACTGCTGATTTGGTAGACATTTATTACTCTAATCACATTGAATACTCTTCAGGAAAAGTAGAAGCTGATGGAAGCATTGAGTGCCATGTACCACAGTGAGGATTCCCTGGCCTGCTTCCTGTTATTAACAAAGCCTGGAAGAAAGCATATATCTCTTTAAAATCCAAATTACAGCAAAAAAAATGATGAAAATTATATTGTACAGTGATCAGGACCAGGACTAGAAGGTCAAAACAGCTAAATTTACTTCCACACTTCATGGCTGATCCACAGCTTGATGCTGTGACAGTTCACTCACCTCCCTGTGGGTCAGTCTTCTTCATTAAAATTTAAGTGTCTTGGGCCAAAATCTAGCACGAGATCTTTGCAAACAACAGATGAGTGATTAAAATCCCACTTAAACATTCTTATATGTTCACATTGAAGTCCATCTGTCCCCTAGAAGGATGTAAAGACTTAAACAAGACTCTCAAAGCCCTGCAAATGAGTCCCTTTGTACTGTCTTAAATTGTATTCTTCACCCTAATTTCTTTCATTTGTCATGAATGATACCAATTACTCTACATACAACCTCTACATCTGTAAATTAGTTTCTAAAAGCAACAATTCAATAGCAACAGCTAAGGAAACTTTAAAAAGATCAGTGGATTTTGGTTCTTTTGTTCTTTCCCATCTTCATATAAAACACGCTGCAAAAAAGAAAAGTGATGTTTTGTTTATGCATGGGGAATCACAAATTCCTAGACTTGCTTGGGAGACTTAGGACATGTCTGCCTTGTCCATGAGCTACAGAGAGAAGGAAGCTTCTCCAGGGTGCAATCCAATGCAGACACCTTATCAAAGGGACTCTAACCCAGAGAAGTTAGGAGGAAAAAGGTGACATTCAAGGCCAAACTTGATGGGGCCCTGAGCAACCTGATCTAGTTGAGGATGTCTCTTCTCACTGCTAGGGATTTGGATGAGAAGACCTTTGATGGTCCCTTCCAACCTGATGCATTCAGTGATTCAGTGTGATTCTGTGAACAAATGGAAACAAGGTACTTAAATTAGCTGCCTAAAAGTAAATGGTCTGGGTATATCCCTCACACTGCAATTAGTTTTTAAGGTTGCTTGGGGGTACTGATGGGCAAAAAGCTGGACATGAGCCAGCAATGTGCACTTGCAGCTCAAAAGGCTAACTGCATCCTGGGCTGCATCAAAAGAAGTCTGCTCTGTTAAGACCTCACCTGGAGTCCTAAGTCCAGCTGTGGGGCCCCTAACAAAAGAGAGACATGAGCAGGGACACAAAGATGATTAGAGGGCTGAAGCACCTATCCTATGAGGACAAGCTGAAAGAGTGGAGAGGAGACCTTAGAGCTACATTTCAATACCTAAAGGGGACCTACAGGAAGACTGTTTAGAAGGGCTTGTAGTGACAGGATGAGGGGCAGTGGTTTGAAACTGGAACAGACTGAAGTTGGACATAAGGAAGAAGTTCTTCACAATGACAGTGGTAACATGTCAAAACAAGTTGCCCAGAGATGTGGTTGAGGCCCCATCTCTGAAGACCTTCAAGGTCAGACTCAATGTGGCCTTGGCCAGGCTGATCTAGCTGGAAGTGTCTCTGCTGATTCAGAGGTGTTAGACACGATGACCTCTGAGGGCTCCTTCCAACTCAATGCAATCTGTGAATCTGTGAATCTGTGAATGTGGCTCTTAAAGTGTCTCTATGATGAACTATCCAAAGATGAAAATTTAACTTCAACCAAAATTCAGTCTGCACTACTTCAGAATACCCACAGGAGGAAGCAGAACTGTCCACTCTGTATCTCTTCCTTCTCTTCCTTTTTCTTTTCAAGATTCTTTCCACCTACTGCTTTTGGCATCACCAGCTTTTGTAGGACCATATGTAGACTGTGTTTGTTGATGTTGCCAGAAAATCACAGAAATGGATCTGTTGCCACAAGGAGGAGAGACAGCACTGGGATGGGAGTGGGGAAGGATGAAGCAGCAGAGCTGGTTTAAATTATTTATGAAGTTATGATTGGCATTTTTTCACACAGACAATTCTCTGTAAATAACAAGAAAATTGCATTCCAAAGGCATCATCTGAGGAATAAGCTATCCAAAGGCTCAGTAAATGTGAGGAACATCACAGTGCTCACTGCCTGGCAGTGTAATTCAGTCACAACACTTCAGCCCAACAAGGACAGCCATTTGGGTTGGTAGCATGGACACTGGCACTGAGGCCATCCTCAGAAAGTTTGCTGATGACACGAAGCTGTGTGGTGCAGTGAACCCTCCAGAAGGGTCTTGATAGGCTTGGGAAGTGGGCCCCTGACAAGTGCATGAGGTTCAACAAGTCAAAGTGCAAGGTTCTGCATCTGCGTGGGGCCAACACCAGGCAAAAACATAGGCTGGGTGCAGAGTAAGTTGAGAGTAGCTCTGAAGAAAAAGACCTGGGGGTGTTGATTGATGAAAAGCTCAACATGAGCCAGCAGTGTGCTCAGGCAGCCAAGAGGGCAAATCATACCCTAGGCTGCATCAAGAGCAGTGTGACCAGCAGGTCAAGAGAGATGATTCTTCCCCTTTGCTCTGGTGAGATCCTGTCTCAAATACTGCATCCAGTTCTGGCGTCCTCATCATAAGGATATAGAACTGCTGGAGAAACCTCCCTGGAGAACCTGTTCCAGTGTCTCACCACCCTGATGGTGAAGAATTTCTTCGTAATCTCCAGTCTAAATCTGCCCTCTTCCAGCTCAAAGCTATTGCTTCTCATCCTATCACTACAACCCCTTTTAAAAAGTCCCTCCCCAGATCTCCTGTAGCCCCCTTCAGATGCTGGAAGGCTGCTCTAAGTTCTGCCTGAAGCCTTCTCTTCTCTAGGTTGAACAGCTCCAGCTCTCTCAGGCTGTTTCCATAGCAAAGGTGCTCCAGCCCTTTGATGATCTTCATGGCCTCTTCTGGACCTGCAGTAACATTTAATATCCTTCTTGCATTGGGGGTCACAGAACTGGACACAGCACTCCAGGTGGGGTCTCATGAGAGCAGAGGGGCAGAATCACCTCCCTTGTTCTGCTGGCCACACTTCTTTTGATGCAGCTCAGGATTTGGTTGACCCTCTGGGCTGCATGCTTGCCATTTCATCCAGAGCTAAATTTGGTTTTTATTGCAGAATATTAGTGATCTCCCTAAAATAGGACCAAAGAATTCCAATATTTCCTTAGACCAGCAGTAACTGTAGCATAAGAGTAGCAGATTCTCTTTGGAGAAGATTGGCAGCAGCAGTGGCAAGTCACCACCAAGATCCCATGCTATTTTTAATGTTTTCATCTGCCACTTCCATTGACCAGAAATGCTGACAAAGTCCCACTAGAGGCTGATCTTGTAGCATCTCAGTTAAAGTAGTAGAGTAGGGTTTTTCAGTTTGCACTTGCTGAAGCAGAAAATGCACTCGGTCTAGATAAACATGATCAATAGGTCAAGAAAAGCACCCAGCCCCAAAGAGGTATGGAGGACCTGCAGTGGAGATGCAATTTGTGACATGTATTGATGAAACTGTCAAGCAGGAATGGGAGCTGATGTGACCTGTAAGAGAGGAGGATAAAACATAATGTCTCACTGCCCTGCAAGGAAGACATTGTATTTCTGGTAGCACCCAGAGATGAATCACAAAATCTTTCAAAATCTTTTCCATGAATGCAACTTTAAAAAAAAAAAGTATGAAAGGGATGGTTTTAATTGACATCATGTTCCTGCCTGCCTCTTTTTTTTTTAATTATTATATAGACAACATAGATTTTTATTATTTACATCATGGAAATAGGCATATGCAATTTATAATTCATAAGACAATGACATTGTCAGGGTGATACAGAACATGGAAAGAGAAAACAGAACAAAAATTTTAGCAAGCCATGTACACAGTGCATCAAAGTCTTCCAGAGTTCAGATAGCATTGAGTTTAAAAATGGGGCAATCTTTTTTTCTCTAATCAACACAAACTCTCCTTCCCTGAGGAGTAACATTGTGTTTTGTTTAGATGACAGGAAGCTGGAGGCTGTGACATGTGGACCCATAAATCAGCTTCATTTATCTACTAAAAGACATGCATAGAATCATAAAATCATAGACTCATAGAATTGTTTCAGTTGGAAAAGACCTTTTAAGATCATCAAGTCCAACCCTTCTCTAACTCTACCAAATCTGGAACTAAACCATGTCCCTCAGCACCACATCTCAGCCACTTTTCAACACCTCCTGGGATGGGGATTAGACCACCTCCCTGGGCATCCTGTTCCAGTGTTTGAGAACCCTTTCAGTGAAGAAGTTTCTTCTCATATCCAAACTAAACCTCCCCTGGTGCAACTTGATACAATTTTCTCTTCCCCTATCACTTGTTACTAAGGAGAAGAAGCTAACACCCACCTGGCTATAACTTCCTTTAACGGACTCGAATGTCTCCCCTCAGCCTCCTTTTCTCAAGACTAAACAACCCAAAGACACTCAGCAAGTCCTCAAAAGACTTGATCTCCAGACCATTCATCAGCTTATTTCCGTTCCCTGGATCTGCTCCAGCACCACAATGTCCTTAGTGGAGTGAGGGGCACAAACCTACATTCAGTACTCAAGGTGTGGCCTCACCAGTGCCATCTCCAGGGGGACAATCCCTTTCCTGGTCCTGCTGGCCACACTTTAGCTGATCCAGGATGCTGTTTGCTTTCTTGACCACCTGAGCAAGAGCTACCTCTTATTTTTTCTCTCCTCCATTCTTTTGTCAAAAAGAAATACTTTCTCTAACAACTAAGTATAGACTGAAAACCAGACACTAACAGATTTCCATTTTATGAATAATGTATTCTCTTTCTCTCATATGTGACACCGGGAGATGAGTTTGGCTTTGTGCTAAATTGTCCATGTCATGCACTGCCTCCAGTATTTTTGACTATGATATTACCCTATATTTCATGACATTATGAAAAATAAATGTAATAAATCCATTTACATTCCCACAGTCATTTGCCATCTAGAGTTACACTGCACCTCTGCTAGTCAGAGCTTTTCTTTAGCAGCAGGCAACAGACCTTCCAGAGAATCTAAGGGTTGTTGATGCCTCACCTCAGTGCAAACATATTTCATACTTGGGATTCTTTTTTCCCCAGACATCTGTATTATGAGGAATAAAAAGCATTCCTACTTACCAAGAAATGCTGATTTAGTGTTGATTTAAAAGATTCACCAGATAGTGGGAAGAAATTTTTAAGAGAAATTATGAGAAGTCAAGGTAGAAAAGATGTTGAAGAACATCTGAGAAAGGTATCTGTTGCTTTCCATTTACAGAGAGTTCTACTTCTACTTTGCTCTGCTAGCTTTGCATCACTCTCAGTGTTTTCTGAACACAAGAATAGGATGATGGAATTATAGAGAATGTACAGCTCATTGCAACTGTTTCTGTACTACCCTCAGTATCAAATGACTCACTAATCATAGAATCAGAGAATGGTAGGGGCTGGAAGGGACCTCTGAAGATCATCAAGTCTAACCTCCCTAAAGCAGGATCACCCAGGGTAGGTCATACAGGAACCCATCCAGACAGATCTTGAAAGACTCCAGAGAAGAAGATTCCACAACCTCTCTGGGCAGCCTGCTCCAGGACTTCAGCAATCTCACAGTAAAGGCTTTCCTCCTGTTGAGCTAGAACTTCCTGGGTTCTAGTTTGTGTCCACTGCCATTTGCCCTATGATGGGAAACCCCAGAAAAGAGTCTGTCCCCTTCTTCTTGACACTGACCCTTCAGATACTTATGAACATTAATAAGTTCCCCTCTCAGGCTGGTCTTCTCCAGGCTAAACAGCCCCAGGGCTCTCAGCCTTTCCTCATAGGACAGATGTTCCAGTTCTTTCATCACCTTCATAGCTTCTGTTGGGCACTCTCTAGTATATCCCTTTCTCTCAGACTGGGGATGTCCTTTCCTTCCCCTACCATTTTGATGCTATGATTCTGTGGTCTAGTGGAAGGTGTCCCTGCCTATGGTGGTGGGATTGGAATTAGATGATCTTTAAGGTTCTTTCCAACTTAAACCATTCTGTAATTCTATGGAATATGGAGCATTCCTTTCATTCTAGGATTTTATGACACTGTCATTATTAATTATAGGATTGGAAAATAAACTCTTGGATAGTGAAAAAAAAAAACACAACACAAACCAAACAAAAACAAACACAAAAACTCACGAAGTTCAGCAAAGGCAAGTGCAAGGTCCTGCACCTGAATTGGTGGAATCTCCAAGCACAAATACAGGACAGGTGAGGAGTGGCTTGAGAACAGGCTTGAGGAGAAGGACTTGGGAGTGTTGTTGAAGAACTAAACATGAGCTGGCAGTGCTTGCTGGCAGCTCAGAAAGCAACTGTGTCCTGGGCTGCATCCAAAGAAGTGTAACCAGCAGTACAAGGGAGGTGATCCTTCCCTTCTGTTCTTGTGAAACCTCACCTGGAGTATTGCATCCAGTTCTGGTGCCCCCTGTATGAGAAGGATGTTAAACTGTTGGAGGAGATCCAGAGGAGGCCACAAAGATGATCAGAGGGCTGGAGCACCTCCCCTATGACAACAGGCTGTGAGAGTTTGGGCTGTTCAGCCTGGAGAAGAGAAGGCTCTGGGGACAGCTTATAGCTGCCTTAGTGTACCTGAAAGGGTCTACAGGAGAGCTGTAGTGGGACTTTCTCCAAGGGCTTGTAGTGATAGGATGAGGGGCAATGGCTCTGAGCTGGAAGAGGGTAGATTTAGATTGGGTATTAGGAAGAAACTCTTTCTGATGAGGGTGGTGAGACAGTGGAACAGGTTGCCCAGGGACGTTGTGTATATCCCCTCTCTGGAAGTGTTCAAGGCCAGGTTGGAGGGGGCTTTGAGCAACCTGGTCTAGTGGGGAGGGATTGGTACTAGATAATCTTTAAGGTCCCTTCCAACCCAAGCCATTCTAGAGTTCTATGATCACGAAGGCCAAAAGTCATGCAAGAAGTATACTCTGATGTGAAAAAGCTATAGTCATAGACAGCTCAGGAAATGAGCATCAGCCCAGAAAGAATTATTCATTTAAATCAGAAGGGACTAATTCTGCAAGAAAATTATTTCTTAAAGAGTCTACTGTTTATGCATGAGAATAGCAGCTTAGCAGCACCTGAAGGTAACCTAGAAATTGCTAACTTCTGTAGGCAACCCAAGAGGAATTGTGAATTGATACTGCTACCCATCCCCTCTCTTTCCCTATACAGAAGATAAAGTCCTTATTAAATTACATTTCTGATTCTGAGGCTGTTTTCCATCCCACTGTTGTCTCATGACAGCTTTGAAGTGTTTACTGAGAATGGCCTTACCGCCTTCCTTGTTTTCCTTACAGAGTCCATTTAACTAATTCAACTTATTCAGACAAACATTCATTGTCATTCCTTCCCAGCACTCTCACAGGCAGAGATTTTCCACGTTTTCCAGAAAGTGAATGATATTCATGAAAAATACTGCCAAGCTGGCTGGTATTATTTGTAAGGCCTCTTCATGTATCTAAAGATGCAATTTTTTTTTTCATTCTTCCCATCAGATTTAATAATAAAGGGTGGTTTAGGAGAGAGAGAGGGAATTGCAGTAACTTTGTAGTTATGTTGCTCAGCTTTTGTATGACTTGTAAAAAGTTGGGGTTTGTTTTGTTTTTAATTTAATCTACCAGTATAACCTCCATTTCTATCTATTGTGAGACCTTCATAAGCCCATTTCTTCTTTGGAGCTGGGAATGTGGATGTTAGATTTTATTTTAGAGATGGAGAGTAAAGATGTAATAGTCTAAGAATCAGACTTTAAAGGAATGCCCTGAGAAGGATAGAATAGTGGCCCAGGGCAGGGGGATTGGAACTAGATGATCCTTGAGTTCCCTTCCAACCTTAACAATTCTATGATTCTATGATTAAGTTGGAAAAGATCATCAAGTCCAACCTTCAACCCAACACCACCATGCCAAATAAACCATGTCCTGAAGTCCAATGCTTACAAGCTTTTTAAACACCTCCAGGGTTGGTGACTTCACCACCTCCCTGGACAGCCTGTTCCAATGTCTGAACACTCTTGCAGGAAAGAAATTTTTCCTAATATCCTAATATCGTAATTTATCCTAATATTCCTAAACCTACCCTGGTGCAACTTCAGGCCATTTCCTCTAGTCCTATCACTAGTTACTTGAGTGAAGAGACCATCACCTACTTGGCTAAAAAATCCCTTCCAGGGAGCTGTAGAGAGCAATGAGGTCTCCCCTCAGCCTCCTCTTCTCCAGACTGCACAACCCCAGTTCCCTTCTTTCCTCTATTTTTTTTCTCTTTATTTGTGTGGGTTTCTTTATTTTATTTTTATTTTATATTTTATGTTTTATATTTTATTTTATATTTTATTTTATTATTTTATTATTTTATTATTTTATTTTTTATTTTATTACTTTATTTTATTTTTATCTTATTATTTTATTATTTTATTCTATGTTTTATTTTATTTTTTATTTTATATTTTATTTTATTAATTTTTATTATTATATTTTATTATTTTATTTTATATATATTTTTTTAAATTTTCAAAGAAGCTGCAGCATCAATTATCTTCCAGCCTCCTTTTCTTCTGGTAAATGAATGTGGAAAGCTAGTGTTTGGTTATTTAAAGTAGACCAACTTATTTTTTTGGCAATAAAACTATGTAAGCAGTCTACAGACTTTCACATTTCAGCCTCTAATGAGCATTTGAGGATAAAACCATAAATAAATGATGGACTTCTTACCTATGGAACAGACACTAATCAATTAAATATTGTTATTTTGGCTGCCATAAGTGCTCCAAAGAAATTGTTTTTATGAGATGTTCATTATTTGCCAACAAACACACCCTACAGCATTAAAAATAATTGTACTATTCATAGAGAAAACAGATAACGCAGTTCAACTTTAGCAATCAAACCACTTTCCATATCAGCCTCCAAGAATATCAGATTTTAATTTCTTTACCAATACTAGAGTATAAATATTCACAACAACAAAGTAATAGCCTGTTCACCCCTGCCCCCTTTATCAAGTTGCTCAGATGAACGAATCCAAGAATGTCTGAGGCTAGAAACAACCGCTGGAGATCATCCAGACCAACAATCCTGTTTAAGGCAGAGTCAAACAGCCCAGGTGGCTCTGGATCTCATCCAGGGGTTTGAGTGTCTCCAAAGATGGAATCTCCAGAGTCAGTCTGTGAAGCCATTTCCACCATTTCATCACTCTCATAGTAAAAAAAAAATATTTCTTACACTTAAAAGGAAGTTTCGCTGTTTCAGTTTATGTCCACTGACCCTTGCCCCATTGCTGGACACCAATGCTAACACACAAGCTCCATCTTCTTTACTCCTTCCCATCAGATATTTAAGCATATTGCTCAGATCCTAAGTCCCAACTTTCTCAGCCTCTACTCATATATCAGCTACTCTAACTCCTTAATCATAAAATCATAGAATCTTAGAATGGAAGGGACCTCACATCTAGTCCAAACCTCTCCATGGAGGGCATGGATGTCTCTCAGCTAGATTTGGTTGCCCAAGGCCTCATCCAACCTGGCCTTAAACACCTCCAAGAAAGGAGCATCCACAACCACTCTGGCTAACCTGTTCCAGAGTCTCACGACCTTTGTACTGAAGAACTTCTTCCTAAGATCCAGTCTAAACCTACTCTTCCTCAGATAAAAGCCATACTCCCTAGTCCTGTTGCTAGACACCCTTATGGTAAGTCCCTCTCCAGCTTTCCTCTAGGCTCCCTTCAAGCATTGGAAGCTTTCCCCTGAGTCTTCCCTTCTCCAAGCTAAACAACACAGTTGCCTCAGTCTATCCTCACAGCAGAGGTGCTCCAGCCCTTCCATCATTCTTGTAGCCCTCCTCTGGACTCACTCTAACAGTTCTGTGTCCTTCTTATGCTGGGGACACTTGGACTGGACACAATATTCAAGATGAGGTCTCAGAAGAGCAGAGTATAGAGGAAGAACCACCCCTCTTGATGGCCCTTTGATGGACTCGCTCCAGGATGTCCAAGTCATTCATACTGACAAACCCACAACTGGACCCATCACCCCAGACATTGTTTCCTTGGGTTTGTAGGAAAACATCTCTACTTTCCCCTCAAAAATCCTGCCTCCATTCCCAGTTGCAATGACAAGTATTAGGTCAGCTCCTCAGCTCATATAAATGAGTTCTGCAGAAGCCCTGGGTGTTAGACTAGCTGAACAGCTGTCTTAATGTCACAAATCAACAGATTTTAAAGCCATTCCCTTTCTGGTCAGCTTGTAACTGGTCTTCTTACAACTTCAGGATATGCTCAAGGATTTGAAGGCACATTTCGTTCTCTATGAGTTTCAAATGACCTTCTAATGAAGGGCTGAACTGATTTGCAAACCAAATTATGTTGTTAATTAAACTTCTATTTTCTCCTCTTTCCACCACCAATTTCTCATTTTCATACCCCTGGGGTTTTTTTGGTACAATCTATGGAGTTTCTGCTTCCCTGGGCATGATGTCAGTTACCTTTCCCAATACTTCTGAAATACCACCTCCAGCATTCACTTGATTAGCTTGTTCTTCAAGCAGTAGTTGGGCAGTTCCAGCAGCACCCTTCTGATCTTCTCAACCAGCACCCTCAGAGCAGACTTTTTGGTTTTCAGACTTAATAAAGTGAAAGCAGAAATGTGGCCTCTAGTGTATGTGTTGCTGATTTCAACAGGTTGTGTGGCAGTGTAGGCTGGGTGCCTCCTGTTACTGCCACATCAGCTACACCTCTGGTGTCCCAGGTGTCCAACCCAATGAGGTGGACACATGAAGCAGTGTATTGCTACCCATAAATCCTGCCCCCTATCCATCCATCTGCAGAGTCATTCTCTTCCTCTTTCTTCCTTCTCTCCTCCCATGGGAGATGTTTCCCTATCAGGTAACAGTGGGGGAGTATCTCAAGACCTCTTAGGCTTGTCTGGACCTAATGCCAGGAGGAGAAAGGGAGGGGCAGCCTCAGACCTGGCCAGCCTGAGACTAGCCTAGCAGGGTGGGGGGGGAGAGGGGGGGGAGAAAGAGCCCTGGGGGTTTGGGTATACCCTCAGGTGGGGAGAAGGGAAGAGTTGGGAAGCCTCTAGGTGTTACGTAAGGGACTCTGTATGCTTTGAGTTATTTTGGCACTATTCTTTGTAGTTTTTTTGGAGTTCCATCAATTGCTTTTCCATTTAAACTTTCCATCACTCTTCAATCCATTTGTGTGAGTGTCACTCTTTGTCCCTCTCAGGGCAAGGGAGGATCTGTCTGGCCTCAAACCAGCACAAGTTGCAAAGAATTGGTTTTTCCCAGCATTGATCTCTGCAACAGCCTTGCATCTTACAGATCATGCTTCCACACCTTTGCTTTACCATTAGTGTTTTCACAGCCCAAAGTCTTCATCAGTATATTGGAATATCAGGCACTGGTAGAGGTTGTCCAGAGAGGTGTTCAAGTCACCATCCTGGGAGGTGTTCAAGAAATGTGTAGACATGGCACTTTGGGACATGATTTAATGGTTATGGTGGTGTTGGGTTGATGGCTGGACTCGATGATCTTCGAGGTCTTTTCCAACCAAAATGATTCTGTGGTTCTGTATCTTGGCCTGTGGATTGTCACTGCACTGCTGGTGTGGCTTTCCAGCACAAAGTAGGGAATGCAGAAGTTTAATACCAAACCCAAACTTCCATGGAGCAGGAATTTCATATGTGTAGTCACCAGGTGGAGATTCTTCTTCCTCTCTGCTGTGCTCTAGCCAGGATACATTGGAGTACTGGATCCATCTCTGGGCTTCCCAGTTCAAGAGAGACAGGTAACTACTGGAGAAGGGCCAGTAGGGTCCACCTGAACATGAGGAAAAGCTCCTTTGCTGTGAAGGTGCCAGAGCCTTGGAGCAGGCTGCCAAGAGAGGCTGGGAAGTCATCTCTGGAGAAACCTACCTGGACGCTGTGATCCTGGGCAGCCTGCTGTGGACGACCCTGTTTTAGCAGGGAGGTTGGACTGGATGGTTCTCAGAGATCTTTTATAACCTTCACCATTCAGTGATTCTGTGATTCCACTAAGCATTTCATGACTTACTGCACATAGTACCATGCTCTGTGTCCTTACAAAGCTATTTGCTGACACCCAGGTTTGCCAAGTACGGGTAACAGCAGCAGCTAGGTTGTAGCAAAGAACTGTTATCTTTTGCTTTTGGAAATGAAAATTCCCCTGAGGGTAAGAATTACATTTTTGAGTCTCCAATCTCGGGTGCACTTCACTTTTTCTTCTCTCCAGTGGATAAGCCCTGAATCCCAAACAAAGGACATGGTGCTCTCTCTGATGCAACCAAAGGCACCAAGGACTTTTCTCAAGGAGTTTAGGATGCTGATTTTCTGCCTAACTCAAAAGAGAAGATGGTCTCTCTGATTTGAAAGTTCTGTATTTTAGTTGTATTATCCTGTATTTTAGCTATTCTGAAAGTATTTGAGAGAATTTTATTATTTTAATAATATTTCTACAAAGAGAGCAATGTCCAAAATCAGTTCTGGTTCTCTCACTTACTTTAAGCACTGTTAGAAGGACCACTAGCATCTGGAGACTCTAATTTTAATGAAGAGCCTGTAGAATTTAGTGCTGTCAGAACTGGACTTCTGAATAAAATCTTTCAAATTCTTGGACTGACAGCTCTCGGCAAACAGTTTGACTCAGTGATCTCAAAAGTCTTTTTTCTGTGATCCTGTGATTCCAGAAAACCTGTCCTTAAACAGACAAAACCAGAAAAGATTGTTTAAGTGTGATAGCATAAATGGAAGGTTCTATGTGGAAGAAGTTCACAGTCTCACAGTATATCAGAGGTTGGAAGGGACCTCAAGAGATCATCAGGTCCAACCCCCCTGCCAGAGCAGGATCACTTAGGGTAGTCTGCACAGGAATGCATCCAGGTGGGTTTGGAAAGTCTCCAGAGAAGGAGACTCCACAAGTCCCTGGGCAGCCTGGCCCAGGGCTCTGTCACCCTCACTGGAAAGAAGTTTCTCCTCATGTNAAAGTCCTCACTGAGTTGCTTATGACCTGCTGTTGAAGGTCAAGATCTGCTGCTTCTATAAATGTCATTGAAAGTCAGTGAACAACAAAACAAACAAACAAACAAACAAACAAAAAAAATCCAAGCCTTGACTTTCAGAGGCTGTAAACACTCCTTTTCCCTGTGGACTTGACCGAGGAGCTGCCAGTCCTCAAAACTTGGTAAAAATTCAAGTTCAAATAATGTTACTTTTCCAGGGAAGAATTACTTTAGATGTTAAACAGAAGCATTAAGTAGTTTGGGTAGTTTGGAAAGAAAGCAAGGGGATAATTAACTTGCAAAACAGACTCTATTAAAGTGTCACTCATACTAGGATAATCCTTGTGCAGCACTTCTCTTTCTCTGCTGTCACTGTAACATAAATAAAGAGCATCTTATGGATGGAGCATCCATACCACAGAGTGTATGGAAAAAAATCAAGCAATGAGGCACAGGCAGGAAAACTAACGGCATGGTCTGGTTAAAGTGTCCACAACTGCAACTTTATTGTTCAGATTCATGACGGTTAAAGACTTCTTTCCTTTCTTCTGTTTTCAGGAGACTGTTTAACTTTTGCTAGGGAGGTGGTTGAGGCCCCATCCCTGGAGGTGTTTAAGGCCAGGCTGGATGAGGCTCTGGCCAGCCTCATCTAGTGTGGAGTGTCCCTGTCCATGGCAGGGGGGTTGGAACTAGATGATCCTTGTGGTCCCTTCCAACCCTGACTGATTCTATGATTCTATGATTCTAATTACCAGTTATGCATTAAATGTTGCAGATCAATCAAGGAATTATAGAATGGTTTGGGTTGGAAGGGACCTTTAAAGATCATTTAGTTCGAACCCCTCTGCCATGGACAGGGACACCTCCTACTAGACCAGGTGGTTCAAGGCCACATTCAACCTGGCCTTGAACACTTCCATGGAGGGGAAATCCACAGTTCCAGGGTCTCACCACTCTCACTGCAAAGCATTTTGTTTGTCACCATCACCCTGGTGTAAGCCAGAGCAGCACTGACTCTGCTCAGTGCAGTGATTTCCCAGCTCAATCTCTGCTCAGGGCCAGCACTGTCTGCAGTGCAGGACAGGTCTGCACAGCCCCTGGCCATGCTGATGGGGAGGGTTAACACCCAGGCTGGGGGTGCAGACCAAGAGCGCTGCTACAGTTTGTGTATGAGGAAGGGACAGGAGAGGTGACTGTAAACTGACCAACATGAGACTCCATCCCATGGATGGAAGAAAGTTGAGACATCAACAAGGTCAAGTTCTCTTCTTCAATACCTGATGTCCAAGGAGGACTCTACCTATTCCGCATGCTCTCCCAACCCATGAGTTCCTGAATCCAGCTCCTGACTCTGGTTCCCATCTGTCACTGAGTCCAGTCAGGATCCTCCCCAGTGCCTGCCCACAGCATCAGTGGTGGCAGTGGTATAACCTCCAAGCAGCAGACTGCATAGGTTAAGTTTGAGAGCAACACCAGCAAAATATGTTTTCTGCCAGTGGAAAAAACACTGGTAAATAACATCAGATAGCAAATGCTTCCTAATGATTGCAACACAATGCAGATGTCCTTTAGGACTTACAGAGCAGATATTTGACATTGCCCAGAGACAGCAGGAAGGCAAAAAGGATGTTTATTTAGGTCATCTAGGGTGAAGTATCACAGAATTGTCTTTCTCTTAGCCTGAGTTGATCTCCTGATGATTTCCCTTATGGTTTAATCAATATTGTTTCATTTTCTACTTTGTTTTGCACTATTTTATATCAGTGTGGCTTTATTTTGTCAATTTTATCAGCTGTTTCCAAAGATCCCAGTAGAGGCAGAGTCCTTCTTTCAGACACTGAGAAGAACCACTTCAAAAAGACATTTTAACAGCTTCATCCCTTCCCCACTTCCCCTTAGTGTCTTATCCATGCTGCCAGTGTGAGCCAGCAAGCTTGAATAACAAACCATAAACCACACATAAAATAACAGGTAGACCATTAGAGGTTTTGCTACCAATTTAAATATAATGAGGCTGGAAATAGATAATATTCCATAAAACAGCCAGAAGGAGGGACTAGCTCAAAATCCTCCCCCTCTACTCCACTCTTAACAGAATTGTTAGGGTTGGAAGGGACCTCAAGGATCATCTAGTTTCAACCCTCCTGCCATGGACAGGGACACCTCACACTAGATCAGGTTGCCCAGAGCCACATCCAGCCTGGCCTTAAAAGTCTCCAGGAATGAGGCTTCTACCACCTCCCTGGGCAACCTGTTGCAGTGTCTCATGCATCATGACTTGCCATCCTTGATTACAGGGTAGATATGTGCACCTCCAGCTGCAGTGCACGTGGTCACACACAGCTGTACACCAGCAACAGCTACCTCTGCACTGTGTTACTGCTCTCTGCCTGTGTGAGACAAACATGTGTCAGCACCCTGTGGCTGCCACTCCTCTTCCTCCTCTTTCCTCCAAAGCTGAAACGTCAGGAAAAGAAATGTGACTAGTTCCAAAAGCAGATTCTTACACACAAATCTGGGGCGGTAGAGGTGTGAGCAGCTAAGGGAACTGGGGTTGTTCAGTCTGGAGAAAAGGAGGCACTGGGGAGACCTTTTCCCTCTCTACAGCTTCCTGAAAAGACTCCTGGATGTGGTGTTGGGACACACTGCTTACTGGCAGTGTCTTAGCAGTGGAAGTGGGATTGTGAGCTCTAGGTGAGTGGTTGGCCTTGATGATCTCAAAGGTCTCTTCCAACTTCAACAGTTCTGTGATACTAACAGGAAAAGGTCTCCCATGACATCTTGATGTGCATAAATAACTGCCATGGCTCTTCACTGAAGAGAAAGTTTGCAGATTGCCACTCAAATGTCTTTTAACATTCTTGATGCTAATAGGCAGTAGTCTGCTGACTACAGGGCCCCTTTTTAGCAAGGCAAAACTAATATATTAAGGGGAGACCTTCTCACTCTATAACTCTCTGAAAGGAGGTTGGAAAAAAAGGTGAGTGTTGGTCTCTTCTCCCATGTAACAAGTGATAGGCCAAGAGGAAATATTTTTTATTTCCTTCTCTTTCTTCTCTTTCTTTTTCCTTCTTTCTTTTTCTCTTTTTCTTTTTCTTTTTCTTTTTCTTTTTCTTTTTCTTTTTCTTTTTCTTTTTCTTTTTCTTTTTCTTTTTCTTTTTCTTTTTCTTTTTCTTTTTCTTTTTCTTTTTCTCTTACTTTTTTCTTTTTCCTTTTTATTTTTCCTTTTTATTTTTCCTTTTCTTTTTCTTTTTTCTTTTTATTTCCATTTTTCTTTTCCTTTTCCTTTTCCTTTTCCTTTTCCTTTTCCTTTTCCTTTTCCTTTTCCTTTTCCTTTTCCTTTTCCTTTTCCTTTTCCTTTTCCTTTTCTCTTTTTCTTTTTCTTTTTCCTTTTATTTTTTCTTTTTCTTTTTCCTTTTCTTTTTCTTTTCATTTTTCTTTTCCTTTTTCTTTCTTTCTCTTTTCCTTTTTCCTTTTTCTTTCTTCTTTTCCTTTCTCTTGTCCTTTTACTTTTTTCCTTTTTTTTCCATTTTTTTATTTTTTCTTTTCCTTTTTTTCTCCTTACTTCTATTTTATTTTTTGTTATTTCTCTTTCTTTTTCTTTCCCTTTCTTTTATTTCTATTTCTTTTTCTTTCTCTTTTTCTGTTTTAATTTTATTTTAATTTTTATATCTTTTTCCTTTTCTTTCTTATTTGCCTTTTCTTTCTTTTTTTATCCTTCTTCTTCTGATTTTTTTAAAGGGAGTAGGAGAAAGAAGGCGATTCAGTTACAGTTGCCGAGCATCTATTGTTAATTCAGTAACAGAACATTTTATCCTGTGGCACCCTGTCATTTCTCTTGGATAATCTGAATGAGTCTGGACAGGTGCAACTCCATGAAGTACAGCTGGCTTATGTAACAGCAAAATTTATGTACCTACATATTACACTAGTTCTTTCATAACCCTTGCAGTTACAGTTGAGAAAATCTCCATCAAGCAGCTAACTGCAGTGCAAGACTGAACATCTTCTTTTATGTTTCAAAGCTTTGCACTGTGCTGCCAGAAAGCTATTTTTAGACCTGTTCTGCAGTTGCACAGTCGTTGGTTATATCTTGTCTAAAGGAAGTGAGGTTGCCCTACTGAGACTTTGCCCTTCTCTCAAGGGTAAACTGAAATCCATTACACTTAAATATATGCTGTAAAGCCTGCACATTAGTGGCTATGATAGAAATATTATGTTGTTATTTATAACAAGACATCCATTTGGGGAAGTGAAATAGATCAGCGTATCTGAAAATTATTGCCTTTTCATTCCCCTCTCAAAGTCATTATCTTGGTGCCTAAAGCTTGAAAGTTTGTTTTGCTGTCATCAAGGCAAAGTGAAGAAAATGCACTTCCACAGAACAGTCCACTGGTGCAACAATAAATAACTTGTGAAAGGGAGCATAGACAATCAACAAGATCCTGTATTCCTCCAAAGAAATCCACACAAATGTTTCTGATTACAGGGGATGATTTTCAAGCAGGCACTCACAGTAGTGAGAGGTAAGTAAATAGCAGAGTCAGAGACAAATATTCACTTAATCTACCTAAATACACCTTGATAAAGAAGGGTCACCCACAGCAGATTGCCCAGGGTCACAACGTTCAGGTGGCTTTGGAATCTCTCCACAGAAGAGTCCACAACCTCTCTGGGCTACCTGCTCCAGGGTTCCAGCACCCTCACAGCAAAGAAGTTTTCCCTCAAGTTCAGGTGGAACCTCCTGTGTTTCAGTGTGTGTGTGCCTGTTGCCCTTTGTCCTGTCACTGGGCACCGCTGAAAAGAGTCCAGACTCATCCTCTTGACCCCCATGCTTTAGCTCTTGCTGAGCATTGAGAAGATCCCTTCTGAGATTTCTCTTCTCCAGGCTAAACAGTCCCAGGTCCCTCAGCCTCTCCTCCTCACAGAGATGCTTCAGTCCCCTCAGCATCTTTGGAGTGCTCCTTTGGACTTTTTACAGTTGTTGCCTGTCTGTCTTGAACTGGAGAGCCCAGAACTGGACCCAGTAGTCAAGCTGTGGCCTCACCAGGGCACAGTAGAGTGGGAGGAGAACATCCCTAGGCCTGCTGGTCACATTCTTTTTAATGCATCCCATTAATGACAGGGAGAAGCAAGAATCTACTCCTGCACACACACATACTACATTACTGTAGGACTGACTACAGACATAGTGAAGGTGTCTTATCCTGACACTGCTCTTGTACATTACACTGAGTCAGATACATATCATTTAACCATCAACCTTTGTAGTTAATACTAAAAGAGAAAACTGAAGATGAAGGAAATGGGAGGGAGTAAACAGAAAGTCTGAAGAAAAGATTTCTTTGAGATCTTCTATAACGTATCTGCCATGCTATAAGATGCAAGAGTCCCTTGAGAAATAGAATATACTACTTAATACTGTATTTTCTAGTATTAACTAATCTATTTTTGTCTTCTAGTGATCCTCTTTTATTGTGCCTAAGCTATAATTTAGTCAAGGTAAAGGGCAAGTGTTATATGCAAAAGGACCACTGAGTGGCTCACCTAGCAGTGGCTGTCACTGGCATTCTTTGGAGGGATCCAGTGCATTCCCAATATTAAAACCACTTTATGAAATTTATGCACACACTAGATGCAGGAATTCACCTTTTCAGTCTTCCAACTAATATTAAAGAGAAGTTGCCCCCAAACTGAGCCCTTGGGAACACCACTTGTGACCGACTGCCAGCTGGAGATAACTTCATTTCCCACCACTCTTTGAGCCTGGCCATCCAGCCAGTATTTTACTCAGCAAAACATCCACCCATCCAAGCTATGAGCATCTAGCTTCTCCAGGAGGATGTTGTGGGAGACAAGTGTAAAAGACTACTAAAGTCCAGATAAACAACACCCACAGCCTTCCCCTCAGCAGATCCCCTTGTCATGGAAAGAGATCAGGTTTGTCAAGCAGGACCTGCCCTTCATGAACCCATTCTGACTGGATTGATCATCTGGTCATCTTCCACGTGCTGCATAATGGCACTCAAGATGACCTGCTCCACGGCTTTCCCCAGCTCCTAGGTCAGACTGACAGTTCTACATCTTGCAAAGTCTTTGCTGCATATCTGGAAGAAATAAAAGGGCAAACATCTTTTCTATAGTGAGTAGCATTAAAAACATTTCCCNTCATCACATTTTCTCTCTCTGTCAGGAGCTTAAAACTGGCCAGACCCAAAAAGCGGTGTGGAATGGAATTAAGTCCAGTGGACATCTGGTCACAAGTGGTTCTCCTCAGGGCTCAGTTTTGGGGCCAGGTCTCTTTAATGTCCTTATCAGTGATCTGGAAATGAGGGAATTGAGTACACCCTCAGTAAGTTTGCCAATGACACTAAACTGGGTGGCAAGTGTTGCTCTGCTTGAGGGTAGGAAGAGAAATGGCCTCAGGTTGTGCCAGGGATGTTTAAATTGGAGATTAGGAAAAAATTCTTTACAAAAGAGTGATGAGGCATTGGAACAGGCTGCCCAAGGAGGTGGTGGAGTCCCTAGAGGTGCTCAAGAAACCTGTGAACATGGCATTTNTTGTGGGAGACAAGTGTAAAAGACTACTAAAGTCCAGATAAACAACACCCACAGCCTTCCCCTCAGCAGATCCCCTTGTCATGGAAAGAGATCAGGTTTGTCAAGCAGGACCTGCCCTTCATGAACCCATTCTGACTGGATTGATCATCTGGTCATCTTCCACGTGCTGCATAATGGCACTCAAGATGACCTGCTCCACGGCTTTCCCCAGCTCCTAGGTCAGACTGACAGTTCTACATCTTGCAAAGTCTTTGCTGCATATCTGGAAGAAATAAAAGGGCAAACATCTTTTCTATAGTGAGTAGCATTAAAAACATTTCCCTCCTAAATAACCCAGTAACACTCCATTGATTGATTGATGGATTGCTTACAAAGCACTCCACCTTTCAGACAACTAAGTGCCAGCTGCCATAGGGAACAACATCCTGTAGTACCTAAGGGCTGGAAAGTACATGGTGGTTTTGTTACCTGCAATAACAACTGGTACTGGGGCAACAGCTGCAACCAGTTCTTCTTTTGTTTCTTCCTTAATGAAGCTTTGCACTAGAAGGTTCCTTTGTGTGTGGTTCTAAAGACAGAGTAAGTAGGAAAATTGTCTGTCCTGCTGGCATTTGAGGAGGATCATGCTAGACTACAGTGT
>VXBD01014729.1:200721-215616 GCA_013399975.1 Indicator maculatus
AGAAGAAGAAGAAGAAAGAAGAAGAAAAAGAAAGAAGGAGAAGAAAGAAGAAGAAAAAGAAAGAAAAAAGAAGAAGAAAGAAGAAGAAAAAGAAAGAGGAAAGAAGAAGAAGGAGGAAGAAAAAGAAGATGATGAAGAAGAAGAAGAACATGAAGAAGAAGAAGAAAGAAGAAGAAAAAGAAAGGAGAAGAAAGAATAAGAAAAAGAAAGAAAGAAGGAGAAGAAAGAATAAGAAAAAGAAAGAAAGAAGAAGAAGAAAGAGGAAGAAGAAGGAAGAAAAAGAAGATGAAGAAGAAGAAGAAAGAAGAAGAAAGAAGAAGAAGAAGGAAGAAGAAGGAAGAAAAAGAAGATAAAGAAGAAGAAGAAAGAAAAAAAAGAAAGAAGAAAGGAGAAGAAAGAAGAAGAAGAAGGAAGAAAAAGAAGATGAAGAAAAAGAAGATGAAGAAGAAGAAGAAGAAAGAAGAAAAAGAAAAAAGAGAAGAAAGAAGAAAAAGAAAGAAAGAAAGAAGAAGAAAAAGAAGAAAGAAGAAAAAGAAGATGAAGAAGAAGAAGAAGAAGAAGAAGAGAAAGAAAGAGAAGAAAGAAAAAGAAGAAGAAGAAGAAAGAAGAAGAAGAAGGAAGAAGAAGGAAGAAAAAGAAGATGAAGAAAAAGAAGATGAAGAAAAAGAAGATGAAGAAAAAGAAGATGAAGAAAAAGAAGATGAAGAAAAAGAAGATGAAGAAAAAGAAGATGAAGAAAAAGAAGATGAAGAAAAAGAAGATGAAGAAAAAGAAGATGAAGAAAAAGAAGATGAAGAAAAAGAAGATGAAGAAAAAGAAGATGAAGAAAAAGAAGATGAAGAAAAAGAAGATGAAGAAAAAGAAGATGAAGAAGAAGAAGAAAGAAGAAGAAAGAAGATGAAGAAAGAAGAAGAAGAAAGAGGAAGAAGAAGGAAGAAAAAGAAGATGAAGAAGAAGAAGAAAGAAGAAGAAAGAAGAANAAAAGAAAGAAAGAAGAAGAAGAAAGAGGAAGAAGAAGGAAGAAAAAGAAGATGAAGAAGAAGAAGAAAGAAGAAGAAAGAAGAAGAAGAAGGAAGAAGAAGGAAGAAAAAGAAGATAAAGAAGAAGAAGAAAGAAAAAAAAGAAAGAAGAAAGGAGAAGAAAGAAGAAGAAGAAGGAAGAAAAAGAAGATGAAGAAAAAGAAGATGAAGAAGAAGAAGAAGAAAGAAGAAAAAGAAAAAAGAGAAGAAAGAAGAAAAAGAAAGAAAGAAAGAAGAAGAAAAAGAAGAAAGAAGAAAAAGAAAGAAGAAGAAAGAAGATGAAGAAAGAAGAAGAAGAAAGAAGAAGAAAGAAGAAAAAGAAGATGAAGAAGAAGAAAAAGAAGAAGGAAGAAAAAGAAGAAAGAATAAGAAAGAATAAGAAAAAGGAAGAATAAGTATAGACTAAGAATAAGAAAGAAGAAGAAGAACAATAATGTAAAATAATATAAAATGTAAACATACACATATTTTTAATAGAAAAGGGGAAGGAAATAAAGAGGCACTAGATTTTTAACAATGGCTGTTATCCATATAGCTGACAGGCTCCTGGAAATCCTGGATAATTTGTAGACAAAAGTAATGGCTAGGATCAATATTAGATTAGGTGGTTATGGATTTTACATACACTGGTTAAAACAAATCCTACAAAAGATTAAAACATGGAGCAAACTGTAATGAGGAACACACAAAAGAGGGAATGGGAGATAATCTCAACTCAATCTGGTTAACCTAAACATAAGGAAAAAACTCTTTGCTCTGAGGATGCTGGAGCCCTGGGGCAGGCTGCCCAGACAGGTTGTGGCGTCTCCTTCTCTGGAGAGATTCCAAACCTGTTTGGAGATATTGTGATCCTGGACTCTGTTGTGAGTGACCCTGCTTTAGCAGGGGGGCACAGGACTGTCATTCTGTGGTTCTGTGTCATTTTGGTTTTAGTAACAGCACTCAACTCTTTGGAGCAGATACTCCAAACAGACTGTGTTCATCTGCAGGAGCTAGGAAACCACTGAAGGTTTTCTGTTTTACTGATTTATGACCAGACAGAAAATGAGCATAGTATAGAATCATAGAATAATAGAATTATTTCTGTTGGAAAAGCCCTCCAGGATCATCAAGCCCAACCGCCAGCCTAACACCAGCATTTGCACTAAACCGTGTTCCCAAGTGCCATATCTCCATGTTTCTTGAACACCTCCAGAGTCACTCCACTACATCCCTGAGCAGCCTTTCAGTAAAGAAAATTTTCCCAATAACCAACCTAAACCTCCTCTGGCACAGTTACAAGACCTGACCTGAGTTTGAAATGAAAAGCTCTTAGGAGACCTCCCATTTTAGCTCTGTGAGGCTTCCCGTGGTGAAACTTTAGATTAAAGCTTTTAATGAAGCTCAAGTGTGGAAAACAACAGAATTGCCATTCAATTTAGCTGATAGAAAACCAGCAAAGAACACTGGAAAAACAGTAGCTGCAAGAGACCAATGTAATTTCAGCAGTTATCTGCACAGCATGGAAGTTCCACCCCCCTACTCCCAATATTTGCCAGTGTTTAATAGGGATGAGCTCTCTGGCTTCTCTTTTTCAGCAGCCCTAGGTGTTGGGAAGTGTCAAAGCTATCAGAGTAGCTAATGACTGCTATACAGGTGGTAATCTTTTCCATCTCCATTATTGAATCTTCATGGCAGAGACAAAGGTAGACATGCAACCTAATTTTCCTGTTATTCTAGCAGAATCACAGATTATACAATGGTGGGGGTTGGAAGGGACATCTGGAGATCACCTAGTCTGAACCCCCCGGCAAAGCAGGCTGCACAGGAATGTGTCCAGGTGGGTTTGGAATCTTTCCAGAGAAGACGACTCCACAACATCTCTGGGCAGGCTGCTTTAGAGCTCCATCATTCTTACAGAAAAGAAGTTTTTCCTCGTGTTTAGGTGGAATGTTCTCTGTTCCAGTTTGTGCCCATTGGCTTTTGTCTTGCACACCAATGAAAAAATCTGGCTCCATCTTGTTCTGTGTCCTTTAGCTCTTGCTGAGAATTTAAAGGATCCCCTCTCAGGTTGCTCTTTTCCAGACTAAACAGCCTCAGCCTCACTTGTGCATTTCCAATCTTGTGGCTATCTGATGTGTCTTCAGCCAAGTATCAGCTCTGAAGGGAACTATACTGTACTGGAAAGAAAAAAATCTAACTCAGCAGATTTCTTTACTCTTGTCTTGAAATATCATCCAAAAAACCACCAGCTTTACAAACCATGAACTCATAGCATCTCCTGTAATTTAAGAAGCCTATTTAAGATCCTAACCAGCAACAGAGTTTGTTTTCTTTGCTGGAAATCAAAAAGATGGGGATAGGTAAGGAATGGATGAATAGACAGCTACTCAGTGGCCTGGAAAATTGGCAGGCTGTTTGAGGACTGTACTGGGTCTGGCTGGTATTAACCGTCTTTGAAACCAGCCCTGTGGTGCAGTGGTTTGGATTAGTGACTAAACCAATATTGATAATACATTGGTATTTTGACTATTGCTAAGCAGTGCTGTCATCAGGGGGTTGTCCTTTCCTATTCTACATCCCCATCCCTCCACAGAGATTAAGGTGGGGGTCAGAAAGGAGTAGGGAGTGACCCAGATTTGCCTGGGGAATATTACACATGCAATAGCATTGAAACGAGTAGACAAAGGCAGGCATGGAGTTCCTTGGCTTCCAAAGTTGATCATTATTTGGAGGTTGGCAAGAGAGCAGTCTGCCTGTGGGAGGTGGTGAAAGATGTTGCTAACCTCTTTATCAGCAGCACAGACAGGGAGATCAAGGCACCCTCAGCAAGTTTGTCAATGACACCAAGCTCTTGCTCCTTACACTTCTTGACACTGGTGGGTGCTTTAGGCAGTGAGAATGCATGTGCTCTGATGACAGAAGTTTGTCACTGAAATCATATTGATCACTTGAGGACACAGTCTCAAGTTGCACCAGGGGAGGTTTAGGCTGGAGGTGAGGAGAAAGTTCTTCACAGAGAGAGTGGTTGGCCATTGGAATGGGCTGCCCAGGGAGGTGGTGGAGTCATCATCCCTGGAGGTGTTCAAGAGGGGATTGGACATGGCACTTGGTGCCATGGTTTAGATAGACATGAGGTGTAGGGTGATAGGTTGGACTCGATGATCTTGGAGGTCTCTTCCAATCTTCTTGATTCTATTCTATTCTATTCTATTCTATTCTATTCTATTCTATTCTATTCTATTCTATTCTATTCTATTCTATTCTATTCTAGCAGGACTTTTGGCAGTGGCTTTTTGATATGAAATAGAAAAGGCACATCCAGCATAGATTGTTGTCATTTCTGGCTTTGTCTGACACATCGTTTTTGCCAACCATGATGAGCAATGAGTGCTGAAGCATACCTAGAAGCAGCACATGGCAGAAGAGGTGAGGCAGGGAAGACTAGCAAGATGCAGAGTAGTGATCCAGAGCTAGCATTCACAGTGACGGGCTTAGAGACTTCACACCCAGCTTTAAATAAATCAATCCCTGTCTTGCTCACTTACAAATAAGGTGACACAGTTGGTTTCACCTTGAAACATGGAACCACACCAGTATTATAACAAGGCAAGAACAGCAGGGCAAGACTGAACACTAGCCACGAATAACAGCTGCTGTCAAGGTCACTGACATCATCTCTGCATTCCAACAGATTTACTACTGCCTGCATGTTCTATGGCACAACCTTAATGGCAAGCCAGCAGAGAATCATGGAATCATTAAGGTTGGAAAAGACCTCCAAGATCATTGAGTCTGACCATTAACCTGACCCTGACAAGTCTACAACTGAACTATATTCCTAGGCACCAGTCGTACATGTTTTAAAACACTTCCAGGGCTGGCAATTCTACCACCTCCCTGGGCAGCTTGTTCCAATTCTTACCCACTCTTTCAGTGAAGAAATTTTTCCTAACATACAATCTAAAGCTCCCCTGGGGCAACTTGATGCCATTTCCTCTCATCCTATGACTAGTTACTTGGGTGAAGAGGCCAAGACACACCTTGCTACAACCTCCTTCAGGGAGTTGTAGAAAGTAAGAAACTCTCCCCTCAGCTTCCTTTTCTCTAGATTAAACAACTCTATTGCCCTTAGCTGCTCCTCACCAGACCCTTCACCAGCTTTGCTGCCATTCTCTGGACATGCTCCAGCACCTCAATGTCTTTCTTGGGGTGAGGGCCCAAAACTAAAGCCAGCCTCATTGGTGCTGGGTCCAGGGGGACAATCTCTTCCTTGGTCCTGCTGGTCACGATATTCCTGATCCAGGTCAGGATGTTGTTGGCCTCCTTGACCGCCTGGGCACAACCTGGCTCATGTTCAGCTGGCTGTCAGTCATCACCCCCAGATCCTTTTCACACAGAATGCTGTGGGAGACAATGTCAAAGACTGCTAAATTCCATCCACAACCTTTCCCTCATCCATTAGGTAGAAGATTGGGTTAATCAAGCAAGGACCAACCTTGACTTGTCACAGACAACATCAAGTCAGGTAAAGCTGCTAGAGATGGTACCTGGCACTAAGCATGTACATAAACAACCACACCACCATGTACCACAAGCTTCAGCAGGGCTTGCTCCAGTGCTGCTTGGTGTGATGGTTTAAAACCGTCTTTTTTAATTTTTCTTCCCAGAGTTCAAGCAGAGAGAGCAAAAGGATGTAAATAAGTCACTATTGGGTGTAAGAAGGCAAAATAATGATTCTTCTAAACACTTCCATTGGAGAGGTAGAAATGTTTAAGAATCTCTACTCAAAACAGAGTTGGGGCAGTCTGATTTCTCAGCTTGCTTGCTGGGCTGTCTGGCTGCTTCTTCTTCTTTTCTGACAGAATATATAACACTCTGACCTTGACAAGCTAAGCCTAACAGCCTCTCTGCTTCTTGACTCTCTGCCTTCTGCCAGGGGGGTATGGGGGGAGTCCTTCTGGTCTGGCGGGGGGAGAGGCCCATTTGGGGAAGCAAAGGGAGCTTGGTTGTGCTTTTCTGTTGATTGTACATATTTGTAAATGTTGTGAATAGTGTCTATTTGCACATATTCATTGCATTTCATCATAGATTGTAGATCTGCTTGTAAATACAGCTTGCGTTTGCTTCCAGACTGAGCTAGCCTGGTTATTGTCAGTGTGGGAGGGGGGTTTCAGCTCTCACACTGTTACACATGGAGATGACATAGAATCACAGAATTGTTAGGGTTGGAAGGGACCTCAAGGATCATCTAGTTCCAACCCCCCTGCCACGGGCAAGGACACCTCACACTACATCAGGTTGCCCAAAGCCACATCCAGCCTGGCCTTATGACTTTCTGTTTCACCCAGGCAATGCCAACTCTATCTGATCCCACAGGACCACCTTGAAGAGCAGACTTCAATAAAGTTTAAATTCATGGTAATTGATTCCATCAAAAAGTAAAAAAAAAAAAAAAAACAGCCTTTTTTTGAAATTAAAAGGCCCAAGGGAGATAGTACTGAGGTTTTGTTTCTCACTTTGTAGATGGAGAGAACAAATCTTGAAATTGAGACAAATTTTTTCTTTTAGTAGCTGAATTTATTATCCTTTTTCCCAGTTATTTTGAGGTATTTTTTTTCTTTCTGAGCAGTTAACATTTGAAATACTCAATTATTCCATTTCATCTTCTATTATGCATAGTTTTCACATAGCTGTCACCACTCTTTAAAAATATGAGGTTAAGGGATTGGAAAAAAAAAGAAGTCAAGCTATCACTGAGAGCATTGTTCCCATATTCTATTACTGGCTGGCAGGTGGACAAAATATCTAGTAAGAAACTAACAGAAATGGAAGAGAATACTTAAAAGGCACTAGAAGACTCAGGAAAGCTTTAAATATTTTACAAAAGCTGAGATTTGCAGGCTTTGCCTTCTGCCAACATCCACTCAAAGGGAAAAAAAGCCTGAAAAAAACCCTCTGAAAGAAACAGATACCTCATGGAGATATTCTAGCCAACAAGTCTCCAGCTTTGTGCTTTGAATAAAAGCTGGCAGAACATTTTGAAAAATCTTCCATGAAACATAGAAGAAAAAGGGATTTTTTTTCCCCCCTCAATGAGCTGAGTTTTTCCAGAGGATCTCTTTTAATAGCAATTCCAGGCCAGTTTGATGTCTGCACCAATTTCTGAAGTGTATGTCCTAAAGTGCTGCTTTGCAATACATTTCATGACAGTCTCATAAGAAGAACATTGCCAGAGAAGCAGAAGTATTTTGCTTGATCTCAACACAGTGACAATGAACTTTTGGGCAGAGATAGGATGCTCAGAAAATTACAGAACTGTACAAGGTTGGCAAAGGTTTCTACCAAGACCCTCAAGTCCAGCTGTCAACTCACCACCACCATGACCACTTAGACATGTCCCCACCTGCCTTCTCTATGTGTTTTTTGAACACCTGCAGGGATGATGACTCCACCACCTCCCCAGGCAGCCTGCTCCAATGCCTGACCACTCTTTCAGGAAATAAATTTTTCCTAATATCCAACCTAAACCTCCCCTGGTGCAATTTCAGGCCATTCCCTCTCTCCCTTTCACTAGTGACTTGGGAAAAGAGGCTGACCCCCACCTACAACCTCCTTTCAGGTAGATGTTGAGACTGAGAAGGTCTCCCCTCAGCATCCTTTTCTCCAGACTGAACAACCCCTAGTCCCTCAGCCACTCCTCACCAGACCTGTTCTCCAGACCCTTCACCAGCTTCATTACCCTTCTCTGTATCTGCTCTGTGTATTTATTTGTGTTTATATTTGTTATATACATAGATTATAATGCTTATAGCAGAAGTAACTGTAAAACATGATGCACTCATGTTGGAGGGATCTCTGTTTTCTATTCTAGATGAGGTCCCTTCCAACCCAAACCATTCTATAGGGGTGAAAAAATGGCATTTAAAATTTTGGGTTGAACAGGAACATTTTTAAATGACTCCAAGTCAGATAAAGCACTGTGTGACCAGAGAACAGTAAAGGGCAAGGAAGATCTTCTCAGCTAGCAGATCTGTTATTTTGCTCTCAAGACAAGGTAAAACCTCAGAAAATTGGGAGATAAGTGGCAGATGAAATAATGCAATCTGACTCTACCAGAGAAAGAGAATTCTGACATGATGTACTTCATTCTTCGCTGTGACATTTACTTTCACGCAGGGGACTAGAAAGAAATAATATCTCTGGACATCTATAAATGTTTCCTATCATACCAAATGGAAAATTATTGTAAACTACAGCAAGTATGGGTGTCAGAAAACCTATGAGGTAAATGAGCAACTGGCTGAAGGGAAAGCCCAAAATGAGTTATATTGCAAAAGGAGTTTGGGGATTGTAAGGCACTTAGTCCCTGAGTTTTTCAAGAGTATAACTTGGGACTCATTTTATTTACCTTCTCATTTGATGACGTAGACACACAAGTCAAGGCATCCTCCTGCAATTTGCTGACACTGTGAAACTGGGGAGCAGTCATTACCTAGGAAAAAGAATAACTGATGTTGAGGACTGGATCCACAGAACCTCATTGTCACAAAATACAAGTTCATGTCCTTTGGAATAAATAAAAAGCTGAGAACTCACTAACTGGCAGCAGCAGAAGTTAAAAAAAAATAACAAAACAAAACAAACAAACTTCTTTAATAGGTCACAGAATGAGAATTAATGAAGGTGAAGATGGCTCTGGTTGTGAGCCATGGCACACTGTTGGAGCTGGTCTGGAAGAGGCTCCCCAGAGTGCTGGAGCACCCCTCTGTGGGAACAGGCTGTCAGAGTTGAAGCTGTTCAGCCTGAAGAAAAGAAGGCTCTGGGATACTTTAGAGCAGCCTGCCAGTACTTAAAGGGGGCCTACAAGAAAGCTAGGGAAGGACTTTTTGCAAGGGCAGGGGGGAAATGCTTTGAGCAGGAAGAGGGGAGATGTAGATTGGGTATTAGGAAGAAACTGAGAGGAGATCTTATTAACGTCTCTGGGTAACTGAGAGGTGGGTCTCAGGATGAAGGTGACAGTCTCTTTTTGGTGGTAACCAGCAATAGGACAAGGAATGGTGGGTATGAGCTGGAACATGGGAAGTTCCACCTCAACAGGAGGAAAAACTTCTTTGCTGTGAGGGTGGAGCAGCCTGCCCACAGAGGTTGTGGAGTCTCCTTCTCTGGAAACTTAAAAAACCCTGCTGGATACATTTCAGTGTGCCTTAAGTGATCCTCCTTTGGCAGGGGGGTTGGACTAGGTGATTCCCTTCTAACCCCTAACATTCCATGATTCTGTGGGGAGACACTGGAATAGGTAGTCTAGGAATATTATGGATATCCCCTCCCTGGAAGTCCTCAAGACCTAGTTGGACAGGGACTTGAGCAACCTAGTGTAGTGGAAGATGTCCCTGTCCATGGCAAAGGGGTTGGAACTAGATGACCTTTGAGGTCCTTCCAACCCAAAACATTCTTCTATGTTACTACAATTCTGTGCCATAGCATCCATAGCCAGGACCAATATCCAGTAGCTATAGAGATAACTGGAAGGAAGATGAAAGCAAAAGGAAAAAAGAGAGTAGCAGAGAAAATTCTTCAAACCTTTTCTCAATGAAAGAAATTCAGGATATCAAATGAAATCATCAATGGAAGTTCAATAAGAGCACACATTTTCACAGCATGCATAATTAACACTGTGGGTATTATTGCACAAATTAATTCTCTGTGATGTTGTAGGTATCAAAAATATGAAAGGATTATGATAAAGTGGAAATGGATCCAATATCCCAAGGAAAAAATCCTTTTCCTGTGCTCCTAAAGTCCTGTATTTTTCATGGCTTTCCCAATGTTTGTGTCCATTTTGGGTAGCTAATGCTGTCTGGTTTGTGAGTGTCTCCATGACAGAAACAAATTAAAATGCAGTAAGCAATACAGGGAAGACAAACTCAGAAAGTAAGATACCAGATCATTAAATGGAGTACTAGTCATCAACTAGCAAGGTATATCCATCCTGGGCTGCACCAAAAGAAGCATGGCCAGCAGGTTGAGAGATGTGGTTCTGCCCCTCTACCCTGCTCTGGTGAGACTTCACTTGGAGTACCTTGTCCAGCTCTGGGGCCCCCAACACAAGAAGGGCATGAACCTGATGGAGCATTTCCAGGGGAGGGCCATGAGGATGATCAGAAGGCTCAACTACCTCTTCTATGAACACAAGTTGGGAGACTTGGGGTTGTTCAGATTGGAGAAGAGAAGGCTCCAGAGAGCCCTTATAACTACATTTCAGTATCTGAAGGGGACCTACAGGAAGGTTCAGGAGGGACTGTTTACAAGAACTTGTAGTGATAGGACAAGGGGCAATGGTTTGAAACTGGAGCAGATTTAGGTTGGACACAAAGAGGAAATTCTTTTGAAAGTGGTGAAATACCGGAACAGGTTGCCCCGATATAGAACCATAGAATCATAGAATCAGTCAGGGTTGGAAGGGACCACAAGGATCATCTAGTTCCAACCCCCCTGCCTTGGGCAGGGACACCTCACACTCCATCAGCCTGGCCAGAGCCTCATCCAGCCTGGCTGCAAACACCTCCAGGGATGGGGCCTCAACCACCTCCCTGGACAACCCATTCCAGGCTCTCACCACTCTCATGGGGAAGAACTTCTTCCTCACATCCAGCCTGAATCTCCCCACTTCCAGCTTTATTCCATTCCCCCTAGTCCTATCACTACCTGATAGCCTAAAAAGTCCCTCCCCAGCTTTCTTGTAGCTCCCTTCAGATACTGGAAGGCCACAAGAAGGTCACCTCGGAGCCTTCTCTTCTCCAGCCTGAACAGCCCCAACTCTTTCAGGCTGTCCCCATAGGAGAGGTGCTCCAGCCCTCTGATCATCCTGGTGGCCCTTCTCTGGACACCTTCCAGCATGTCCATATCCCTCTTGTAAGGGATGTGGTTACAAGGGATCTTGTAAGATATGTGGTTGAGGCTCCCATCCCTGCAGACATTCAAGGTCATACTCCATGGGTCCCTGAGCAACCTGATGTAGTTGGAGGTGCCCCTCCTGACTGCAGAGGGGTTGGACAAGATGATCTTTGAGGATCCTTGCCAACCGCATGCATTTTATGAGTCTGTGATATAAAGTCCTAGATAAACCATTATCTCCTACTTCACTGCAAAGAGCAGTTCAACAAAAGCATAAATCTTCTTTTTGGTTTCTTTTCATGTTTTAATCTGACAGCCAACTTCCTTACCTGACTCCTCTTAGCACCAGTGCTCTGTTGTAGAGTTGCCAGGCTTTGTGTTACACACAATTTGGCTCACAATGTCCAGTTTAACCTACCAACAGAGCCTCTAAGAGGGCACATACCCCTGCTGCAGGCTTTAATATTTTGCCTTGAAGAAATATGCCCATGACAATCCTCCCTTGCAGCATTTTGTTCGCTGAGGTTGCAAATTTCCTTCCAAACTGCAGTACTTGCACACACACTCCCCTGCTTGTGCTGGTAAAGTGAATGCTTACAGTACATAATGGTTATGAACATTTTTTAATGAGCCAAAATACAGAGGTAGACCAAGCAGTTCTTCAAAAGTTCAATAAATGAAACCTTTGCTGTCTTCAAATAATGTTATGGATTTGATTTTTTTTGCACCTAGTAAGGTAAAATTTCTTCATGGCTAATTCCATTCCTCCTCCTGATCCAAGTAAATAATCATCAGACTTTGGGCCATACTTTCCTGTCCTGTCCATCCTGCAGGAATTTCTATTCCAAGAAAGTTCTTATTCTGAGAAAGAAACACTTATTTACTAAGAGAAATTGTGATTAGAGGTGTGTCCAAGACAGAAGCTTAAGTAAAAGTGAGTTTGTTGTTAGATCCATGCTCAAGGTAAAGAAGAGGAGCTGTTAACAGTGTCATAGTTTAGCTTTACAAAGCCCCCAGTCTGAAGAAATTCTTTGGAATAAGAAGTGAATGATTGATGATAGTTATTTACCAGCAAATCTTTTAGCTTAGAATCATAGAATCAGTCAGGGTTGGAAGGGACCTCAAGGATCATCTAGTTCCAACCTCACATTAGATCAGGTTGCTCACAGCCACATCCAGCCTGGCCTTAAAAACCTCCAGGGGTGAGGCTTCCAACCCCACCCTGGACAACCTGTTCCAGTGTCTCACCATCCTCATGGTAAAGAACTTCTTCCTAACATCCAATCTGAATTTACCCATTTCTATTTTTGCTCCATTCCCCCTAGTCCTGTCATTACCTGACACCCTAAATATATCATTATTTAATGAAACCACCTTTCCTGGTATTTAATGGCCTTCTGTGTCCTTTCTGTCTTCTGAAACCAACTGAAATACATAAATGTACTCATATTTTGTTGAACTAAAGTCTTTCTTAGAAACAGAAGTGTTGCTTGCTCCTCTCATGTATGTCATAAAGAAAGGCTTCCTTGCTCCAAGAATGCATATGAATATTTCACAGTTATAGTAGAATCCTACTTGACCTATAAGACTTAGGTTAAGCCCAGCAGTTCTTTACAGACATCTACAGCTCTTTTGTCTCCTTATTCTAATGCAAAGCTTTTGTGTGTGTATTCTTCCATGAGTGCCATTTTCTTCTATCTCAGCTTACAGAAGTGTATGCAGAGTGACACAGCAGAAACTCATCTGCTGTAGGAAGCAAATCTCTGTGCTAAAGGAAAGTACACACTGGCTTCCCTTTGGAGAGAGTCTTTTTGTTTGAATTAAGGTTATAAGTCTTTCCAGAAAAAAAAATATGGAAATCAGAGAACCACTGAATCACAGAATGGTAGAGATTGAAATGGATCTCGAGATCATAAAGTCCAACCCTGCTGCCAAAGCAGGTTCACCCAGAGAAGGTCCCACAGGAACACATTCAGGCAGATTTTTAATGTCTCCAGAGATGAAGGCTCCACCACCTCTCTGGGTAGCCTGGTGCAGTGCTCTGCCACCCTTAAATTAAAGAAGTTCCTGCTAATGCTTAGATGGAACTTCTTATGTTCAAGGTTGTGCCCATTACCCCTTGTCCTGTCACTGGCAGCACTGAAAAAAGACTTCTTCTATCCTCCTGACACCCACCCTTTAAGTATTGATAAGCACTGAGTTTCCCCCTCAGGCTGCTCTTTTCCAGACTAAAAAGAACCAATTCTCTCAGTCTTTCCTCATAAGTGAAGTGTTCCAGTCCCCTCAGCATGTTTGTAGCTCTTTGCTGTGCCCTCTCCAGAAGTCCCTGGATTTTATTTATTTATCTATTTATTTGTTTTCTCTGAACAAAATACGGTAACTGGAAATTTCTTATTTTGTTGTTGTTTGCTTTGTTTTTACTGTTTCAGTCAGCACAGACCAGACATCAGTAAATGAACAGGGATTTCTGCACTATCATCTTCTATTCCTTTGCTTATTCACCCTCCAGCTCCAACTCACCTGTTGAGGAACTATTACAACCTGGTAGTGTATCCCAGAATCACGGAATCATAGAATGGTTTGGGTTGGAAGAGGCATGAGAGATCATCTAATTCCAACCCCCTTGCCACAGGCAGGGACA
This sequence comes from Indicator maculatus, assembly GCA_013399975.1. Classification (NCBI taxonomy): domain Eukaryota; kingdom Metazoa; phylum Chordata; class Aves; order Piciformes; family Indicatoridae; genus Indicator; species Indicator maculatus. The sequence continues at coordinate 214,258 of VXBD01014729.1, forward strand.
TCTTCCACTAGTCCAGATTGCTCAAGGCCTCGTCAAAGCTGGCTTTGAACATTTCTATGGATTTGGAGGGTTTGTTGTTGGTTTATTCGTTTGCTTTTTTGGGAGGGAGGGGGTTGGTTGATTCAGGTTTTTTTTGATTTTGATTCTTTTCCCTCCTCTGCCAAGTTCCTCAGTAAGATTTCTCAGGTACTGGAAAGGTACTGTGCTGTGCCTGAATGTCAAACCAATCAAGATCACAAAAAACAAGTGGGAGACCAGGTACCAAACACAGGAAGAACATTAACAACTTCTCAAAGAAGCTGTGTACCACAGCTTCCCTCCTAGGGCATGACTGAGTGAGGCTTGAGCAGCCAGCAGTTCTCAGCCTCCTCCCTCACCAAACTCACCCCACATGGATGTCTACATTCATCTGTTGTCAGAAGCTTGGCTGAATTGAGCCATGGTGTAAATAGAGGCAGAGGCACTGATGCAGCCTTTCCCTCTGATTATACTACAGAACTGTACCAGACTAATTGGAGGAAACAACAGTCCTTCTGGTCCCCAGGTAAATTCAAGCCTGCAAGGAGCCACACAACTTGCTATTTTTAAGTTCAAGATAATTAAAATATTTCCCACAGTCTTAGAGTTCCCTGGTGTCTCCCACAAGAAAAATAAAATAGCCTTCCTTCTTTCTCATTTTTGTATGTCAATTGTCACACTACAGACAGATCTAATACATCAAGGGGAATAACTAGGCCACTACTGAGGACACAATTGAGGTTACCATCCCTGGGGTTGACCTGTACTGTAAAAAGCCACAATGACATTGTCCCACATCTACAAGACATATTACATTTGCTTATAAAGCAGCTACTGATGCAGAAAATAAAGTGCAAGGTTCACAATGTGAAATGAGAGATGTGTGGGTTTGGGGCTTTTTTTTTCTAAAGTGATTATTTCTAAAATCTTGCAAATTTTATTCCTGCCACCTGAATCTGAAACACAGAGAGGACAGGAGGAAGGATTCTCTGTCCCTCCCAAAGTTCTTCATAGGAACAGTAAGAAGATGACAACAGTCGAATTTTCCATATTGTCCAAAACAAACAAACAAAACGGTTGAAACTGAGTGAAATATGATATTCCACTAGATTTTTAAATTTAGGAAATCACTGAATAAAATTACATAAATTGAGAGTTTTTCCTACTAATTTTCACAGTCTCACAGTATATCAGAGGTTGGAAGGGACCTCAAGAGATCATCAGGTCCAAGCCCCCTGCCATAGCAGGATCACTTAGGGTAGTCTACACAGGAATGCATCCAGGTGGGTTTGGAAAGTCTCCAGAGAAGGAGACTCCACAACCCTCCTGGGCAGCCTGTTC
>VXBD01014729.1:215628-251312 GCA_013399975.1 Indicator maculatus
TTGGATTCTCTCCAGCAGGTCTCTGTCTCTCTTCAACTGGGGAGCCCCAAACTGGACACAGGATTCCAGGTGTGGTCTCAGCAGGGCAGAGCAGAGAGGTAGAAGAACTTCCCTAGCCCTGCTGGACACCTTTCTTGATACATCCCAGGATCCCATTGGCTCTCTTGGCCACCAGAGCACATTGTTGTTCCATGGAGAACTTGCTGTCCACCAGCACTCCAAGGTCTTTCTGTGTGGAGCTGCTTTCCAGCAGGGCAGCCCCAAACCTGTCCTGGTGCCTGTTGTTATTTCTCCCCAGATGTAGGACCCTGCACTTGTCCTTATTAAACTTCATGAGGTTTGCCTGCACCCAGCTCTCAGCCTGTCCAGGTCACGTTGGATGGCTGCACAGCCTGACAGGTGTCAGCCAACTCCCCCCTCCCCCAGTTTTGTGTCATCAGGGAACTTTAACAGTGAATTTTAAGAATAGTCACACAAATATTATGAAAAATGTTTGTATTTGTCTTCAGGAATTTGCAGTATTCATGCCATGTTCTCAGAAATTTAGGAGAAAGATGATTAATCAAGCGTGAAGGAAAAAACCCAAACTTATTTTCTAGTTTGGTTTTAATCACTGTCATTGTAAATGTGTCTTATTCATAATTTTGAATAAAATTCAGCTCAACTCAGACCCCTGAGGATCTTTGCTTTGAAAAAATACCTGTGTGACTGGTAGCCTATTGATAATTTGTCTCCAAAGAGTTTCTTTAGTTAACTACATGCTCAGTTTATCTCTGTTTTCAAGACTATATTGGGTTGGAAGGGACCCTCAAAGGTCATCTTGTCCAACCTCCCTCCAGTCAGCAGAGACACCTCCAACTAAATCAGGCTGCCCAGGATCACATCAAGCCTGATTCTGAATGTCTTCAGGGATGGAGCCTCAACCACATCCCAGAGCAACTTGTTCCGGGGGGGCCCCAGAGCCGGGCACAGTACTTCAGGTGAGGTCTCACCAGAGCAGAGCAGAGTTGCAAAATCACTTCTCTGGACCTGTTGGCCATGCTGCTTTGATGCAGCCCAGGATGCCATTGCTCTTCTGGGATTCAAATGTACATTGTTAGCTCATGTCCACCTTCTCATCCACAAGCACCCCTAAGTCCTTTTTTGCAGGTCTGCTCCCAGTTTCATCATCCCCCAGCCTGTATTGCTGTCGAGGGTTGCCCTGACCTAGGTGCAGGACTACATCTCGACGTTAACGATTACATTTAAGATTATATTGTTATAAGCAAGGATACACTGCTCCTTGCTACTGAACATGAGCCAGCAGTGTGCCCAGGTGGCCAGGAGAGCCAATGGCATCCTGGCCTGAATCAGGAATAGTGTAGCCAGCAGGACAAGGGAGGTTATTCTTGCCCTGTACTCAGCACTGCTCAGGCCACACCTTGAGCACTGTGTCCAGTTCTGGGCTCCTCAGTTCAAGAGAGATGTTGAGGTACTGGAATGTGTCCAGAGAAGGGCAACGAAGCTGGGGAGGGGCCTGGAACACAAACCCTATGAGGAGAGGCTGAGGGAGCTGGGGGTGTCTAGCCTGGAGAAGAGGAGGCTCAGGGGTGACCTCATTGCTGTCTACAACTACCTGAGGGGAGGTTGTAGCCAGGTGGGTGTTGGTCTCTTCTCCCAGGCAACCAGCAGCAGAATGAGGGGACACAGTCCCAAGATGTGCCAGGGGAGGTCTAGGCTGGATGTTAGGAGGAAGTTCTTCACAGAGAGAGAGATTGCCCATTGGAATGGGCTGCCCAGGGAGGTGGTGGAGTCACCACCCCTGGAGATGTTCAAGAGAAGCCTGGATGAGGCAGTGTGGCAGTTTAGGCTGGGTGCCCCCTGCCACTGCCACATGAGATACACCTCTGGTGTCCTGGGTGCCCACCCAATGGGGTGGACACAGGAAACGGCGTATTTCTACCCATAAATCCTGCGCCCTATAAATCCATCTGCAAAGCTATTCTCTTCCTCTTTCTTCCGGAGGGGGGAAGAAAGAGCCCTGGGGGTTTGGGTATACCCTCAGGTGGGGAGAAGGGAGGATTGGGAAGCCTCTGGGTGTTATGTAATGTCTTCTGTATGCTTTTGGGATATTCTCGGCACTGTCCTTTGTAGTTTTCTGTAGCTTCGCCAATCGCTTTTCCATTTAAACTTTCCATCACTCTCCAATCCATTTGTGTGAGTCTCATTCTTTTGTCCCTTTCAGGGCAAGAGAGGATCTGTCTGGCCCCAAACCAGTACAGATTTTAGGACAAAAGAAAGACAAACAGAAACGGATTGGAGAGTGATGGAAAGTTTAAATGGAAAAGCGATTGGTGAAGCTACTTATCTATACAGGGCTAAGAATATCCCAAAAGCACACTGTGGCAGTTTAGGCTGGTTAGTGCCATGGTCTAGTTGATTGGATAGGGCTGGGTGATAGGTTGGACTGGATGATCTTGGAGGTCTCTTCCAACCTGGTTGATTCTATAATTCTATTAGCTTGCCAAGGTGGGATGTGGTTTAATGGCCATGGTGGCATTAGATGTATGGTTGGACTTGATGACCTTAGAAGTCTTTTCCAACCAAAACACTTCTATGGTTCTATGATTCTAATATATGGATTCATTAGGCAGCAAGCTGAGCAGCTTCCCAATAGGTGTTTGAAGGCTCACATGACTCATGAGAAAGTTAGGTATTTCCAGAGTGAAATTGCACAAGTTAAGGACAATTAATGAAAATACTGAGTCTATTAATATATTTCTGAAATAATGGTAACAATTAAACCTTTTCATTAAGTCTTCCAGAATCTATAATTTTCCAATGGGATGCTACTAATACATACTAATTCTCAGATTAATTGAGCTATGTAAATCTAATATTGTTGTTTTCATGCTAAGAAGCATTATTAAACTGCAATTTGTAATGTAGTAATTTTTTGTTGTTTTTTTGTTGTTTTCATGGTAAGAAACATTATTAAACTGCAATTTGCAATGTAGTAATTTTTTGTTGTTTTTTATTGTTTTCATGGTAAGAAACATTATTAAACTGCAATTTGCAATGTAATAATTTTTGTTAGTTTTTTTGTTGTTTTCATGGTAAGAAACATTATTAAATGCAATTTGCAATGTAGCAATGTAGTAGGGGGGGGAATCACAGCAGCAATTAAAATGTCTAATAAATAAAGGATCATTTGTAGAAAATAAAAGTGAAAATAATTGACCAGATGGTCAATTTAGCCAAAGAAATAATAACATTAACTTGAAGGCTTTGTTTTGATTAATATTGAAATTGGAAAGTGAAGTAAAGCAATTTTTATTAATTGCTCAGGAAACATTTAAACTATTTTCTGCAAAATAATGTGAAGATATTTTTCCTATCTTGGAACCATCATATTCTAAAGCTTTAGTCATTCCCACCAGGCTGTGTCAGACCATATCTGATGGTCTCCCATGACATAAACAAATACTATATTTGTGTACCACTGAGCTGTAGCTGGTACTCTAAAAGTGATACATAGCTCACAAACCCATCTATGATGTCTCTTCTCCATCTCAGTGAGCAGAATGCTTTTACTCTTCTGTGTCCCTGTAATTCATAACAGATTAATGCAGACTAGAAAATATTTCACTGCGACAAACTTAAGAAAGCTGCTGTGGATCTGCAACTTGTATCAGTAGTCCCTCTGATGTATTTCACCAAGCTGGAGCAAAGCTAGACTCAGTCTTAACTGTCCTGCAGTGGTGGAGAATCATAGAATCATTTGGCTGGAAAATGAATTTAAGATTACTGAATACAACCATTATCTAACTCTACCAAGTCCAGTGCTAAACCAATGTCCTCAGCACCATATCTCTGCCACTTTTAAATACCTTCAGGAACAGGGATTCAACCACTTCCCTGGGCAGCCTGTGCCAGTCTTTGAGAACCCTTTCAGTTGTTAAATTTCTTCTAATATCCAACCTCAACCTCCCTGGTGCAACTCAAGGCCAGTTCCTCCCCTCTCACATGTTACTAGGGAGAAGAGACCAACACCCACCTTGCACCAACCTCCTTTCAGGGACTCGTAGAGTGCAAGGTCTTCCCTGAGCTTCCTCTTCTCCAGACTAAACAATCCCAATTCCCTCAGCTGCTCCTCACCAGACCTGTTCTCCAGACCCTTCTCTGGACACACTCCAACACCTCAATGTGTTTCTTCTCCTGTTATGACACAAGTTTATGATACTTGAACTAAGGAGCAGCTTTCTTCTCCAAAAACATTTGGACAAAACAAGACAGATGAAGGAAGAAAATGCTTAAACCCAAACTTGCTTTCCCTAATTAGAGAGGTGGGGACTGAGTAGATTGGAATATGCCAGGTTTTAATGGTTGTCCATGATGTCCAGGGAGGTGGTTGAGGCCCCATCCCTGGAGGTGTTTAAGGCCAGGCTGGATGAGGCTCTGGCCAGCCTGTTCTAGTGTGAGGTGTCCCTGCCCATGGCAGGGGGGTTGGAACTAGATGATCCTTGTGGTCCCTTCCAACCCTGACTGATTCTATGATTGCCCGCTAGAATCTTACAGTGGTGTCAGTCCTTTGATTCCATTCAGCTTTCTTTGTAAACTGATCCCCAAGCCACAGCAACAAACTGCCTGAGTTCAGTGAATGAAGCTCTCTGGAGCATGTCCAGAGAAGGGCAACAAAGCTGGTGAAGGGTCTGGAGAGCAGGTCTGGTGAGGAATGCTTGAGGGAACCAGGATCATTTAGTCTGGAGAAGAGGAGGCTGAGATGAGACTTCATTGCTCTCTACAACTCCCTGAAAGGAGGTTGGAGTGAGGAGGGGGTCAGTCTCTTCTCCATAGTTTCAGGTGATAGAACAAGAAGAAATGGCCTGAAATTTTGTCAGGGAAGGCTTAGGTTGAAGGTTAGGAAAAAATTTCTTTCCTGCAAGAGTGGTCAGGCATTGGAACAGGCTGCCCAGGGGGGTGGTTGAGTTACTGTCCCCAGAGGTGTTAAAGACACTTGTGGACATGGCACTTTGGGACATGATTTGATGGCCATGGTGGTGGTAGGTTGATGATTGGATTCAATAATCTTAGATATCTTTTCCAACTGAAACAATTCTATAATTCTGAAAATCCCCTAAACAAAAGAACTAAAAAAAGACCCTCCAGAGATCAGTCCTTACCCCACAGTATTGAAGAGGACTGAAGAGACTCCTCTGCACTCAAGGAAGCTTGCCTCTTCTGTCTCCCCACCTCTATTATACCAGTAGTAATGTACATTTTTGGAGTTCCTGTGTGTCCCCAAAGTATCTTGGAAGAGTTCTTCTTCCTGAAACCTATTTTGTAACAGTTTAATTTGCTTCAACCCTTGGAAACTTCTCTGTTGCAACAGTTTTGGGTTGAATGAGTGTAATATACATTCAAAGAATATTACATTCCCATCTAAAGGAATTTTCTCATCAATATAGAGAAAGTTGGAGTTGGTACTGCATTAGGGCAACAGTATTTCTATTAAGCAGTGAGGATAAATGTGTAGACAGCTCCCTTTGAAATTTTACCCTTGGTGTAGAGGATACACGAAACTTCATAATACACAATACCAAACACCTAAACATTTCACCATTTCAATTTTTGCTTCGCTTGGCAGATTATTTTTGTCCCTGTAATTCCCTTTGATGTGCTTAGGTAAACTTTATCTCAAACAACATTGAATTTGAAAGAAGTATCAAAGAAAAAAAAACTAAAAAGCTGGCAATAAGAATACATTACCAACAGTGTCTAGGACATGGGAGCCAGGCTGATAGTTAACAGAAATGTCTTTTGAAAACAAAAGTGATGTGTGGCTCTGACAGCACAGAGTCAGAGAATGGTTTGAGCTGGAAGGAACCTTAAAGGTCATCCAGTTCTGGTCCCCCAGCTGTGGGCAGCAATGCCTTTCATTAGACCAGGTTGCTCAAGATCCTGTCCAACCTGACCTTGAACACTTCCAGGGAGTGGGAATCCAAAGCTTCCCTGGGCAATATTTTTCAGTGTCTCACCACCCTCACTGGAAAAAATTTCTTCCTAATATCCAGTCTTCCTGCATATGCAGTCTATCCTCTTCCAGCTCAAAGCCATTGCCCCTCATTCTATCACTTTAAGCCCTGTAAAAAGTCCCTCTCTACCTTTCTTGTAGCCCCCTACTGGAAGGTTGCTCAGATCTCCCTGGAGCTTTCCAGGCTGAACAGCCCAAACTCTCACAGTCTGTCTCAACAGGGAAGGTACTCCAGCTCTCTGATCATCTTCATGGACCTCCTCTGGACCATCTTCAAGAGTTCCATGTCCTTCTTGTTCTGGGGCACCAGACCTGGATGCAGACCTTCAGGTGGGGTCCAAAAAGAGCAGATCAGAATTAATGGGGAGAATCACCTCCCTCATCCTACTGATCACAGCTATTTTGATGAATCCCAGGACACAGTTGCCTTCTGGGCTGCCTGCTGCTGTTTCTGGCTCATATTTAGTTTTTCATTCACCAGCCTTCTCTTCAAGACTGCTCTCAAGCCATTCCTCTCCCTTACAACAGGATCTGGAGAGGTTAGACAGATGGGACAAGGTTAACTGTATGAATTTCAACAAGGCCAAGTGCCAGGACCTGGACTTGGGTCACAACAACCCCATGGTAAGCTACAGACTTGGGAATGTGTGGCTGGAAAGCTGCAGCTTGGAGAGGGACCTGGGGGTATTGGTTGATATTTGACTGAACATGAGCCAGCAGTGTGCCCAGGTGGCCAAGAAAGCCAATGGCATCCTGGCTTGTGTTAGAGACTCTGTGGCCAGCAGGAACAGGGAGGTGCTCATCCCCCTGTGCTCAGCACTGGTGAGGCCACACCTCAAGTATTGTGTTCAGTTCTGGGCCACTCACTACAGGAAGTATAATTAGGTGCTGGAGCATGTCCAGAGAAGGACAATGAGGCTCATGAAGGGTCTGGAGCACATGGCCTATGAGGAGTGTCTGAGGGAGCTGGGGTTGTTCAGTCTGGAGAAGAGAAGGCTGAGGGGAGACCTCATCCTCTCTACAACTACCTGAAGGGAGCATGGAGCTAGGAGGGGGCAGCCTCTTCTCCTTGGTATCAAGCAACAGGACTAGAGGAAATGGTTACAAGCTGCACCAAGGAAGGCTTTGGCTGGATATTAGAAATATTTCTTCAAGCATTGGAATGGTCTGTCCAGGGCAGTAGTGTTCAAGTGGCATATGGATCTGGTGCTTAGGGACATGGTTTAGTGTTGACTCTTCAGTCCTGGGTCAAAAATTGGACTGAGTGATCTTTGAGGTATCTTCCAATCAGATATATTCTGTGATTCTGTGATACTGAGGCACTGAAATCAGACATAGTCCACTCTGTAGCTGTTGGACGTTGTATTCTCACTGAATTCTATGAGAAAGTGATCCAGTGCTACTATCACAGTCTCACAGTATATCAAAGGTTGGAAGATCATCAGGTCCAACCCCCCTACCAGAGCAGGATCACTGAGGGTAGTCTGCACAGGAATGCATCCAGGTGGGTTTGGAAAGTCTCCAGAGAAGGAGACTCCACAACCCCCTGGGCAGCCTGTTCCAGTGCTCTGTCACCCTCACTGGAAAGAAGTTTCTCCTTGTGTTGAGATGAAATCTTCTATGTTCAAGTTTGAACCTATTGTTCCCTGTCTTATCACTGTGAACCACCAAAAAGAGCCTGGCCCCCTCCACTTGACACCCACCCCTCAGATATTGATAGACATTGATCAGATCCCCTCTCAGTCTTCTCTTCTCCAGACTAAACAGCCCCAGGGCTCTCAGTCTCTCTTCCCAGGGGAGATGCTCAAGTCCCCTAATCATCCTCGTACTAAGATCCTTAACTATTTTGTTAGCCCTCACCTTTTCATGTTGGAATCTGAAGGTGCCATTGACCACATGTAGAGAGGCTATGGAAACAGACCATGTTTACGTGGTCTGGTACTCATCTTCCTCAATTCATGTGGGAAAAAGCCCTTAGTGCAAGAACTCCACAGCATTCAATAGGCTTACTAAAGGGTGTGGCTGAAAACTGCATTGTTGTGAGTTTATTAGTGAAGCTCTGGTTTTCCTTCTGATGAAACAAGATATGTTCCAAGCCCCAACACAGAATGTTTGTGGAAATAAGTAGCTTTAATCAAAGAATAAAGTGTAATCATATTTGCACCTAAAGGAGCAGGGTAGGTGTTATGACTTCTAGAGTTTTTTCCATAAATATTTTGGTCATCCTTTACTTGAGCTGAACACAGCTAGATAAAAGATGACTGCAATACATGACTCAAGCAGGGAATGCCTGGAAGGGCTTTGAATTGATAGGCACTCAATAAAAACACATAACACCAGGTTCATCTCAGGAAAAACAAAACTAAACAAACCAAAACCAAAACAGAACGAAGATCAAAATCAAAACCAAAACCAAACCAAACCGAAGTAAACCAAAACCAAACCAAACCAAACCAAAACTAAACTAAACTAAATTAAACAAACCAAAGCCAAAACAAAACTAAAACCAAACCAAACTAAACTAAATTAAACAAACCAAAGCCAAAACAAAACCAAACCAAACTAAACTAACTTAAACAAACCAAAGCCAAAACAAAACCAAACCAAAACAAACAAACAAAAAACCCAAACCAAAACAAAGCAAAATAAAACAAAAATAAAATAAAACAAACCCACCAGGGACATGTGAACATGTTTGCAACTGTCATCAAGAATTGCTTTCCTGGCATTGACTTTATTGTCTAAAGCCCTAAATTCAAGCCTAAGTTACCAGGGTTTTAGCTCTTTAAAACAGCTTCTCAAGGATCTGAAAACCCAGCTGCATTTTCAAAAACCAGTAAGGCACAGATGAGCCATTTTGCTTAACCATTAGTGTACCTCCAGTGTTTTAGAGAAATTATTTCCAATTAATAGCCATTGAACAGCTTCATTTTCTTTAATGACTCCTTAAGCTGTTGCAGCACTGCACCTTCATCTCTCTAAAACCAGATGCCTCTAAACTTTGCTTATAAAGCTCTTTATCTCTCCACAATTTAGCTGCATGTAGAAGGCACAACACCTTCTGCTGCCACCTGATATTATTTTCACAACTCCATTTTTCACACATCTTAACAGATGTCTTTTTTTCTTTCTAATTACATTCCTGAGCATCAGCAGAAAAGCTGATTCTCTTTTGATACTTAGGGAAGTAAATCACTGTAGAGCCTGAGATGTAGCTGCGTGGTGACAAGATAAATGCTGACATATTAATGGAAATTACTGCAGATGTTTTTAGCTCTGCTTCCAGTGAGTTACTGTTAATGACAGCAAAATTAAAAGTTCACTTGCCCAAAGTGAAGAACACATACATAGTTCTTTTTTTTTTTGCATGTTGTTTTGGGCTGCTAGCCTGAATGAGGAGAAACTGAGGTTGCAGACCTGGTTAAACCATGCAGGTGCACAGGGCAAAGTGAAGTGGCATCAAGGTCAGCAAAGAAATGCTTCAGTCCTCCTCAGTATTCAGTGGCCAGAAAAGTTCTCAGAAGAGTTATCAGCTAAAGCAGTCTTTAAAGGAACAAAATTATTCATAGCTTCTAATCTTTCAATTACAGTGAAAATGAATCTTTCATTGTGTTTTGAGACTGCTGGACACCAGGCTTCATAAGCAACCTCTGCTTTCAGAGCATGACAAATGAGGAGAAATACCACATCTGAAGATTTTAGAACTGTTTTAAGTCCCTCACATCTCTCATCTTCCCAGATCAATAGTCCAATATAGGTCTCACTTTGCCTTTTTAGATGCTTAAAAAAAAAAAAAAAGAAAAAGAAGTTTACTGATTCTTTTACCTTCTTTCCCATAAAAACCATCAGCCCTTTTCTGACATGTTCCTCCAAACCCCAGCAGCATCCTGGTGCTCCTATGCAAGCATTTCTCTCAGCCCTTTATCCTCAGAGCACAGTAAAGAACAGCAAGGCTTGGTCACACCAGAGATCTGCACCAACTCCATGTATTGTACCATGACAAAAATAGCTGATGAAATACAGGCAAAACATGTGATTTAATTTCCACTACTTGCCACCAAAGCCATTCCAGTCTCCAAATTATTTTTTCAAGGTCCTCTTAAGGCTTCTTCATTCAGCATCCTGCTAAGGTCCCTTCTATGGATTTCTTAGAGCACTGGTGGGGATGCACCTTGAATACTAGGTAGAGTTTTGGCCCCCTCTCTACAGGAGAGGCCTTCAGGTGCTGGAATGTCTCCAGGGAAGGGCAACTAAGCCAGAGAATTGTCTGGAGAACAGCTCTTTTGAAGAGTGGCTGAGAGAACCAGGGTTGTTTAGTATGGAGAAAAGCAGGCTGAGAGGAGACCTCTACAATTCCCTGAAAGGAGGTTGGAGTGAGGTGTGGGTCAGTCTCTTCTCCATAGTATCAAGTGATAGAACGAGGAAATGGCCTGAAATGGTGCCAGAGGAAGTTTAGGTTGGACATGAGGGAAAATTACTTTCCTGAACGAATGGTCGGGCACTATAACAGGCTGCCCAGGAGGTGGTGGAGTCACCATCCCTGGAGGTCTTCAAGAAATGTGTGGACATAGCTATCTGGGACCCAGTTTAATGGCCATGGTAGTGTTAGGCTGATGGTTGGACCCAATGGTATTGAAGGGTTATTCCAGCTGAAACAATTCTGTGATTCCATGATTTCATTCTATAAATGCAGGTGTATGTAACTTCTACCAGCTACAGTGCCAACAGCAAGGAGGTAGCAAGCTGCCATTCCTGCCTCTTTGGAGCACAACTGCTGCTGGGTTCAGTAGTGCATTATGCCCATGGACAATTACATTGAATCCTAGTTAACTTCTTATTGATGTAATAAGGGAAATCAGGCTGCTTCTAATCGTTTCAAGGCATCACAGGAGTCATGGAGATGCTGATTGCCACACTGCTGAAGGGATGAAAAGGGAGATGACTTCTTATTTCTCATAGAATCATAGAGCCATAGAATGCTTTGGGTTGGAAGGAACCTGAGTGATCATTTAGTTCCAACCCCCCTGCCATGGGCAGGGACACCTTCCACTAGACCAGTCTGATCAAGGCCCCATCCAACCTGACCTTGAACACTTCCAGGGAGGGGGCATCCAGGACTTCCCTGGGCAATCTCTTCCAGTGTCTCACCACCCTCACTGGAAAGTACTTCTCCCTAATATCCAGTCTAAATCTACCCGTGTGCCAGTTTGTGCTCATTGCCTCTTGTCCTGTCACTAAGCCCAGTGTTATTCTCTTGCCCCCCACCCTTTAGCTCTTGTTGTGCATTGAGATGATCTCCTCTTAAGCTGCTATTCACAGAGGTGCTCGAGTCCACTCAGCATCTTTGTAGCCTTCTTTGGACCTTCTCCATTATTTCCTGTCTCTCTTGAACAGGGGAGCCCAGAACTGGACACAATCCTTCAGATGTCGTCTCAGAAGGTTAGAGGGGAAAGAGAACCTCCTTCTACCTGATGGCCACACTCTTCTGAATGGACTCCAGGAGACCATTTGCCTTCTTGGTCACAAAGGCACGTTGGTGGCTCATGGTGAACTTGTCCTTCAGCACTCCCAGCTCCTTCTCCACAGAGCTATTTGTTTGTTTTTGCATTCCCTGTCTGAAGGACACAGAGCATCAGTGTCTATTCATCACTCTCTAGATTTATGCTAAAGTACATTTGTGTGAAATGCGAGGCAGCAGCTCAAGAAAGCCAGCAGTAAATTCTCATCATGTTTTAACTTACACATTTCAACTATTCTTATTGAAAAGAGCACTAAATAAATATAAGAAGGGAATCAGTGGCCACGTGTGCTGAATTTTGCATTCATCATAGCTTTATGTGTTCAATTTTTTAAGCAGGATATAAATAATTAGCAACATGCACATGCATTTCAAATGTTTCTTCTGCTCAGGCATGCAGATATGTGACATGGAAGTGCAGAAGGGCACAACGTGCCTTCTTTGCTGTCTCTCTTTCCTAGCACTTTATCTGGGTAACCAAGGAGCCATGTTCTTCTCCTGTGCCTGCCAAAGAGGCAGGCCCCCCCCCATCATGAACACAAGCTGGAACACAAACCCTATGAGGAGAGGCTGAGGGAGCTGGGGTTGTTTAGCCTGGAGAAGAGGAGGCTCAGGGGTGACCTCATTGCTGTCTACAACTACCTGAAGGGAGGTTGTAGCCAGGAGGGGTTTGGTCTCTTCTCCCAGGCAACCAGCAGCAGAACGAGGGGACACAGTCTCAACCTGTGCCAGGGGAGGTCTAGGCTGGATGTTAGGAGGAAGTTCTCCACAGAGAGGGTGATTGTCCATTGGAATGGGCTGCCCAGGGAGGTGGTGGAGTCGCCATCCCTGGAGATGTTCAGGAGGAGACTGGATGAGGCACTTAGTGCCATGGTCTAGTTGATTGCTTAGGGCTGGGTGATAGGTTGATCTTGGAGGTCTCTTCCAACCTGGTTGATTCTATGATTTTATGATTTCTATCATGAGTGATCAGAGGACTGGAAGCCCTTCGATGAGGAAAGGTTGAGAGAACTCCATTTGTTCAGCCTTCAGAAGAGAAAGGTTAGGGAAGACCTTATCATTATGGACCAGTACCTAAAAAGTGGCTGCTGGGAGGATGGAGACTTCCTTTTTCCAAGGAGTCCCATGGAAAAGACAAGGGGTGATGGGGACAAGTTACTCCCTGGGAGATTTCCATTGGACTCCAGAAGAACATTTTCCCCCACAAGAACAGTCAGACATTGGAATAATCTCCAAGGGAAGTAATGGATTCCCTTACTCTGGTCAGTTTTAAGACTCAGCTTGACAGGGTGCTGGCTGTCTCATTTCAACTACACTGTCATGTAGAAAGGTTGGACCAGATGATTCAGAGGACCTCCCCTGTGAAGAGAGGCTGAGAGAGTTGGGACTGTCAAGCCTGGAGAAAAGAAGGATCTGGGGAGACCTTAAAGCAACTCTCCAGTACCTGAAGGGGCCTTACAAGAAAGCTGGGGAGGGACTTTTTCAAGGGCCTGTAGTGATAGGATGAGAGGGAAGGAATTTAAGGTCCAGATTTAGACTGGGTATTAGAAAGAATTTTTTTACAGTGAGGGTGGTGAGACACTGGAACAGGTTGTCCAGGGAAGTTGTGGAAGCCTCCTCCCTGGAAGTGTTCAGGGTTGGGTTGGATGGGGCCTTGAGCGACCTGATCTACTCGAGGTCTCCCTGTCCATGGCAGGGGAGTTGGAACTAGATGATCATTAAAACCCCTTCCAAGTCAAACTATTCTATGAATCTATAATCCTTGGGGTCTCTTCCAACCTGGCATTCCATGAGTCTATGATTCTATCATCATTTTACTGTGTGCTTTTTAATTCCCTCAGCTATAGCAGAGAGGTACTGATGTACACTGAGTGCTCACTGGGACCTGTCTGGAGCAGCACACGACATAATCCATCCATTCACATCTCTATTAATGTCATCCTTGCACAGGCATAACACCATACACTTATTCCCCCAAGCCCTTTATTTTGCCTTCTCACACTCAGTCTTCTAAGCCACTTCTAATCAGATCAGGCTTGAATTAGGGGAATATAAAGAAATTACTCTGATTCGAAGGGAAAGAAAATGTCTATAGACATACATACTTATGAAATTGCAAAATTCACTGCCACAGAGCATGCAGATAAACTCACCCAAAACAAGGACTCACACAGAAGAGAACTGTATACATGAAAATGTTAAAGGTATGCAAGAGTAAGCACAAGTGCCTGTGCTGAAAACAGGGAACCTACGGCATGTTTAGTCCAGCAGTTTTCATATTCAAACAATAGCTAAGCTGGAGGAGATCTTCTAACACACAAAGATTGTACTCAGCACTGATGAGGTCATGCCTCAAATATTGGCTTCAGCTTGGGTCCCTCACTACAAGAAGGACACTGAGATGCTGAAGTGTGTCCAGAGAAACCCAACACAGCTGGTGAAGGGTCTGGAGAACAGGTCTGGTAAGGAATGGTTGAGGGAACCAGGTTCCTTTAGTGTGAGAAGAGGAGGCTGAGGGAAGACCTTCTGGCTCTCTACAATGCCCTGAAAAGAGGTTGGAGTGAGGTGGGGGTCAGTCTCTTCTTCCTAGTATCATCTGATAGAAAGAGAGAAAATATTGGAGATACTTGCATATTAGGTGGCAAAAGAGGAGTGAAATATGAACATTTCTTTAAGCTCTCTCACCTAGGGAATGTGATGGTTTTGAGGCTTTGCCTTTAATTTCTTTTCACAGAGTTCGAGCAGAGAAGTATAAGAATGTAAATAAAAACCCTTAATTTGTTTTCTTCTTCTGCCTGAACTCAAACAAAAATCAGATCATGAAGTTTGCAGTGGTACATAGAGTATGATCAACATTTAGCTTTAGGGAAGATTAAAAATCCTAAGGTTTCTACCTCAATATGTAAATATAAAATTCAGAGGTCAAAGTTGGATCATTTTATAATTTTAATTCATTAAGAGATGAAAAAAAATATACTTTAAAAGCCAAAAATGTATCAGAGAAGTCAACAGGTGAGGGAAAAAAATCTTGTAGGAAGATTTAACAAAATAGTCTAAATAAATAAAATACATAGTTAAAGAAAAAAAATTTGGGTGCACTGTGCCATCAGTTCCTTTATTAAAACAGATAATGAATCAGAATCACAGAACCATAAAATTATTTCAGTTGGAAAGGACCTCTAAGATCATCAAGCCCAACCATCAACCTAAAACCATCATGGCCATTAAACCATGTTCCAAAGTGCCATGTCCACACATTTCTTGAACAATTCCAGGGTCAGTGACTCCACCACCTCTCTGGGCAGCCTCTTCCAATGCCTGACCATTCTTCTTCTGAAGAGTAATGCCTTGTGTTTTTTTCCTTCCTTTGTTTAATGAAGAAATCCCTTTTTCACTGTGAAGAAAAGCAAGAGTAACTTGCACTAAAATAGCAATTCACTAAAGATTGCCAAGATGCAAGGGATAGGAAGTGAGGGAAGAGTACCAGTGGTGTGGTTTGGTTTTAATGAGGCACCTAATTTCTCATCAATGTCAGGTTGGTGTCTTTGTCTCATGCACAGGCTCAGTACATTGAAAAGGTCATGGAGTTTGTTCATGCCTTGCAGGAAGCCATATTAGAGCTGAAGGATATTTGTGAAGATCAGAGGCGTAATAAAGGACAAAATGTGTTTATTTCCAGTCAGTCAGAGCATACCACAAATAAACAGTAAAATTTTCACATGAAGACTGCTGAGCAAGAAAAACACTGGGGGAAAGCTAAGAAGGGTATGTGAACACACAGGTAAACTTCCATCTACCAAACTTTTATCTTTCATCTACATCACACAGTGCAATGTCTTCACAGCACTGGTGAGGCCACACCTCGAGTACTGAGTTCAGCTTTGGGTTCCTCATTACAAGAAAGGCATTGAAGTGCTGGAGCAGGCTCCAGAGAAGGGCAACAAAGAACCCATAATGAATAAAAAGCATTTAGTTTGTATGTAGCAAAATATTTTGTCCCAGTTTGCAGTCAGGCATGCTGATGATATTTTAGCAGTGCTGCTCCCATATTTCTCAGGCATTTGAATTAAAACCCACTTGGGTGCATTCCTGTGCAGTCTACCCTACGTGTTCCTGCTTTGGCAGAGGGGTTGGACCCAACAATCTCTTGAGGTCCCTTCCAACCTCTGATATATTGTGATATTGTGAATTCTGAGTGCACTTGCAAATGTGCTTGTATCCTATTCTTAGTCCTCAGGGGGTAGAAAAATCCCTCACACTTTCACAAGTTTGGAGTAATTTTAAGATCTTCTAAAACTGGGTCTCTTGGGTTTCATATGATCAGTTCAGTGGTCATCTCACCTGAAAAACCTTTTAAATACACCTGGAGAATGGGTTGCTAGATATATGTCAAGCCACTGTAATGAAATTTCTTATATTATCATGGGTCCATAGCATTTACATAGTTGTCCTGGTGTGAATCAGACCGGCATTGATTCTGCTCAGTGCTGTGACTGCCCAGCTCTGCTCAGTGAAGCACTTTCTGCAGCTCAGGGAAGGTTTGCACATACAGTGGCTGCTGCAAGCAGTGACAGCACTGATGGGAGAACTAGCACCTAGGGTTGGGCTGCAGACCGTGGGCACTGCTACCTCTTATGTGACACCTTGGGCTGCAGGAAGGAAAAGGCTGCAGTTGCAGGGAGAAGAGGCAGGACAGGTGACCCTAAACTGACCAAAAAGAGATTCACACAAATTCACAGAGTGCATTGAATTAGGAGGGACATCTTGTCCAAACCTCCTGCAGTGAGCAGGGCCATCTCCAACTAGGACATCTCCAACTAGATCAGGCTGCCCAGGACCACGTTTTATCCCATGGATATCATCTTCAGGATAAAGCTGAGGGCTCACCAGGGTCAAGCCTCTTCTTCCCCTTCTTCAGTGGCTGGTGTCTTAAGAAGGACTCTGTTCTGCCTTTGATCCCAATCCACATTTTCCTAAATCTGGTTCCTGTCTGCCCCTTAGAGCAGTGTGGGACTTCTGCCACAATATCAGTAGCGACAGTGACTAACTGCCATCAGGGCTTGGAGTTGATATTGTTTTGTATCTATCTGTCTATTTCCTTGGATTGCTTTTATTTCCATCTCATCAGGCTTAGTTTCTTTCCCAATCCCATCAGCCTCTCTCTGCCTGATTCCCTTTCTGTTCCCTTAGGGAAGCAGAAGGGTCGATAGAGAACCTCTGGCATTTCTTTAGTGGCTAGCCCAACCCTGACCCTTGACAACAGTAGAAAAAAAATACTGGAATGTTTTATGACATCTCACTGACACCATTATCTCTCAGATTTTAACTTCCAAGCCTTTGAAATGGTAACTCCATCCTTTCCCAGGACAACCCTTCTGAAGCAGAGAGGAAGTTACACTCTTCTGCCTTAATTAGCATTCTTATTACAACACATGCAATTAGACTGAGTTATGTGGCCTGGCACCCTGCCTCCTGATAACATCAAATGAACTCAAGGAGAGAAAAATGGAGTCATACTGGAAGAAATTAACATAATTCTCCATCTGATAATTTTTATATCAATTGAAATACATCCTTGAGTGATTACTTGATGCCCCTGGAAAAATACTGACTGTATCTTGAACCCATGAATGGACCCAGAAGTTAGACTTGTGGTGTCTGTTTGCCACTATCCTGCTTTCTCCCACTTTGAAACCAAAGACTTATTTCATCTCTCTCTCATATGAAGAAAGCAAGCAATACATAAACTGTGACAATACTGGATGCAGGAAGCTGTGACTTATTGCTTTCTGCAAGTAGCTGTTTAGGTTCTCTGGTTATCTTCCAGGTCTCCTAAAACATCTAACTCTTGAGGAATCTAAGCACATCAGATGATAGAATCATAGAATTGTAGAGTGGTTTGAGTTAGAAGGGCCATTAAAGGTCATCTAATTCCAATCCTCCTGCCATGGGAAGGGGCATCTTGCACTGGACCAGGATGATCAAGGCCTGATCCAACCTGGCTTTGAATGCATCCAGGGAGGGGGCATCCACAACCTCCCTGGGCAACCTGTTCCAGTGTCTCACCACCCTCACTTAATTTCTTCCTAATTTCCAGTCTAAATCTCACCTCTTCCAGCTCAAATCCATTGCCCCTCACTACGAGCCCTTGTTAAGTCCCTCCCCAGGTTTCCTGTAGCCCTCTTCAGGTACTGGAAGGCAACTCCTAGGTCTTCCCAGAGCCTTTTCTCCTCCAGGTCAAGCAGATCCATCTCCTTCAGCCTGTCCCCATAGAGATGATGCTCCAGCCCTCTGATTATCTTCATGGTCTCCCCACACCCTCTCCAACAGTTCCATGTCCTTCTTGTGTTTGGGGCTCCAGAACTGGATGCAGTGCTCCAGGTGTGGTCTCATAAGAGCAGAGCAGAGGGGGAGAATCACCTCCCTCGTCCTGCTGGTCACACTTCTTTTAACATATTTCCTGATTTCTGTTCATGACCTTATTTTCCTCCCTTTCAAGTCAGCACAGCTACTCTAGGTAAATATTCCCCCACGCATACTTCTTCCATGCTCTTCACTTCTCTTTCATTTCTAAAGTGCTTAAATTAACAATCCATGACAAAGCAATCCTTTTGCACCGTTAGCTCTGCAGGCATTCCAGACCTGGAAAAGAGATGGCTTGCCAGAACAAATAATGCAACATCCCTGTTGTTTTCCTGTGGTGATGGTGTTAATCCCTCAGCTTTAAGCAGTTCTGGACAACAATGGATGCAAAAAGTGGAAGCTGTTTATTCTCTGCAGCCTTTTTTGTAACCCAAAGATCTAATTTCCTCATTGTGCCCAAGGTGGGTTTCACAGCTGCATTAACCCCAAGATTTTTAAAGCCACTCCTTTGCCCCTCTGCCCCCAAACATCACAGAAGCTGCCCTGATTTTAAGCTGGAAGAGGGTAAATTTAGGCTGGATATTAAAAAGAATTTCTTTACAGTGAGGGGAGTGAGACACTGGAACAGGTTGCCCAGGGAAGTTGTGGATTTCCTCTTCAAAGCCAGGTTGGATGAGGCCTTGAGCCATCTGGTCCAGTGGAAGGTGTCTCTGCCTGTGGCAGTGGGGTAGGAACCACATGGTCTTCAAGGTCCCTTCCAACCCAAACCATTCTATGCTTCTATGATTCTATTTTTGGAGTTGCCAAGAGGTTAGAGTTGAATAAGAAATTGCCATTGTGTAACTCTTCTGTAAAATTAAGCTGTGCTACTTATCACAACCACGACATGAGAGACTGGCATACTGTAAAAGTCCCATTGTGAACAGAAAAGAAATACTGTACACTGCTTTTCACATTTCTTCCTTCTATCTTCCATCCTCACAGATAGTCACAAAACCTTCTTACCCACATTGCTTTTACATTTCTCTGAATGGATCTTTTCCTTTTGATCTAAACTCTTATTTGCTGTAAGATCTTCTTTCCTTCTCTTCTAGTCTCTCTCTTCTTTAGAATTTCTTACCACATTCTACAAGAGTAAGTAGTTCTTTCCTAGTTTTTAACTCTCTAAGAAGGACACTGAAGTGCTGGAGAATGTCCAGAGAAGGGCAACACATCTAGTAAAATGGTCTTGTGAGGAGTAGCTAAGGGAACTGGGGTTGTTTAATGTGAGGAGGCTGAAGGGAGATCTCACTGTACAACTCCCTGAAAGAAGGTTGGAATGAGATGGAAGTTGGTCTCTTCTCCTTAGGAGCAAGTGACAGGATGAGGGGAAATGGCCCCAAGTTGCACCAGGGGAGGTTTAATTTGGATATTAGAAGAAACTTCTTCACTGAAAGTGTTCTGAAAGACTGGAACAGGCTGCCCAGGCAGGTGGTTGAATCCCCACCCCTAGAGGTGTTGAAAAGATGCAGATAGGGTGCTGAGTGACATGGTTTAGCACCAGCCTTGCTACATTTGGAGACTGGTTGGACTCGATCTTAAAGGTCTTTTCCAACCAAAAAAATTCTGACTCTTTGAATCTATACTTCTAATGTAGGTTTCCCTGATCTATATTAACATTATGTCACCAAGAAACCCCAGCATGAAGGATAAAGCCATCTACAATACCAGTCAGCTGCTCACTTAACCAAAGCAACCTACTTCTTTTCTTGCATTTTCCTCCTACTGTTTTTTCCACTACATTGTCTCCCTTGGCACCAACATTAGGAAACTGCTTTTCCTCAAAGGCTGTAAATATATCTCTTTCCAGAAGACAGGGAATTGCAAAGGATCAGGGCTGAGCTGGCCACTTATCAAGTGCCAGATGCTCTCTACGAACCCCTCTGCTTCCCAAAGGGAAGAGAAAGGGAATAAGGGAGAGAAACTGATAAATTGGGAAAGAAATTGAACCAGCTGAGATGGAAAGAAGAACAATTCAATGAAATAGACACAGAAATAGATACAATCCAACATTAAATGCAACCTCTGATGGCAATTTGTCACCATCACAACTGATGCTGAGTGCAGGCACTGGGGAAGTCCGAGACTGGACACAGCAGCAGACACTAATCAGATTCCAGAGCTGGATTCTGGCACTGGATTCAGGAGCACATAGACCAAGATGAAACACAGAGCGGACAGAGCCCTCCTGGCACACCAGCCACTGGAGAAGAGGCTTGACCCTGGTGATCCCTCAGCTTTATCCTGAAGATGTCACCCATAGGGTGGAATGCCTTGTTGGTCAGTTCAGGATCACCTGTCCTGTCTCCTCCTACCTGCAGCTGAATCATCTTTCTTCCTACATCTTGACACACAAGATGCAGCAGTGCCCATGGCCTGCAGCCAACCTTTGGAGCTAATCCTCCCCATCAGCATTGTCACTGCTAGCAGTAGCCACTCTGTATGCAAACCTGCCCTGAGCTGCAGAAAGTGCTTCAGTGAGCAGAGACTGAGCTGGGCAGTCACAGCACTGAGCAGAGTCAGTGCTGGTCTAACTCACACCAGGACAGGCAACGAAAACAAGGATGGAGAAGGGGCCACATTCTGTTTGGGGCTTTAAATCTGAACATTAAAAAAAAATGTAATCCAAATGATGTGGTTTATGTCACAATACTGGTAAGTCATTGGCAAGGAAAAGGTATCTGAAGAAAGGCTGGTTTATGTTTCTCACAGTGTGTCCTTTTGCTGTGAACAAAGGGTGAGTCTTTGGGCATTTCGCAGTATTGACATTACTGCCATGCTCTGTGAACCAGTATGTGTCGAGTAAAGTTCTGTACTGTCATATTGTCATTGTAGTTGGTGAGTTACCTCAACAGCAGAAAGGACATACTATTTCTTTCCCTTCATACCTGTCAGGCTTATTAAATCATAGAAACTGCAGCAGACAAAGTGATTTCAGATGTTCTCCCAAAGCATTTGTTTCTCTGTACTGCATAATGAGGGAACTTATTTCTTATTTTAGGGATGGAAAACAGTTTCTATCACCCAAAGCACACCAATTAAGAGAGAAAATCAAGAACACGTATTATGTATATTCATTCATTCTGGTGTCTGATACCTCTGAGATATTTCAGGGTCTCTGCTCTTTCCACTATATGGAAATTTTGGGATTTAATTATACCTGTAAGTGAAACATGATTATATAACTTCAATCTCCCACCAGGTACAGAGTAGAAATCTTGCATAAGAGACAACCCCAGCCACACTGTGCTCCAAGGTGGAGGGGGATGGGCTGGAAAAGCACGACAGTAATGATTTCCTTGCATATTTATAGAAGGGTTTGTGTTGTACCAAGGAATGACAGCAGTTTAAGGAAATAGGATGGCAGTCATTTTTAGCTCTCAGAATATTAATAGCCTTATTTTCAGTTCATTGTCACTGTCACATTATGTAATTGTGGAGGCAGATTCTACCCCTCACATCCAACAGGCATATGCTGCATTCACTGGGAAAGTACATCCCCAGCATGTGTGCTGACAGAGCTGGGAATAGCAGGCATTTAAGGAGGGCAGGAAAGAGAAAGGGCAAACTATTTCTTTTAGCTGTCAGCAGGTCAAGAGTGGTGATTCTTCCTCTTTATCTGCTCTTGTGTGACCCCCACCTTAAATGCTGCATCGAGACCTGATGTCCCCATCATAAGAAGGACATAGAATTGCTGGAGCAAGTCCAGAGGAGGGCCACAAGGATGACTGAAGAGCTGGACAACCCCTGCTGAGAGGATAGGCTGAGGGAGCTGGGGCTGTTCAGCCTGGAGAAGGACCTGGCACCTTATAGTTGCCTTCCAATACCTGAAGGGGGCCCACAGAAAACCTGAAAGACTTTTCATAAGGTTGTCTAGCAATAGAACTAGGGGGAAGGGGGTTAAGCTGAGGGAGAATTGGTTTTGGCTGGATCTTAGGAAGAAGTTCTTCGCTATGAGACTTTGTAATAGGTTGCCCAGAGTGTTGGTGGATGTCCCCTCCCTGGAGGCCAAATTGGATGTGGCTTTAGGTAACCAAGTTTAGCTGTGAAGTGTCCTTGCCCATGGCAGAAGGTTCGAGTAGATATTTCTGAGGTGCCTTTCAACCTAAACCATTCTATGATTCCCGAATTCTCTATGAACTTCCATTTCACTGAAGAACCTTCTAGGAGTTTTTTCTGTGCTCTGGCACACATTTAACTCTGATCCAGGCTGCAGTTAAGCAACAGCATCTGAGGGAACTGGGGATGTTCAGTCTGGAGAAAAAGATGCTAAGGGGAGACCTCATTGCTCTCTACAACTCTATGAAAGGAGGTTGAAGTCAGGTGGGGTTGGTCTCTTCTCCCTAGTATCAGGTGATAGAATGAGAGGAAATGGCCTGAAATTGTGCCAGGGAAGGTTTAGGTTGGGAAGTAGGAAAAATTTCTTTCCTGTAAGAGTGGTCATGCATTGGAAGAGGCTGTCCAGGGAGGTGGTGGAGTCACCATTCCTAGAGGTGTTCAAGCAACATGTGGGCTTGGCATTTTGGCACATGGTGGCCATGGTGGTCTTAGATTGACAGTTGGACTCAATGATCTTAGAGGTCTTTTCCAACCAAACCAATTCTGTGATTCTATGATAGCAGCATTAAGTTGCCACAGCCAGAGAAGAAATGCCACTGGCACATCATTTCCCATCGTGCATTCAACAATAGCACTTGACATCAAACCAGGGAACAGCCACTTTGCTAAGCCTGCTCTGCAGCCAGCTTTCTAGAGCAGTGCCAAAATAATGCTGCAGAAGACATTGAGTCATATTGCACAGGCTCTGCTCTGCAGCATTTGCAACTTGTTAATCCAAGACTGCAGGAGAATTGTTGAAGATACTTAATCCATAAACCAAAGAATAAGAAAACACAACTAATCTGGTTGGTTGGTTTTATTCTGTTTTAAAATGTGTGTTACTCTGAGTTCTGCTTCCTTAAAATAACCCCCTGATGGGTGGATTTTCTTTTTCTACAGTTTCAGGACACCTCACTATCTAAGATTTCGTAGCCTGCCGCAGTTGTGCATTTAATGGGGAAAGAAAGATCTTCATAGACCCCAGAATAAACACAACTTGCAGTGTGTGTGACCAAAAAAATGCTGTTTATGACTTGAAATAAAGATTACAGGCACAAATATAGTCAGGGCAGAGAATGGATAGAGAGTAGTGCTGAGGAGAAGGATTTGGGGGTGATGGGCAATGAGAAGCTCAGCATGAGCTGTGAACATGCACTCAGAGCCTAGAAGCCAACCATGTCCTGGGCTGCATCCCCAGCAGCATGAGCAGCAGGTGGAAGGAACAGATTCTGCCCCACTGCTCTACTCGGCTCTGGACTCTTCAGCAAAAGAAGGACATGGAACTGTTAGAGCAGATTCAGATGAGGATCATGAAGATGAAGATGATCAGAGGGCTGGAGCACCTGGGACAGGTGGGAGAGTTGGGGGTGTTCAGCTTGGAAGGCTCAAGGTAGACCTTAGAGCAGCATTTCAACATCCAAAGTGGACTTACAGGATGGTTTGGGAAGAACTCTTTAGAAAGGCTTGCAGTAATAGGATGAAAGGCAATAGTTTGAAACTAGAGCAGGTTAGATACAGGTTGAACATTAAAATAGTGGAACAGGTTGCCCAGAGATTTGGTGGAGGCCCCATCCCTGGAGACATTCAAGGTCAAACTTGATGGAGCCCTGAGAAACCTAGTCTGTAGAGTTGGAGATGTCCCTGATGACTGCAGGGGGGGGTCAGACAAGATGACCTCCAAGGATCCCTTCTAACCTGATGCATTCTATGATTTCATAAGCTCCTGTATGACTACAGAGATTAGCCGATGAAGACACAGTTTACAACTGGGGACTGCAGTTTGTATCAAGCTCATCTTTTGTGCTCACCACAGAAAATCTGAGAGCAGCTAATCTCAGTCAAAGAGATTTACATACCCCAAGATTCATCTTCAAAGAAAATAAGCAGTTAGGTTTTTTTTCTGGAAAACACTTCTCTTTGGAGTTCTCCAATTCCCTTCTACCAAAGGAATTATGCTGAAAAGTATTTGCATGCTATCTGCATACTGTACAGAGTTCCTGAACTAGTAGTCTCAGCATTACTAATAAGCACAATCTCAGCAGCTGTCTATACCATATGAATGATTTAAAGGGAAATTACAGGGAGGGGTATTTGTCATCTATGCAAATTTACTTAGATTTTCCCCTTCAAACAAAACAGGCTGAGCAGAACTTCTGTAAGACTCCTGCATATTTGCTTGTAGAACTTCTTTGATAACTATTATCTTATGAAAGTGCATTCAGCTGTGTAGGATCAGAGCTGGATCACCAGTAAACGAGTGCCAGAGGCTCTCTATGAAGCTCTCAGATGTCCAAAGGGAAGAGAAAGGGAAGAAGGGAGAGAGACTGGTGGGGTGGGAAAGAAACTAAGCCAGCTGAGATGGAAATAAGATCAAATGAAATAGAGGCAATATGGAATTCAGCTCCTGATGGCAATGATGACACTGTCACAATCACAATTGATGCTGAGTGCAGGCACTGGGGAAGCCAAGACTGGACTCAGCAGCGGACAGGAACCAGATTTAGGAGCTGGATTCTGGAACTGGGTTCAGCAATTTGTGAATCAGGATCAAATGCAGAATGGAGAGAGTCCTCCTGGCACATCAGCCGTTGGAGAAGAGGTTTGACCTTGGTGATCCCTCAGCTTTATCCTGAAGATGCTATCCATGGGTGCTAACTGTCCCCATCAACATTGTCACTGCCACCAGCAGCCACTGTCTGTGCACTGGAAAGTATCACACCATGGATTAGTGAATGGCAGCCTTACTTCTAGTCTTCTTTTCCACTGAAATTTAAAAGATGGTCCAAAAAACACATGGAAAATTTCACAGCTTTATTAAAAAAAAAAAATTGTTTGTACATATTTTTCTAATAATTACTCCTACAATACCATTTCCTAGGGCTCTGTGGCACACAGGGCTCCACAAGCCATGTTTCCTTCAGAAACAAAAAGAGCTTCCATTCATTGCGGTGAATGGAGGCTGAGAAGACAGAAGTGCTAACAAAAGATGTGTTGGTACAACGCACTACATGGCACAGCCATATTAATTAGGACTGGAGTGTAGTTAGACCATTCAATCAATTACTTTGTAATTAAAATGACTCATTTAACCAGAAGTAAGAATTAAATGCCTGAATTGCTCAATTATGAAACAAAAGGGGAAAGATTAATACATTTACTGCTTGCTAAAAATCCAAGGGAAATTTAAACTGTAGGGCTTTTAAGATGTACTTCTGTACATGGAACTGATGCAGTTCAAATACTTAGATGAATTATTTATGTTTAAGCTTGCAGCCATTCCTCAACACAGTTCCATGCTCAGGCTGCACTTCTGCCCAGGGAATGCAGTAGCTTGATCTGTTGATACTTCTTTTTCATGTAATCGCCCAGCATTTGTAGGTGAGTACTTCAGAGTCATAGACATCTGTATTGACTTTCATTTAACTGCAGGAACAGAAAGCATTTACTCACCAACCCCACAATCTGTTTCAGACCTTATGGGCCTTTGAGATAAGAGAAAGTGGAGACTTCTCAAAAGAGTGAGATGAGAGCTCTTGGGAATCATCACTAAATCAAAGATGATTGGAAGAAGTGGAAACAACCACACCTTGGCTTAGACCCACTGAAAGCACATACACTTGTTGGATGCCAGAACAGTTCCTTCATTGTTACCCTGCACTTGGGTCACAACAACCCCCTGAAGGCTCCAGGACCGGGGCAGAGTGGCTGGAAATCTGCCCAGCAGAGAAAGACCTGGGGCCTGTTGATTGACAGCCAACTAAAGATGAGCCAACATGTGCCCAGTTGGCCAAGAAGGACAACACCATCCTGGCTTGGATGAGGAATAGTGTGACCAGCAGGACAAGGGAAATGATTGTGCTCCTGGACTGAGCACTGGTGAGGCCACAGCTTGAATCCTGGGTTGAGTTTTGAGCCTCTCACTACACTGAAGATGTGTAGACACAGCTGCCTACTCATTTCTGTGACTTTCTGCGCTGCAGTCTGCTTGGTGCCCCAAATGAAAAGGGACTAGTTGCCACTTCAGCCTGGGATGTCTGTCATGTCTTCACTCTGATGTGTGGAGGAAGCCTCAATTCCAGCAACTTTCTAAGGGATAAGCCCCTTGCTAAACCAATGAAATACTATTGGTTTCTGTCTTGTCTCAGGCTATCAGCAACACATCTGGATCTAAAAAGTCTCTGGTTATGTTCAGGTTACTTGGGATTATAGAGGGTTCTTGATGTTCTCTGTACTGGGAAATGGAGGGAGTTTGGAAGATACATAACACTGGTCTCTTGAGGCACTTCAGGTGATTGATTCAAAGAATGGGGGACTTTGAGCTGAAATTAATCTATTTCATTAAGCTAAAACTGATGATGCTAGTATGGTGGTGTGATTGCCCCCCCACTCATGAGCTGCTCAGTGCAAGGTGAAACTTCCCTCCCTGGGCCACAGGACACTGCACTGGAAAAGTGCACATGGCTAAAGGTAGTGTACCACAGGGTTAGGGTTGTAGAATTGTCTGGGTTGGAAAAAAACTGAAGATCATGAAGTATAACAACTCTAATTCTACCAAGGCTGGTGTTAACCACGTCCTTCAGCACCACATCTCTGCCTCTTTGAAACACCTTTGGGGATGGTGATTCAATCACCTGCCTGGGGAGCTTCTTCCAGTCTTTGAGAGCCTTTCAGTCAAGACATTTCTTTCCATATCCAACCTAAACCTCCCCTGGTGCAACTTGAGGCCATTTTCTCTCATCCCCTTGCTTGTTCCTAATGAAAAGAGACCAACCCCCACCTCACTCCACCCTCCTTTCAGGGAGTTGTAGACAGCCAGAATGTCTCCCCTCAGCATTTTTCTCTCCAGACTAAAGAGCTCTAGTTCCCTTAGCTGCTCCTCACAAGATCTGTTCTCCAGACCACCTTTGTTGTCCTTCTCTGGACACAGCCCAGGACCTCAGTGTCCTGGTACTGAGGGCCCCAAAACTAAACCAAACACTCAAGGTGTGGCCTCACCAGTGCTGAATCCAGGGGGACAACCAATTCCCTGGTCCTGCTGCCTCTAACACTATTGATGATCCAGGCCAGGATGCCGTTGACCTTCTTGTCCCCCGGGCACATGCTGGCCCATCTTCAGCCAGCTGTCAACACCCCCAGGTCTTTCTTTCTCCACTGGGAAGCTTTCCAGCCACTCTGCCCCAAGCCTGAAATAGTGCATGGGGTTGTTATGACCCAAGTGCAGAACCCAGTAGCTGGCCTTGTTGGATGCATTAAGACATCCCCTTAATGTACCTGGCTCCTGCCTCCCCTATTCTCTGAAGACAATAAGGACAATTACCTCCTGCAGTGGACCAGAACATTGAAGTGTACCCACAGGACACCTGGCTCTTACTTCCCTCCTTATCATCTTGGAGTTCACCCTCTTATGACCAGGTACACTTGGATTCTGGTCCAGAAAGGGGAACACCAGGACCCCAAAATCCAATAAGTTCTGGTCATGCACAACTTATGGAAAAATACCAGCACCCTCAAGTTCAGGATACATGCAAATCAGAATATCTCAACTCCTGAGCTTGGTCAGATTGGAAAAGTACCTGACAAAAGTCAGCTATCTCAGCCCCTGTAATTAGTGACACAAAATGAGACCTTTAGAGGTTTCCTGGACCACAGCAGGCTGTGTTCAACATCTCTTCAGAACTCAGACAGCTCCCAAGACCACCTGCTGGTGAAGTCAACACCAGGCCTGGGCAAGACCACCTGAGTAGTGCCTTGTGAGTATTTATTTACTCAAAACTCAGTCAGGGAAATTTTGGGTATAGGCCAGCAATTTTAACCCACCTCTCTACCTGTTGAGGCGCTTGGTTTTTTGCAGTTGCCTTTGTGAGCATGAGCATTCACAGCAAGAAATACACTGAGGTGCTGGAGCAGCTCCAGAGAGGCACAACAAAGATGGTGAAGATGTAAAGATGCTTTTCCTCATGTTGAGGTGGAACTTTCTGAGTTCCAGTTTCTGCCCACTGTCCCATCTTTCTGTAAAGAGACTGGCCCTTTCTTCTTGACACCTACCTTTCAGATATTTGTAAGCATTAATAAAATCCCCCCTCAGTCTTCCCCAGACTAAACAGCCCCAGGTCTCTCAGCCTTTCCACATCAGACAGATGTTCCAAGCCCTTCATCATCCCCATAACCTCCCTTGGACACTCAATATTATATCCCTGTCCTCTTGACCTGGGGAGCCCAGGACTGGACACAATACTCCAGATGTGACCTCACCAGGGCAGAGTAGAGGGGAAAGAGAACCTCCTTAACCTGCCAGACACTCTTCTTGATGCACCCTGGAATATCATTTGGCCTTCTTGGCCACCAGAGCACACTGCTGTCCCATGGATAATTTATTGTCCACCAGGGCTCCAAGGTCCTTCTCCTTGGAGCTGGTTCCCAGCAGGTGAACTCATAATCTGTACTGGTATATGGTGTTTTTCTTCCCCAGGTGCAGGACTCTTCATTTATTCTTGTTGAACCTCATTAAGTAGCCTTTTGCTCAGTCCTTCCTAAAGCAGAGATGTCATCAGATTTCATGCTATGGAACGTGTCAGATTAGCACTAAAAGAGTAAAGGTATAAAATTTATCAGACATACTTTCTGGGTTAGAATGTTCAAAAGATAAGTGCCATGGCAACTATACCCACAACATTTCCTTCAATGTTACCACCAAGCAATCACCAATTTTCAAGATGAATGAATAAGCTGAGTCTAAAATAAACCTGAAACAATTGCAGCTGGGTAAAAGGAATGCTTTAGCTTTTCTTTTTCTATAAATCACAAACATGTCTCCTCACCACATTCTTTTGTGAGGAAATTTCTATTCATTTTTTCATAGCTTAAAAAAAAAAAAGCACACTGCTCACAATATCAGTTGTCTTTTAATCAAGCACTCACATGTTATGTAATTAAACTGAAAATCAAGTTTTGCTTGGATCATACTGCTACTTAAATGTGTCTTTTTATTCACAGCCATGCACTGACAGGAAATTAACATAAAATGAAAACTATATAAACTATATCAATATCTAAATATTTAACATCATGGTCATAAAAAAAAAATCATTTCCTTCCAGGATTTGGTGGGTGAAGTAGAAATGTGGCATTTCTCCACATCAGGACTCATTTTCATGCTGTAAATAGATATAATGAAGATAAACTGGGGAAATAATGCTCTGAAACAGCTGAAATGTCTGCAAAAACATTTGAAGGAGTTGAAATACCAAGACAAACATTTTCTTCTTGTTCACCACAGAAAATATAACTTCCTGTGGAATAATGCTGCATGATTTCAGCTGGAACTTTAACTGAATAAACAATAAAGAAAAACTATTCAAATCCTCTTGCCTTCCATCTTTTTGCTATTGATCAGCACTGAGAAGATCCCCTCTCAAGGCTGCTCTTCTCCAGGACAAACAGCCTCAGGTGTCTCAGCTTCTCCTCTTAGGAGAGATGCTGTACCCCCCAGTCATATTTGTGGCCTTCCACTGGACTCTCTCCATTATTTTCCCTGTCTCTCTTGATCTGGGAATCCCAGAACTACAAACAATACTCCAGGTGCAGTCTCACTAGGGCAGAGTAGAGAGGGAGGAGAACTTCCCTTCACCTTTCTGGCCACATTCTTATTACACCCCTGGACACTGGTGGTTTCTTGGCCACAAGGGCACGTTGTTGGCTCATGATGAACTTGCTCTCCACCAGCACTTCCAGGCCCAACTCTGAAGCACTGCTTTGCACCAGGTGAACCCCTCACCTGTCCTGGTGTGAGGAGTCATTCCTCCCCAGGTGCAGGACTCTACACTTGCTCTTATTGAACTTCATGAGGTTCCCCTGTGCCCAACTCTCCAGCTTGTCCAGGTCTCACTGAGTGGAAGCATAGCCTACTGTGTATCAAACCACCCCTCCCAGTTTGGTATCATCAGAAAATTTGTTGTGGATATACTGTGTCCCTTAATCCAGGTCCTGGGTGGATAGATTGAACAAGACTGGCCCCAGTTCTGACCCCTGGGGAACACCACTAACTATGGGCTTCCATCTAGACCCTGCACCACTGATCACAATCCTCTGAGCTCTGCCATTCAACCAGTTCTCAATCCATCCTACTGCCCCCTCAACTAACCCACACTTCCTCAGCTTACCTATGAGGATGTTGCAGCAGACAGTGTCAAAAGCCTTGCTGAAGTTGATATAGACAACATCCAGAAGTCTCCCCTCCTCTACCTAGCTGATCACACCATCACAGAGGGCAGACACTTGATGCACATTGTAATAAACCTACCAAAAGCCAATTCCCTTTTGTGGGAAATAAGATGAACTACAATCCACTACACATGGAATGACAACTCAGAGAGGACTGAGAGAAAAGTTTGTGATAATGAATGCAAAACTTCTGCTGGGCCAAAGCAGAAGTTTCTGTCTGCTATGGTTTTATGCAGTTCTACCTAAAGCATTAATGTTTTGGATGGGTGGTAGGAAAGAGGGAAAACTTTAGCCTGCCCTTCCTTGATGATTGTTTGATTGGAGTCAGAAATACATGAGAACCAGCTGTCCTTGTTATTCATCTTGCCTTGGTGTCATGGTCCAACAGTGGGTAATTTGGCAGAAGCTCCAGCTTGTCCTCAGGTATCAGAGGGGCTGGGGGTGGATGAGCTTAGCTCCTGAGTGATGCCAAATTGGATCTTTAATGTGACTAACTGAACGTTCTGGGGAACAGAATTAAGACTCAGAGGGAGTCAAGTGCCAGACTGGCTTAGTTAACAGGAAACAGGGGTCTGATCGATATGGGGCAACCACACGAGAGGGAATGACGTGAACAGGGATGGCGAGCAGGGGCCAGGCAGGACGGCAGCTCTCTCTCTCTCCGTGGCAGGCAAGGCGGCACGTAGGGAGGACGGCAGGCAGGACAGCTGGCAGGGAGGACGGCAGGCAGGGAGGACGGAAGGATGGCAGGCAGGGTGGCAGGCAGGATGGCAAGCAGGACGGCAGGCATGACGGACAGGCAGCACGGCTGGCAGGAGGGCAGGCAGGACGGCAGGCAGGAGCAGTCCTCAACAGTCCCAGTCTCTAGCAGCCGACTTCTCCGGAGCTGATTGTTGGCACATGACTCCCCCACAAGCGGCTCCTCAACATCGGCCGCTCCAGCAGTGGCTCTCACCCTAGCAGCAGCTTTTCCCTAGCAGCGGTTTCTAACGGCAGTCTCCCCAGTAGCTGACCCTTCCCTGGCAGGTGACCCCTAGCAGATGACCCCGTACCTGAACCTTCCCTGGCAGGTGACCCCTAGCAGATGACCCCTGTACCTGAACCTTCCCTGGCAGGTGACCCCTAGCAGATGACAACCAGCCCACCATACTGTGACACCTTTTATAGTTTCACACTGTTGCTAAAAGTAGCCCCCCCATCCTGATTCTGCAGTGGAGTGCATGCCTGATGCAATCTCCAGGGCTCTAAACTCTCTCTGCTGCTAGGGAGTCCCCAGGGTCCTGAAATCCCACCAGGGAGTCTCCCAGGTCCCAAACCCCCTTGGTCAACCTCAGTGGGCCAGGTGCCAAGCTCCCTGTGTCTCAAAAGACTTTCCCAAAAATGTTGAGCCACATCTGTACTAATTTCTGGTCCCTTGCACTTGGGGAAAGTAGTCCTAAAGAGAAAGCATTCTCAAGTGGGTTCCTTGCTACTCCTGATCCAGAACACTGTAGATAATACTTTGATGGAAAAGGAATAACAACAAATGACACATCTGGGTTTTGGCACCAAGCTTGGCCTTCAGTATTGACATGTCCTTGGTCTAGGAGCAATGTAGTCGTGCATATTGCAAAACACACAACATATAGGCACACTGGTGGGGCTCTTTAGAGCCTAGACCTGATGTCAAAAATGGATACTGTCCCTATGGCAATAGATATCTCAGAGCTGAAAATACAGCTTTTGGAACTCAAGAGAGCTTGTGCAAGAGCACTGTCTCAAACTGGAGCACCACATTCCCTTTCCTGTTCATCACAAGATGATGAGAAATGAATTTACTTGGGCATCAGGCCAGACCTCCATGCCAAGGAGCTTTACAAAAATGAACCCCAAACCTGGCCCTACAATGATCAAATCTGGTCATGATGACTTCTTGAGTATTGAGCCATTATGTTGAGAGCTTGTTTGACAAGAGGCTTCTTGCCAGGAACCTGGTGTAGTGGCAGCCTAGGAGCCAGCTTAAAGCAGACATTTGAGGATGTTTAGATACTATACTAGAGATTGTCACCTAATGATTTTGGAAGCCTTCAGAGAATGAAAATTGAAAGACTGAAGTTAAAAAACAAAAAGCCTGACTTGGCAACTTATCCTCATCCTTTGCTTAGATAGAAACAGAAATGATGAAACAGCTTTCCCCTGTAGGAAGTGTCTGACAGAAAATTAAGTCTTGATATAAACCCTCATTCCAGGGGCAGTCAATATAATTTTTCTGTAGGTGCCCCAGGCTTCCTTACCAGGAATGGACCCCAAACAAAGCAGGTTCCACAGAGTTGCAAACAGATGGATTTTCTTTGCACATGTCCAGCAGATTAATGCCTGGCTGTGGGACTGGTGCCGATGGCAAGATTTTGGGTTCTTTGATCACAGGCTACTCTACAAGAGCCCAGGCCTGCTGACTATAGATAGGAAACGCTTATCTCTAAGAGGGAGAAGAATCCTGGGACAAGAACTGACAGGGATGGTTGATAGGTTTTTAAACTAATTTTGAAGGGGGAAGATGGAAAAAACAGGTTCACTGAAGACAATCTTGGACAGTTGCTGCAGGGGAGGGTGGATTATGCAAAGGATGCCTCATAAGGAAACCCAAAATGCATCGAGATTAGGCAGATTCTTCTGGGGTGGTCTGGCCACATCTATCCGCCTGAAAAATGTGCAAATGCCTTTATGGCTCTCACCATAAAGCATGGAGCTCAGGCATGAATTCAAGAGCAGAATTTCTCTCCCACCTCCACAACAGCTTTCAAATTTCCTCTTCTGAATTTCTCCCCTCTACACATACACACACACATATCTATATTTACAATTACTTTTATTTTAACATAGCTAAGGCAGAGCTAAGATGTAGAACCAAGACATGCTGTGAAAGCATCAACAACTTTTTCTCAGCCCTGAATTCTTACAATCCAGTTTTTACCAAAGATGCTGGCCAGACACTGCATAGAATCACAGAATGGTAGGGATTGGAAAGGGTCCCTTGAGGTCATTGAGTTCAACCACTCAGCCAAGGCAGGTTCAAATAAGGAAAGTCACACAGGAACATGTCCAGGAGGGTTTTGAATGTCTCCAGAGATGAAGACACAGCCTCCTCTCTGGGCAGCCTGCTCCAGTGCTCTGTCATCCTTAAAAAAAAAAAATTCTCCTCATCTTTGGATGGAACTTTTTATGTTCAAGTTTGTGCCCACCTATGCATGCTCGATTTTAAGTAAATTTGCAGGGAAGCAAATTAATGTTCCTGAAACATAAGAATGAGTGCTCTGGGTCACAACATGGGTCCATGGAGTCTAGTACCATGTCCCTGACATCAAGCCAAAGTAACTTGGCTAAAGCCAGGGAAGCAATACAATATACTTCCAGACAGAACCTTTGTTAACTAGAAGTATGTACCGAGCTTGATGTGATTGGTCTGTATTCGGTAACGTTTCATTTATGTGACTTTGCTCCATCTTGCTCTGAGCCCATGGAAATTTTCAATGTCACAGGATCACAGGATGTCAGGGATTGGAAGGGACCTCCGAAGATCAATGAGTCCAACCCCCCCTGCCAGAGCAGGGCCATAGAATCTAGCACAGGCCACACAGGAACACATCCAGATGGCTCTTGAAAGTTTCCAGAGAAGGAGACTCCACAACCCCTCTGGGCAGCCCATTTCAGTGCTCTGTGATGCTCACAGTGAAAAAGTTCCTTGTTGATGTGGAGCCTCCTGTGTTGTTGTTTATATCCATTACCCCTTGTCCTATCACAGAAGAGGCTGTCCCCTCCCTCTTGACACCCAGCCCTCAGATATTTACAAACATTTATTAAATCCCCTCTCAGTCTTCTCTTCTCCAACTAAAAAACCGTGGCAGCCTGTTCCAGTGCTCCATCACCCTCATTGTAAAGAAGTTTCTCCTCATGTGGAGGTGAAATCTTCTATGTTCAAGTTTGAACCCTCGAACAGGAGGGGACTTGGTGAGTCATCTGGGTGTCCTGCAGAAGTTCACAGGGCTCAGTCACATCTGTGGGTGTGGGATTTGGGGCCATAGTGTTGTTAGGTTAGCAGTTGGACTGATCTTAGAGGTCTTTTCCAACCCAAATAATTGATTCTATGATTAACTAAAACACAGCCTTGCCAACTCCTCTGACTTCAACATGCATTCTGCAGCATTTGATGGTTTTCCTTACAGCCTCAGCTCCTGACGGTATGAGACTGCCAAGCAATCTTAGCTTTCATTATGAAAAATGTGAACACTTAGATTTCATAGTTGTAGAGAAAAAGCCTGAAAATGAGAAGCCTAAGGCTTATAAACCATACAAAAAAAATCTAAAATATATTATTTTTTAAAAGGCTCATAATTTTGAAATGAGTCTCATTTTTTCAGGTTGATATGGAGGGGGATGAAGAAGCAAGTGTGACTCACAGTTTTGAATAAAGGAGGTTTCTAATACTGAAAACCAAGGCATGGTTGTAAAACACCATTTCATGGTCAACTTTCTTCCCTGATGTTCCTGAATCACTGCTGATGGATTCAGAGTTTTTGAACTGTCCTTCAACAGTGAAACAATCTGGGTAGAAGCATGGTGGATTCCTGATCATAGCATTTATAATGGCTTAAACAATTTGAGAGCTTTCTACATAAGCTGTCAAGCACACCTTTGCATTATCTAGAAGGTTGGAAAAGATGCTGCACATGACCTCTTTTGGCTACAAAATCTGTTAGCTGGGAATTGCAAGAAGTGCTATCAACTGTTAATGCTTTTAGAAGTATTATTCAAAGCTCACATAAAAGACCAGCAGCTATTTCATTATATTCAAGGGAATTCTGCCTGCACATATACTATGTTGAAGAAGCTATCAGGAAGTGCAGAATTTTTCTCCTTATTATTATTTATAGAATCATAGAATGGTTTAGGTTGAAAGGGACTTTAAAGATCATCTAGTTCCAACCTCCCTGCCATGGGCAGGGACACCTTCCACTAGACCAGGTTGGTGAAGGCCCCATCCAACCTGACCTTGAACACCTCCAGGGTGGGACATCCACAACCTCCTGCTCCAGTGTCTCACTGTAAAGAATTTCTTCCTAATCTCCAGTCTAAATTTCCCCTCTTCAAGCTCAAAGCCATTGCCTCTCATCCTATCACTATAAGCTTTTGTAAAAAATCCCTCCTCACAAATAGTGTATTAGTTTCCAACAAGAACACACTTTTCACTCACTTCAGGTGCATGCCTTGGTAGTCTAAGTTCATCTAGAAATCAAAAATATATCAAACAATCATAGAATGACAGAATGACAGAATCACAGAACCATAGAATCACAGAATCATAGAATCACAGAATTACAGAATCATAGAATCATAGAATCACAGATTCATAGAATCATAGAATCACAGAATCATAAAATCATAGAATCATAGAAT
>VXBD01014731.1:0-15518 GCA_013399975.1 Indicator maculatus
TCGGGGGGAATTTCAGCTCACACTGACACAGGTGTCATTCCAGTTCCACAGAGAAATTTAAGCTCATCTTTTAACACTAGGTTTATAGGATAGCATAATCCAAAATTTCCTAATTCTATATAGCAATGTTTGATTTCACAGAAAGAAGTCTATGTAGTTTTCAGTATTTCTCCTGCTTTTTCTCTTTCCTTTTTAATACAAGGGTACAAGAATGTTTTCAGATTAGAGAAAGAAATGAAAAGATGAGTGCAAAAAATCAGTGTTATAGCCAAGATACATACCTGTTTTAGTGATTTGGAGTGAATATAAATATGAATATGCAAATATATATGAATACACATGTATATGTATATATACATGTACATACAAGAACTTTCATAGTAGAACAAAAGACAAACAGTTCAGGTTTACCCTAGAACTGATCGTCTGTGCTTTGATGTCAACATTATCCAAAAGGATGTAATTTGATACATTTTTAAAACTAAAAAAAATTTGATAGTTCCACTTGCTTTTCAATAAAAACAAAGTAATTGTCTTAGCTCACCTACACACACACGGCCATCAACTGCAACAGCCAAGCCAGGCGGACACTCATACCGAAAGGATCCTTCAGTATTTATGCAATGACCATTCATGCAAATTCCTGATATTTGACATTCATCAATATCTATCAGGAGGCAAAGCAATTCAACAGTGTATTAGCTATTTTTAAGCAAGATTACAATTCATATTTTTAGAATGTTACCAAATGACTTTATGGTAAACAGATAAATCATGAGGATACCCTTTGTTTCTTTCTAATAAAAATCTCATCAAAATTCCCTTTGCTCATCAAAAAACCTCCCTCAAAACCTCAGAAAAACTGCAGGGTTTGAGGCACTTCAGATTCTTTACTAAGAAAGTTAGTAAAATCACTGATTTCCCTTTGTCTATCCCATGATAACTTTGCTTGAAAGTCTGGTTAGGGAAGCACTGATTACAGAATATCTAGATGACAGTAAAATTTAATTCGGAAGAACTTTCCAGTAGTGATCAATTTCTGTCTAAGTCAACATCTCAGCTGCAAGCACATTGAGAAAACCACAATTATTCAAAATAGTCCCATTTCAAATCAGAAAACAAGCAATTTAAGTAATTTTGCAGTTACTAGAAATAACTCGAGCCCAAGTCTACTTTTACTGGCAGCAACAGGAATCTTCCAATAGATTTCCTAAACTGAAGCTAAATCAGACACTATTCTTAAAATGTTTAACCTAAGTATTCCATGACCTCACTTTTAAAAGCTCGTAACGCTGAGTGGCAGATATGGTGCCTTAAGTGTCAAGCACTCAAAATTGATAGAATAATGATGTGGAAAACATACTTGTGCATGTTCATCAATGTAAAATATTTTCAATCTTTTAAACTTCCCACATTGCTACTCACCTTAATACCAATATATGAAAGATTAACAAAGGCTCTGCATTTTTTCTGCATTTACAAGTGTGGCAGTNCCCTATCAGGTAACGGTGGGGGAGTATCTCAAGGCCTCTTAGGCTTGTCTAGGCCTAATGCCAGAAGGAGAAAGGAGGGGGGGGCGGGGCGCTGTCTCAGACCTGGCCAGCATGAGACTAGCCTAGCAGTGGGTGCGGGAAGAAAGAGCCCTGGAGGTTTTGGGTATACCCTCAGATGGGAGAAGGGAAAAGTTGGGAAGCCTTTGGGTGTTATGTAAGGGGCTCTGTATGCTTTGGAATGTTCTTGGCACTATGCTTTGTAGTTTTCTGTAGTTTCACCAACTGTTTTTCCATTTAAACTTTCCATCACTCTCCAACCCGTTTGTGTGAGTGTCATTCTTTTGTCCCTCTCAGGGCAAGAGAGGATCTGTCTGGACCCAAACCGGTACACCCATATTCTAAGACTTTTCAAAATCTGATTTACTATCTGTTGTAGCTTTCACAATACTACCAAATAACTTATTTATTTCTGTAGGATAAAGGCCTATTTCTATTCTAGACAGCTTAAAAAATCTTCTGTAATGAGTTAGTAACATGTTAGTATGATATTGCTATACTGACATGAATGAATGTATGGAAGAAGCCATTTTCAGTCAAAATTGTCTTAATGCATTACTTCTCAACTCTACATACCAGTACAGTAACGTCCATTTGGAGCCAGAACAAATCCTGGTTTGCAGATGCATTTAAAACTCCCATCTTCGTTTACGCACAGCCCATTTAAACATATGTTGATAGTGGTACACTCATCATGGTCTGCAAAATATTGCAAAGAAAACT
The DNA here is from genome assembly GCA_013399975.1 of Indicator maculatus. NCBI lineage: Eukaryota > Metazoa > Chordata > Aves > Piciformes > Indicatoridae > Indicator > Indicator maculatus. The sequence continues at coordinate 2,274 of VXBD01014731.1, forward strand.
GGCTTATATTATTTTACCTTCCAGAAGACAGGATCAGAACTGATACAACATATTCGTTCGCTAGAAGACTAAATTCTACTTATAACTCTGACAAGTATATGAAGATTTTTTTACTCTATAGACAAAGAAACAGTTTTTTTCCTTGTTGTGACCAGTTACTTTGCATGTTTGAGCAGATCATGTATGGAAGAACATGGTGTATCTTTCTTTCTCTCATACATGACAGGATAAAAGCCTCAACCACCTGATAGAACTATGACTTTCTTGTTTATCTAGGAAGCTTTTTTGACACAGCACAGGCAAAAATTTTAAAAATTATTTCTTAATCAGTGCTGACATATGAAGCACTTGCTGTGTAGCTTTAGGGAAAAAAGTTATTCCTAGCAGCAAGTTACCTGGGACTTTTGAGGACAGAGGGAGCTTCAGAAGGGAAAATTATCTCAAATTTTATTCAAAATCATGCAGTTCCATAAAATAACTACTTGTATGCAGGGGCTATAAGTTTACCTCTGGTTGTACCTTATTTAAAAAATGATCTTTAATTGTAGCATGGAGTACCATTTCTAGAATCACCAAGCAGGCATTAGTCTGCCCCACTATTTGGAAGATTCTTACCCACACAATTTTTTCCATCTGTAGTCAGTTCAAACCCAGCATTGCAAATATACTGAAAACTTCCATCAGTGTTTACACACCGGCCATTTTTACAAAGAACACCGTTCTGGATGGACTCATCTATATCTAAGACAAAAGGCAAAACAAACAAAACAATTAGAGAATTAATGTCAGATTAAAATTTGTATGACAACAAGCAGTTTTTTGAAAAATGCTGGCATGTTACTTAAATATTAATACTAGAAAACGGTTTCCAAGATGGTTAAGAAATATTGCATCAGAGGCAGTAAAAAATATTATTTTACAGAGCTGTACAATGAATTCTACGTTTTGTGATGCTCAGCATTACTTTACAAATACCCTTAAAAACCTATTGACACATTCATCTGCTACATACATACATAGAGAGATATACATTCCCATACCAATAGTCTATTTCCTGCTTTTTTTTCATAGAATCGTAGAATGTTTTGGGTTAGAAGGAACATTTAAATAAGATCATCGTGTCCAACCTTTCTGTGATGGGCAGCGACACCTTCTATTATATCAGGTTGTTCAGAACCCCATCCAACCTCTCCTGCAATGCTTCTAGGAATGGGGTTTCTATCACCTCTCTAGGCACCCTGTGCCAGTGTTTCAACATTCTAACTCCCAACTGGCGTATTCTCTTGCCAAGTGATAGACATTCCATTATAATGGATAAACCTTAAAAGACAAGAACAGAACAAATAGAATGGTAGCCCTGAGCTAGAGTCCCAACTAATACAACTACTGTTGGCATTTACTGAAATTGCGTTGGTAACTATTCCTCAAGCTCCAATGGGATGGATCTGACATAAGGAGTTAGAACATCCACAATGTCAGTAGACATGATGCAAATTTTCTTACCTATGCAAGCTTGTCTGGCAGGAGTTCACTGGAAACCTGTAAGGCACTTGCAGTAATAGGAACTAGGTGTGTTGACACAGTCTCCATTAAAGCATGGGTTTGATGTGCATTCATCAACATCTGTTGGCAGCACAGTGCAGCATTACCGACTTTCACAGCATATACAAGATCCTTTTCAAGTCTAGAAGTTTCTAAGTGAAAAAGATGGTAACTAACCATCAAATGATAACTACTAAAACTTGTTCTTCATCAAAAGCATTACTTTTCTAAGGACACAAAGATATTAGTTCAATTAGGCAGATGTTTTTAAGGAGAAAAACTATGTGTGAGGATTTTGAGACACGGGACAGTTGCCTAGTGAAAGTGAACATCACTTCATTCGACATAGTTTTACTTACCTGAAAGACCGTTCACTCCTCTTTGGAATAAACCAAATAGAAATCAAAATTGGCATTTCATAATCAGAGCAAATAATGGCATCCCAAACTCCTCATTATATTACAGTTTCATTGTAGAATGTGAGGAGGGACCAGACACTAGCAGGAGAGATTCTTAATGAGACCACAGTCTGTGTACCACATCTCAATAATTTATGCCCCACTGCATCTTCAACCTCCGTCTTTGCAACCTCCGTGCAACACCAGACTCATTGTAGTCCTTCGCCATAATGTATCTGACTCTGCTTTCCAAAGGTTTTTGGCATTTGGGTGCAAACAAACACACTTTAATCACCTTAAATTTTAGGTAACTGATCAGAAATAACTCACATATGAAACATTTTCATGAAAATGAAAATTTCAACTCCTTTCAAGAAGCCTTCTCAAGTTTGTCCCAAAACAGCTATTCTTACACTGACTGTTATTCCCTGTTATGCTTCTCTAAAACCTCCTGGAACCCTTGCCCTGAATGTTTGCCCTCTGTGATCCAGGATGCAGAGTAAGTGTGTCCCTCTGGTCTGACAGGCAGGACTGCTGGCTCAGTCTCCCCTGAAGCTATGAGAGGAGGTAAATTCCCAGGTAACAATGAGAATGGATCCCTTGATGAAATCTCTGCCTTCACCAATCATCTTGGTTAATTTGACCTTTTCCCCTCATGCTATGCCCTCCGTTTCATTTGCAGCTCCGAAATTACTCATCTCTTCATTAAGGTAGGCTTTAATGTCACAATGCCAATGGTGATTTCCAGAGAGTTTTGGATGCCTGGCCATAAACTGCCAATAGGAAGCTGGGGCTAAGCAAAGTCACTGATGATTAGTTCTTAGTAATGATGATTTTCCCAAGCATTTGCAGAATATGCTACCAGAAGTTACTAGGTACTAGTACCCAGGATAATTTTGCGGATCATTTACACTCATCCTTTTTCATGTCTAGTTCTAAAACTTAGTTCATTGCATCTTGGAAATAATGGGATGGAATAAGAAACTAAATCGATAAAAACATTTGTACATTAAATAAATGTGTAATTCGAGAAAGTGCTGTGCCATGAAGGTTAACTTTTGCTTTAACTTAACCATAAATAAAGCTTCAGTTTGTTTCATCTGTTAAAGAACATATGTGCATGCTAGAAATGGATCTCACTTCACACTGATTCATAAATTGTACAGCAGGAATGCAATGTTCCTCTATGAAATACCTCACTTCAGCTTAGAAAATCCTTCCAAAGCTATGTGCATCACATGATTTCCACATAAAATACGCATCTTAGGATCCTCTTATTTTTATAAGCTCTTGACAAAAGAAGGAATGCCAAATATATGTTAATACAAAGGAGTTGCTGGCTTCACGTTTGCATTGTAAGCGTGTGTATTCTAGCAGTATAAACAGAAAACATCTAAGAAAGAGATATTTAACCCATTTATTCTATCTCCCAACACACCTCTCTTCAATGTCAAATATTTCTTTCACCAATTTCATCACACTTATCTCTATTTTTCAGTGTTTAATCTGTAACACTTGTCAGAATTTCACTAGACATAGTATAGAATTTTCAAACACCCCTTCAGATTTACCGCAGTAAGTCTGAAAATACATTAAAAAATTAAATATGGGTATTTGTATTCACAAAACAACTAAAATCCAACACAGCATAGCTATGTGCTTGCTGCATCTTTCAAAGCCTCTACCATTTTTTCCAGATCTTTTATAAACAGAATGAAAAAAAGGGAATTACAGCTGTCTGTCACTTTTGGGGAAAAGGACTGACCATTCAGAGTCAGATCACTTAGGACATTCGAGGACCTTTACTCATCAGACATGTTTCAGCATGAGATCTGCATAATACATCTTTAGGTTTGAGTGCAGTATGTCAAGCCAATACTTGTTCATTTGGCAGGACAATTTCGAAATAACTCTCTTTGTAACTCTATACAAAAATATCTAATGATTACTGGCTTCCTGATTTATTGCTTGGGGAACAAGCAGCAAAGGATAGGGCAGTTCCTCAAAGTGCTGTTCCTGTTCCAATGCCCCAAGACTGCTCTTTTAGTAGTGAGAAAAGTATCCAAGATATGTTCAAGCAGGCCTTTAATTTCATTTAAAATGCACCAGTACACGCAGAAATTCCATGCAGCTACATTCATGCCTACATTTGCAAGAGAAGTTGCTCTGCGATTGATAGCAACTACTATTCACGAATCACTGTGGCACAGAAGGTACTCTGACTACATTTTTATAATGCAATTAGAATGTAACAGTGAAACAAAGCCATGTTATCTAAATTAACAATTGAAAAATACACTTTCATATAAAAAGTCTTCTAAATACAAGCAGCTGCTCAAAAGGCACCCCACTGAAGAGTCGAAATAATTAGTTATGACTGATTTTTTTCCACACAGAAAAAAATAGGCAAAGTGACCCTTAAACTTGCTGGAAGCCATTACTGCTTTCCCCCCAACACTTTCAGCCTAGGACATTACTGTGTCTGGCACAGTATCTCCTGCTTTTGTTAAATCAGCTTCAGTCTTTGCTTTAATCTCAGTGCATCCAGGATCGCCCCAGTTTTCAGTCTATTTCATGCTGAGTTGTGCATTACAAAGTTGAGACTAAGTTTCCCAAGTGAATCCACCTCTTCCTGGCCACGTAAGCCTGTGCTAGAGAAACAGCAGGTCGACAATTCTTTTTTTGCTTGTGCACCTGCCAATCTAGTTTCAGTTTTGGGGCACTTGAACCTCCAACTGAAAATCAGGTGCAGTTCCACTATTATCACTATTAGCTTGGAATGGAAGGTGAATTGCAAGGCTGGTGGGCCTACGGGGTAACCTCACAGAACAGAAACAAGCAGAATACCAAGCAGCTGTTAAGCACACATCTATCAGTCAGCACCTGGACATGCAAATCAGGTGGGTCTTTTAAACCACAGATGATTGTCCTACTTCATTTTTTGCATGCCAATTTCTTCAAGTTTCAGTTAAGTACATACAGCTTTATTTCTTGCAACCTAAGAGGCACAAAGATTGAACCAAATTAAGCATTTCATAACAGGCTCAGCCACAGTTTAAATCCTGTTCTGGATTAATCCCAAAAGCCAGTCTTAGATTAAATTAGTACATTAATATCTGGTCATTTAGGCTGGGAAGACAAAGAGGATCCAAAGGCACTAAAGAATTTCTCTTGTGCTAGTGGTTATAGAAACTCAGGTAAGGCCATAAGTTTATTGTCTTACCTGAGATTTCCCTGTACTATTAATACCTAGCATTTAATTTGGAGTTATTTCTTACTCGGGACTTAACCTTACCACTTGCATAAAGATTTGCTTTGGCTTGACTTTATTTTTTCACAACTCATTTTTTTTCCCTAGACTCTTAACTTGCACATGCCCTATTATCATTGCATACTGATTTTTACCTTGGTGATGACATTTATTTTCCATGTTTTGCAAATTAGAAAAACAGCTTGGGGAGTTTAACAACATTAAATCTCATGTGATATAGTGAAGTGATACTTAATCATACGGCACCATTATGCCATCTGCTGTTATGAAGCACACAGTAGCTCAGTGATATTTGTCTTTCCTCTATGCAAAATGATTGTAGGGATAGGTGGCACTGTGCATTTCCATGGCAAAGAGGTTTATTTTGCACAGCTATGTGCTCTTTTAATATATTTTTTCATTCAGAATAATTCCTTATAAGCATGAGCAAGCATTTATCATAATCGTGCTCTATGACGAGATTAATCACTGCTTTTAATGATTTAAGCACAGGATGGTTGCCTCAAAAAGTACAGTTTTGAAAGGCCTTCCACATTTTTTTCAGTTGTTAGCTTCGTAGCAATCATATATTCACATGTTTATCCTTATTCATCTTTATTTTTTCATTTGACCTTAGAAAGCAAAAATAATACAAATGTAATAAATATCGCATGTGTTATCAAAGAGATAACAAACATCTGCATGCATCATATGATATTTTCAACATGCCCCCCAAGTAGCAAAGATATGAATATATGCAGTGAACTATAATTCAGCAAGAAACATTAGTTCAATGTGCCAGCTTTCAGGAGATGCTCAGCACATTTCAAGACAGTCCTCCAAGAGTCAAAGCCCACTGTAGCTAAAAATACTACTGATTTCAGCAATGCAAAATGTATTGCTGGGAACAAGAGCACAGTGCCAGGACTCTCCTACACTACAAAGAAAGATTTACAGAGTAAGACAGATTGATAATAAAACTGCCACTTCCCACTTGAAACGGGCTTACAGCTCCAGAGGCCCAAGAATGCATCAGCAGACTTGAATTACCCAGCCAAAGATCAGAGGTAAAGGAAACGTTCACCCAGATCAAAAAAGCTGAAAAAGTTGGACTTGCTAAGAGGACAACTTACAAGAAGAACTGTAACAGTCAAGTACACAAAAGTGCAAAGTGAAAGGTACTGAACAGTTTTACGTGTGTACCATGAGTAAGATGAGAAACAATGAGTTGAGAGTTTTTGTTAGTGTTTCGGTTATACTACACATTCTGAAAATTTGCTGGGAGTTTGACTATTAGAGCACTGCCGTGGGAACTGGTAGAATCCCTATCAACTGAGATTTCTTAAGAAGAGGATATACAAATAGTTGTCAGGAATGGTCTCTCTGGTGCTAGAGAATAGCCCAGCTAAGGGGACTTTGCTAACTAGCTGACTTGCAGGTACAGTATGTTGTTTGTTTGAGAAAGGATGACAGAGTAGTTAATCATGGTTAGAAACAAAGAAATCAAAGGAAATTTGAAAAAAAAATCTATTCAGCTTGACTTCACTTGCGAAGTCAAGGCAGGTCCTGATACTTGGTCTGCAATTCAGCAAGAGGTGGAAAAATTTGCAACTCAAAGATGCAGTGTTCCCAGATCAGCTTGTGACTGATACCCACCTTTCTGTATGTATGCTAAATCTGCCTGTCCTTTTCTCACTAGCGTACTGTCAACTGTGCAGTCTTGGATTAGAAGATTCTTTTAAGGATTCAAGGAGGTGCAATTTTCTATGTTCTTTTGTTTCTGTATTTTCCTTTAATCCACAGGTAACCTAGAAATTGATTCTCGAAGCATATTTCAGTGAGAAAAGCCTATTGTTAACAAGCTCTTGTGTAGTACTTTTCATTCACAGATCTCAAATAGCTTTATATTTAGCATCCTCTATGTTTTCTGAGCTCTATCCTGCACACCAGATCCTTCTCTAGGCAATTAACTACCCCACAAGAATTTTCTGCTTTCCCTGAAATACTTGATGAGTGTTAGGTACTGCAAAGTGAAGTCCACAGTAACTGAATAAAACTGCAAACTTACAAATTTCAAGTTAGCATTCAGCATTTTTATGTAAAATATGAATATAACCAAAAGTTGATTAATGCATGATTTAAATTATTTTATATATTTCAAACTGTCATTTATCATTACAAATAGGTAAAATGTAAATTCTACCTTTCTTTACCTTGAGCATACTTGATACTAACTCCTGTAGCAAAAAAAGGAGCTATGTGACTATAACAAAAAAACCAACATAGAACACTTTGATAAATGGGAAGAGAAAATGTGTAATACCCATCAAGCACAAGAACATTCAATATTTATGATTAAAGATTTCTTCTGCCCTTTTTTTTTTTAATGGAAACAGATAACTCTCATGAAGATTTTAAACTCTTCTGCTGTAGGTAATAGCATGGTCTTTGCACTCTCCGTCACATGAGCAATATCATTAAAATTAATATGTATGGCACAAAAAAAGAATCTGCATTAAAAAAAAACCTAACAAAATNAAGAGTTGGTATACAACGCCCATTTAAACAGAGATTGGGATGGTGTTTACAGATATCTATTGTCTAATTGAGTATTGCTAAAAATAAAAAGAGAATATGAAGCAAATATTCATATTTTCAAATAGAAGTAAATATCAAGATTAAACTTGGCTAAACAAAACTAGTTTGTGTCCATTGCCCCTTGTCCTATCACTGGGCACCACTGAAAATAGTCTGGTCCCTTCCTCTTGACACCTGCTCTTTAGATACTTATAAGCATTGATAAGTCCTCTCTCAGTATTCTCTTTTCCAGCCTAAATAGCTCTAGGTCTTTCATCAGCCTCTCCTCATAAGAGAGATGCTCCAGGCCCCTAATCATCTCTGCAGTCCTCCATTCTGGGGAGCCCAGAACCGGACACATGACTCCAGATGTGGCCACACTAGGGCAGAGGAAAGGGAGAGGATGATCTTCCTTGAACTGCTGGCCACAAACTTCTTAATGCATCCCAGGATACCCAGAACTCCCAGAATCATGAACTCTTAAAATTTCTTCCTCTTCTGCAATTCATGTTAGGACAAAAATGTTTATAATTTTGTATTAAAAAAACACAACAAGAGCAAATACAAAAGTACTCCAAAACACACACCACCAATTCATTCCTAATGTTGTTTTACTGCTGTGTCACGAATTTGCAATAACGCTAGTCTTACATTAATCCACCATGCAATCTCAAAGATTGCTCAAGAAATAAGAATGATACAAAAGATACAAAGCAATACAAATGGAGGTGAGATAATATCTAAAAATCCTACCATGGCAAAAAACAAGACACTGCATGTAACAGCAACATCAGTAAATTAACATAATTTTCCTTGGTGTAGACGTATCTGACTAAAAAAAATGCTATCCAGTCTGCTCTGCTCAGTAGACTGAATGTAAAACAGCATTTTTAGTGCCATGTGACAATTACTCTATATAAATACTTCATTGTTTATCAAACTTTAGTTCCCTCAAGGAAAAATCCTAAAGAAAAGTGCAAGGAATTTGGAAAGACATTGTACTAATTACAATACCTGAGCACATCAAGACATTTTGGTTAAGCACAAGTATTTATCGTAAACTGGGAAGAATAATTTCTATTAATAAGGACTACATTCTTCAATATTTTCAATTCTAGAGTATACAGATTGTATCCCAATACTATAATCATTTGAGAGCAAAGGAACTTTCAGCCACATTTTCACTTAAGGCAAGGAGACTGACTCAAAGGCCTGCCTTATCAGACTCATGCATGTGATTTGTGTACAATTGGGTTTGCAAGCTGACTTTAGAAAGCAGGTTGTAAACCACACCAAAATCCACAGAATCTTTTATTATATTGGAAACCATAGGTTCTGTCATGGGTTGAATTTCCATTTGATGTTGTTATTCAAAACCATCCTGCCACATGCCAGCTTCAATCTGAAGCTCAGATTGTAACATGAGAGGCTTCCCGTTCTGGTTTGTGCTTTTGGGTTCCAGATTTTGGGTGTTTTAAACAGGGACAGTGGCAAGATGGGTGGGAGTAGGGCAGCATGCTGATTTTGGGTTTCTGTTTTATGATTGTTTCTTTTTTCTTTCGTGCATTTCACTGTGCTTTTTCTACAAGTAGGCTAAGCTAAGGTAATCGTGCATTATGATCATGTTGTCTTATTTCATATTAAACTCTCATCTCATCCTCTTTATCTCAACCTGGAGTTTTGTGCATTATTTTTCCCTTACTTCTGCATTGAGAAGGGAGAACGGACAGGTCAACCCATTTACTGTGTATTAACCTGATACAGTTCTTACTATTCCTGAAAAGCTGACTACATTGTGCAAAAAAAGACTTGTAGGTCTTGCGTTGCTTACACCACTTATCTGTAACTCAGAAATCCCTGTAGAATTCCCATCCCTTTCACAACATGAGAACAAAGTACCTTGAGATGTCTAAAATAAAAAGAACCACGTGGGATACAGAAAAGACACTACTACTAGCAATTGTTAATGTTTTTTTATACATGGTACACATCACTTTTAGTTAATTCATCATAGTAGTTTATTACATCTGTTTGATACATGCAGCTGTATAGAAGAAATTACCATGTGTAAAAATAAGCATGCATCGTTTTTGTTACACAGAAACAGGTTTTAAATAAATTTTCCTGTACAAGCTGCAATTTTACTGAAAGTTCTCAAGTTTGAACTTGAAATACCAAGTAAGCATAAATGTTTGCTCCATTAGAACCAAAGAGAGTTTAGTTTTTGTTTTTATCAAATGACGAATTACATCTCAGGCCTCAGCTCTCAGGCTACAATCCAGTCAGCACAGAGGGATCCACTATCTGCACAAAGACGGTTGCAGCAGCAATCATCAGAGAAGGAGGATGTCAAGAATTTTAAGTATCTGCATAAAAGATATTAGTGAGCTAGCATATACTGAGGTCATGAGGGATGACGGGGGTGGAATGCTAGATAGTTGGGACAGAAGTTCTGCTGCTGCTATGTATAAATTCCCTTAATAACCTTGAAAGCTCTAAGAGCTTAAAAGGTGGAATACCTACCAATACAGCACGAGCCATCTGCAGATGTGACATAGCCCCGTGGGCAGACACAGAAATAACCTCCCCGGGTGTTAGAGCATTCATTGCCTTCACAGATTCCTGGGATGATGCTACATTCATTAATATCTATCCAAAAAGGAACGCATATAGGTTCATCATCAAGGCACTTGGACACATTGTAGTAAAAAGAAGGAAAGTGAGTTTTTCTGAAATTAAGTTGTTATTTAATTTGGATTGAATAACATATTGCTAGTGTCTGCATAATGATTTTACCATCTAAGGGAGGTTTCCTTACATGTTCAAGGAGTGCACCACTTCAAGTTGAAGAGTATGAGAGCAGTCTGGGATTTCTTCTTACTGAGTGCCATCTCTAGGAAGTACAGAACAGCTACAGTGCAATACCAAAACTCACATCCTGATTTTTTCACTGAAGGAAGTAGGATAGTACAGCAGCTGAGCATGACAGCTCTGGGCTTCTGCAACCACAGAAATAATGCTCATCTAATCTGACTGCTTTCTGTCCTTCCAATACTCCAACTTTAAACAAGAATTGTGGCTAAGCTCTTCAAAGGCAACCAACTGTTCCACTTCTACATTTCTTTTCAGGTATTTTTAATACATTCAAATGTTTCTGATAACTAAAAGCAGTGGTCTGAACACTGAAACAATTTAATATGCGAATACATAAAAAGGGAGATGTCATCAAGCTGATGAATAAACTCCTGTATGTAACAAATGGCTGCTAGCCATAGGAAGAAGCAGTCTGACTGTATTTCCAGAAATGTGAGGCACAGCAGAGCTGACTGGAATGGAGGAAATACAAGCAAAAAGAGCATGAAAGTAAAGACTGTGTCATGACCATTTATACAATCAAGTCATTTAATGTAACCAATATATTCTACAACTACGACAATCTTAAGACTATGAATATTTTTAGGGTCATTTTAGTAACCTAATTTTGCTTTTAAGTGATCTCTGTACACCGGCTTCTCAAGTGGCTTCTAGTGACTATGAACTGTAGCCCAGTTTTAACACAGGAGGCATTCTGAGAAAACATGGGAAAATGCGGGCCAACTTTCTAACTAGCTTGAGATATGCTAAATTTTCCAGTTGGAATAATACGATACCATATGTTTGGTGTGGCTTGAAGAAATTGGTAGCCACAGGTAGAAGACTTTGGCTTAACTTGTTTGTAAAATCTGGATGAAGCATTGATTTAATTAGCTTTCATCCTGTGAAATAAAAATAAAAAAAAAGTCTGTTGAACCCTGACTGGCTCATGCCAAATAATGAAGGAGAAGCATAAAAAAGAGTGCATGACAGAAATCATCTTGTGACGACACTGAGAAGACCTTCATATTCCTTGTAAGAAAACCTTAGGACCTGTACAGACCGTTCATTGCAGATCTATCAATTCCTTTGATCTGTCACTGTAGAAATTCTCCTGAGATGAATAACTAACTGAGGAACAAACTTCAGCAGGAGTTATTTCTTAGGGAGCTTTTATGTGATGTATATGTCTATCTTGTGACAATTCTCCACACCAAAAACTTACAGTGCCAAAAAACGTAACTCCCCATTCTGTGAAGGTTCACACAGAAAGGACTCCCTTTAAATATAAATCTATAGAGGACATTGAAGCACTAAAAGGGAAATCAAATTTTGTCACAAGGACACTAGCAATGTGAAGACTGTCTTTTGTAAAGTGAAGGTGTGAATAGAACACTCCCTCTCCCATGTCATTTGGAATGCCACTGTAGAAAAGACAATTTATCTTACATGTAATGTCTTCAAACTCCCTAACTATGCCACACATACATGCATCCTGGGGCCTCTGTTGTGTGCTTTACACTATGAAGCACAACCAGAGGAAGTGAATACATGAGTTTTTTAATAAGGTTATTCAAGCATTTCAGAGGACACAAAAAGTTCAAATTTTACTTTAAAATAGTTACAAAATGATAACAACTATTCCCCATGACTCAGACATCTGCTTAAATATGTACAAACTAAAGTGTTATTTTTGCCAAACCAAAATATTTCTAAGAAAAAATACTTCCACTTCAGTCTTCACGGTTACCCACTGCAGAGATTCAAGACTTCTACATGATGCTGTACATCAGAACCAAATAATTGCCCAGGAAATCTCTCAAGTCTTGCATTCATTTACTATATTAAAGACAATACATATAGAATGCAGTGAACTGCTTATCATCTGATTTAATCCAACAAAATGAAACTATGCGTGTAAATCAAAACAACTGGAACTGGCTTCAGGCCTTGTCAAGATCTTTCATGCAGTACAAGTCTCTCACAACCCCTAGGTCTTTCAAACATGAATACTGTTTTGTGTATTGTACACAGTCTGAAACACCACATTTAGAAAGACAGGCAAGAAAACTAGACAAAATAAGGACTGCAGGAAAAGCTTACTGTAGTGAAGGCATCACATGCCCAGAGTTATGCCCCTAGATACCAGCAAACTTGTCCCAACATGTTCTGGGAAGTCCCCCTCTTCCACCCTCCTTTCAGGAGAGGAGGACAACCTGTCTCCTAAGGGGTGAACAACTGCACGCATCCATCTCATGCCATGCTTATGCTCTTTCCATCTAAGGGCATAATTCTAGCTTCACCTGTTCCATAGGTCGAAGCAGGTTGTTGACAAGTGTGCCTATTGGCTAGATCCAGCCTCGAGAATGTATAAGTATTACTCCATTTGTTTACTACTTTGCTCTCTCCTTTTCCTTTCTCTTGCTTTAGCCGAGCCACAGAACCTCGGCAAAGCCCCAAGTCTACTCAATCCCACATCCAAGCATACTAGAGGCCTCTGCGTATGAACAGAAGCCAGCTCACTGAGCTGCTCGAGGAACCTGCAAAGGAGATCCCTTTGCCAAGTTGCAGCGTCGTAGACCCAGTCGAAAGGACTGAGGAAGCCCCAAGAGAACGTAAGCTTTA
>VXBD01014731.1:15535-60986 GCA_013399975.1 Indicator maculatus
GAACGTAAGCTTTAACCCAAAGGGGAAGGACCAAGCCCGAGCCAGGCAGTCCAGATCTGCTGCAGCCATAAGCACCCATAAGCAGAAACGCATCTTGCATAGCCCCCGTCGTTTGCGGGAGAGAAAAGGAGCTGTCGCCACTCCGCAAACCCTGTATTGTCAGGGCAAAGCACCCTAGGGAGACAGCAAAAGACAGCCTCTCTGTTGAAGTCAAAGGCAAAGACTGCAGCATTGTAATTTAAATGGAAAGCAGTCGCCGATATTCGGCAAGGTCAGCTCACTTCAAGCCGAGCCGAGGAGGAAGTGTCGCTTCACTGCACCCCCCACCGAAACCCACCTACCAGGAGCCGCTACCCTGATCGCGAGGGCTGACTCCCGAGAACCTGGCCCCGCTGCGCGGAGAACCGTTCAGGGAGCCGCTCCAACCCCGCTAAGGTAAACCGCCGGAGACGGAAAGCAAATCGCCCCTCCTTGCAGACCGAGGGAGCAGAAAGCAAGCCTTGCCCCCACCCGCAGAGCCGGGGGGCGGAGAAAGAAAGTCGCCCCCCATGGTGGGAGCAGCTCCGGGCAGAAAGCCGGCAGTGAGCCAGCGTAATCCAGCAATTTGTCTCGCTACACAGAAAAACAGAATGTATCTTTCCATGTGTACAACATTCAGTAACATTCTATTCAAAGCGCCCACGCACAGCTGCCTGATATTCCCGATTAATTTGCCTCGTGATAACATCATAAATATCTCTGTACATAGTTGCAAGCCGCAAGCGTCTTGTCGAGTCTCCATCTAGTGGACAAGCGGCGGAACTGCACCCTTTCGTTCCCGTAATTAGAAATCGATCCTGTAAATATTCTAATTGGGTATAATTGTAAATACTAAACCAATTATGGACTATATTGTTACAACCATGCATCCGAATCAATATATATAAGGTGATTAATTGAATATTAATAATTATAATAATTAACAATAATTTTCATATTTCATATTTCATAATTAATCACCATCCATCCCTACTAATCCCCTTCTCCACGACACTTACTTTTCCTGGAAAGTGACATTGTCCTGACAGCTGTTTCTGGATGCTCATCCAAGAAAGCTCCCTTTTTTTACCATCCCTTGAAACATAACTGAATGATGCATGTACAAACAGGATGGCATAAAACTGGTAGCAACTGCCACCAGTGATACACGACCAAGTTAGAAATAGTTGCCCAGCATTTTCAAAATATGTGTTTCATTCTGTTACTCTCATAAAGAGTGGGTCCTAAATCTGGTAGGTTTCATAGCACTTTGTATAAAAACCTGAATACTAAAACCAGCACACACTTGAAACTAAGCTTCCCCTTCATTTTCACTCTGGCAGAGCTAACTGCTACTTTCCTTCTATCAAAGGAAACTAAATTCCAAACTAGTTGGTCACACAGTGTAAAGGCCACTGAGGTAATGAGTAGGTAGAGTTTGCACTGCTGACTAGTGAAAGGTGCATATAGGAAGTAGTTCACCACTTCTGTAAAGCTGCAGTACATTGACCATCCTCCTCACATGGCTAATTACACAAGAATTTAACACTCTCTAGGGCTCTTGCCCAAAAATGACAGCTAGCTAGGAATGGAGGAAGTACCTTTCTGAATTCTAGGCAGTGACTAGAGTGGATTGAAGACTCCACAAGCTTCTCTGATTCTTCTGATTATGCAGAGACATAATAATTTTTAGCCAATTAACAAGGAGACTCTTCATGGAAAAATAACTTTCTTACTGACAGGAGCAATACAAAGTCAGCTGGGTTGTTTGATTCACTAGTTTTTTAACTAAATGTCTCTCCTTCCCACCTTCTTGGTTCTTGTACATACAATTTTTTTCAACAAGATCTCTGTTACATCTGACTGGAAATTCTGAGACTTTAACTCAGGAACAGTTATTTTTAGGATGGCTGATTGAAAAAGTTACTTCATTTCCTCCTTTCTCCCTCTAAATACATAAATTTGTGGTCTCAAGGAAAATGTTCCACAGATTATAAGACAAATGCTTTTCTAAGGGCGAATAAGACTAATGGTGGGAATGGCTGGGCTTCCAATACTGCACATAAGAGGATAAACTTGGTCTCAATATAAGAACCAATTTAAATGATAAGATGTAAACTCTGCAGGTGTTGAGTATTAATAGGTGAGCTTCTGTCAAAAAAACCCAGCCTGGCTATCTGTCATCCAGATGTCATGACTTTTACTGCTACAGCAAGTAGGATTTTGTGAATAACTAAATGAAAAGTACCAGAAAAAGGGCTCTGCTGAGTTCTGAAAAATGCTTCCTTGAAAATAGTTTTAGTCTACAGTAATATCTCGTATCTGAGTAACAGTGAAATTAAATTCTATACTAAACCATGAAAACCAGAAATGGTTGTGTTTTCTTTAAAAGGGTCTTTCAATTTCAGTAACATATTANNNNATTTCAGTAACATATTAAAAAAATTAAAAAGTAGCAGCCTGTCATATAGTTTTGTGTCAATTAGCGTTGATGTACAGCAATGTATCTTTTCAGAAGAGCACCAGAAGAATCCTACCTCTGAGAGTACTTATAACTGTAAATGGTGCCATAACTATGTTTAGCCAAGCAGAATTTAATTCCTGAAAAGAAAAATTCAGTATATTCATAGAATCATAGCATCATATAATGTTTTGGGTTGAAACGGACCTTTAGAGTGTCCTACACCCTTGCAGTAAACAGGGACAGCTTGACTGAAAGAGTTGGGGCTGTTCAGTCTGCAGAAGAGAGGCCTCTGAGGTGACCTTATTGTGGCTTTCCAGTATCTGAAGGGGTCCTACAAGAAAGCTGGGGAGGGACTTTTTAGGATATCAGGTAGTGATAGGACTAGGGGGAATGGAATAAAGCTGGAAGTGGGGAGATTCAGACTGGACATGAGGACGAAGTTCTTCACCATGAGAATGGTGAGAACTTGGAATGGGTTGTCCAGGGAGGTGGTTGACGCCCTGTCCCTGGAGGTGTTTAAGGCCAGGCTGGATGAGGTTCTGGCCAGCCTGATCTAGTGTGAGGTATCCCTGCCCATGGCAGGGGGGTTGGAACTAGATGATCCTTGTGGTCCTTTCCAACCCCAACTGACTCTATGATTCTATGAAATAGACCAGGCTGCTAAAACCTTAAATGTTTCCAGGGATGGGGTATCTACCACCTCTCTGGGCAACCTGTGCCAGTGTNTGAGAACTTGGAATGGGTTGTCCAGGGAGGTGGTTGACGCCCTGTCCCTGGAGGTGTTTAAGGCCAGGCTGGATGAGGTTCTGGCCAGCCTGATCTAGTGTGAGGTATCCCTGCCCATGGCAGGGGGGTTGGAACTAGATGATCCTTGTGGTCCTTTCCAACCCCAACTGACTCTATGATTCTATGAAATAGACCAGGCTGCTAAAACCTTAAATGTTTCCAGGGATGGGGTATCTACCACCTCTCTGGGCAACCTGTGCCAGTGTTCCACCACCCTCATCATAAAAAAATTTCTTCTTCTATCTATTTTATTCTAAATCTACCCTCTTTTAATTTAAACCATTTGTCCTACTGCTACAGGCCTTGCTAAAAAGATCATCTTCCTCTTTCTAATAAGCCCTTTTTAAGTACTGAAAGGCTGCTGCAAGGTCTCCTCGGAGCCTTCCCTTCTCCAGCTGAACAACTCCAACACTCTCAGATTTTCTTCACAGGAGAGGTGTTCTACCTCTCTGATCATTCTTGTAGCTCTGCTCTGGACTAAATACAACAGATCTATGCCTTTCTTATACTTAGAATTCCAGATCTGTACTCTATACAGTACTCTGGGTAGACTCTGATCAGTGTGGAGCAGTGGGGCAGAATCACCTCGCTTGACCTGCTGGCCATGCTTCTTCTGATGCAGCCTAGGATGTGGGTGACCTTCTAGGCACAACAAGCACACACTGTTGTCTCCTGTCCAACTCTTCATCTAGCAGTACCCCCGTGTCCTTCTCCACAAAGTTGTTCTCAATCTCTTCATCCCCTTGCCTGGATTGATACTGGGGATTGCCCCAGCCCAGACATAGGACCTGTGTGACCTCATGAGGCTCACACAGAACAGCTTCTCAAGCTTGCCCAGGTCCATTCCCATGGCATCCTATCCCTCAGGTGCATCAACCACAACACTCCACTTGGTGTCAACTGCAATCCCATTGTCTATGTCATTGATGAAGATATTAAACAGCACTAGTTCCAATACAGACACTTAAGGGACACTAGTTGTCACTGATGTCCATCTGGACATGGAGCCACAGACCACCACCTTCTGGATGAAATCACACAATCAATTCCTTATTCATCAATTATAGATCAAAATTTCGAGGACAGAAAGAGACGGGGTTCAGGGTTTTCTTTTATTTATTCGAGACATCACACTAGTGCTTTGGATATATGGAATTCAGTACAGCCCTCTTCCACATTCCTTGGATCCTTCTGTCACTTACACAGTAGTGGAAGGAGTTGTCCTAATTAGTGTGAAAGTCTATAAATCAGGAATATAGAAATGCTTATAAATAAATCACTAGCACTCAACAAATCCTGAGCTGGATTAATTTCAAGATAATATTTTGCAAAATAGCCTAATCCACCTAGTTACAGTTCTACATATGAGGGCACAGACACAGTTACACACACACAAGATGTTCTCAAGTGCTTTGGAAGTCCCTTACACTCTCTTTGCTGTCATGGTAGGGCCATGACATGGCCCAGTACAAACCCAAACAGGCCTTAAGATGTCTAGACAAGGTCCCACTCTCTCCCCTCCTTCCCACAGAAAGACAGGGCAACGTGGGAAAAAGAACAAAGGGGACATGACTCCTGCCTGCCTAGTAAACAAGATGTTTATCTGGGGTGAAAGCATGTAAGCTGACCACTGCTTCCCCAGAAACAAGGTCTTTGTTTCTGCCTTTTATGGTTATAGCCTGGCACAACGCCTTCCCATTGGGCAGCTACACGGTTAGCTTCAGTGCCCCATTGGACCAATGAATCTCTGGCAGTTTGTACATATACAAGTGACTTGGAAGTCACCTTTGCCTTGCTGCAAGCCTTGCCCTGCTTAAGCCTTGCTTTCAAGCCTACTTGGANCCTGCTGTAATTGAGTGCTATCTGCTCTCAGGGACTTTTCCTTTCCAAGTTATTGCCTCCTAGTTTCCATTAAATCGTTTGTATTTTGCCCTAAAACTGCATATTCCCATTGTAAATATATATTCCAACCATACAACGATCCTATTTAACAAGTTTTGGCAATTTTAATTAATAAAGGGTTACAAATATTTTTATTAATACCTATTTGCCATATCATTTATTATTGTTGAAAGGGTAATTAATAATTCCCTTTCACAGCATTTAATGATACACAATTTCCACTAATTTCTGAAAAGTCTGTGTCAGTAAATGGTAGTCTAAAGCCGAAAATAAATCTGATATGCCAAATACATGTCTTTTTACTCATTAAAGAAAATTAAAAAATAAAAAACAAACAAGAAAACCAAACCAAAACACAAACAAAAAAACACAGGAATATAATGCAAGCAAGCAGCAGTGCAAAGCAATGCTTATCATTTATCGTAGTTCTAGCAAAATCCATTATAGCATGAAAAGTGCAACATGAACATCCCCACGTATTGTACAGGAGAAAAAACCCTAACTCACAAAATATATCTGAACGTTTATAGGCAAAGGATATAGCAGAAGCTCTCAAATCCCTCCTTTTTAAGTAGAAAACCTGCTGTCAAATAAAGAAGATATGAATAGTTATCATAAAATTCCAGCTTCTTCTTCTGAATACTGGAGCCTTGCCTTCTTACAGACTCCTACTTGGATTTTGTCCCTTGTAGCCAGCATGTAATATTTTAGCCGGTTTTCCACATTTAAAGAAGTGAATAGAATACTACATATTGCAGCATTTCTATATGATGTTTTGAAAGAAAAATTCAATAAAACAATGAAGTTTCCATTAAATAACTTCTCTGTACACAGGTTCTAATTCATGGGAGACCAATGCCTTGTAAATTTGAATGACCAGTCCCACTAACTTGAATTTGATTGTTTGAAGCACTGGCTAAATTTTTATCCTGTAAATCTCATACTGAGAAACAACTCTCACAGCTATAGCTTGGCTTCTATTCCCTGCCCCATTCTTGGAATAATGTGAGCATGGTATTTTGCTGGTACAATTCTGGCATTATTGTGAAATATGGAGAAACAGACAAGTAGCAGTTTCACGGTGGATTTTTTTTTTCCCAGAAAAGTGGTACAAACTGGGCACTGCAGATTATCCAGTAACTCCTGGAATTCTGTGACTAGGGAAGCTAGCAGGGAAGCCATGACCAGGGACTAATTGGTACCTAACTTCTGCCACAGACAGAGGTGGCAAGGGCTTAGAAGAAAAAATGCCAGAGCATATGACCTCTTATGCTGCAGGCTGCCAACAAAGCAGAAAATTAAATCCCATTGATTGCTGAACTATGAAATAACAGCAAATATTTCAAACTGCAGATGATGTTTCACTTCTATTATACATGGTCCCATAACCATCACAAATTTTTAAGCCAGTATTTGTTAAAAATATATTCCCCTTTTCCTGTGGATACTACCAAAGAGAACTGTTGAATATTGTTAACAATTAAAGCAAAGCTTTAGATAAGTCAAAGAAGCAGATTTCAAAAAATGCTTTAAGTTTTCAGAAGGAAGGTAACCTGTCACTGAATAAGTCATTCTTTTGACATCAAAGTTGGAGGGCAAGTGGCAGGCAGAAACATAACCAAAATTGCCTGCATAGTTTTGATCTCTACAAAGACGTCTATTTGTTGCATTTTAACTGCATCCTTGCTTGAGATGAGGCATCAGGTCTCCTTCAAATGGAATTTTTCTAGGGTTAAGAGCAACTATTACGCAACTACCAAGTCTCATGCTAAAACATCACACCTATTTACCTTTTAAACACCTTCAGGGATGGGGATTCAACAACCTTCCTGGGCAGCCTATTCCAGTGCTTGATAACTCTTTCAGTGAAGAAGTTCCTTCTAATATCCAATCCAAACTTGAGGCCATTTCATTTATTCCGAGGGAGAAGAGACTGACACCTACCTCACTACAACCTCCTTTCAGGTAGTCATAGAAGGCAAGAAAGTCTCCCCTCAGCCTCCTATTCCTCAAATTAAACAACCCCAGTTGCTTCAGTTGCTCCTTAGAAGGCCATTCACCAGCTTCACTGCCTTTCTCTGGACACACTTCAGCATGTGAATGTTTTCCCTGTAATAAGAGCCCCAAAACTGAACACAGTACTCAAAGTGTACCAATGGGATGAGTATAGGGACACAAACACTTCTCTAGTCCTGCTTGTCACACTATTCATGATGCATGACAGGCTGATATTGGCCTTCTTGGCCACCCAGGCACTCTAATGGTTCATGTTCATCCAGCTGTGACCCATCATTCTCAGGCCATTTTCTGCTGGGCAAATTTCCAGCCACTCTGCCCCAAGCCTGAAGCATTGCATTGGGTTGTTGTGACCCAAGTGCAGGCTTCACCTCATTGAACCTCATTTAACTGGCCTCTGTGATGGTTTGAAACTGTCTTTTCAATTTTTCCTTGCAAAGTTCAAAACAGAGAAAGTGAAAGAGTGTAAATAAGTCACTATTGGGTGTAAGAAAGCAAAACAGTGATTGTTCTAAACACTTCCATTGGATAGATAGAAATGTTTAAGAGCTATTATCCAAAACAAAGTGGGGCACTCTGCACTCTCTGCATTCTGCAGTTGGGGCAGTTGCTGGGCTGTCTAGCTGATGTTTTCCTCTTCTCTTCTGGCAGAAGATAACACACTGACCTTGGCAGCTAAGTTAACAACTTTCTGCTTAACTAACTTTGCTTTCTNCACAGCCTCTGTCCAGATCTCTCTATAGAGCTTTCCTACCTTCAATCAGATTAACTGTCTCTCTCATCTTTGTATCATCAGCAAACTTACTGAGGCTGCACTCAATCCCCTCATCTCTTTGGACCCAGCCATCCAGCCAGTTCTTTCACCCAGGGAAGTATCCACCCATCCAAGTCATGAGCAGCCAGTTTCTCCAGACAATGCTGTGAACACAGTGTCAAATGCTTTACTAAAGTCCAGGTAAGCAACATCCACAGCCTTTCCTTCATCCACTAAGTGAGTCACCTTGTCAGAGAAGGAGATTAGGTTCATCAAGCAGGACCTACCTTCCCTTCATGAACCCATGCTGACTGAGCCTGACCACCTGCTTGCCCTGCGTGTGCCAGATTAATCTCCAATTGGGCTTTGGCCCTTCTAATTTTCTCTTTGCATAGCCTCACAAGCCATTTGTAACCCTCCTGAATGGCCTGCCTCTTGATCCAACAACCATAAACTCTATTTTTCTCCCTAAGCAGCTACTAAATCTCTCTATTCAGACAGGGGTGAATGGCCTTCTTTCATGTCAGCTCATCTTTTGGCACATAGGGACAGCCTATTCCTGTGCCCTTAAGACTTCTTTCTTGAACAGTGTCCAGCTTTCCTGGGCTCAATTGGCCCTTCAGGACTACCTCCCAAAGGACTCTGTTGACCAGTCTCCGAAATAGGCCAAATTCTGCCTGCTGGAAGTCCAATCAACCAAGAATTCCATTATTTCACGATTGCTGAGCAGAAGTTACTCTCTAACATTATAGTAAACATTGCAATTAAAACTAAAAAAAGTTCTAAACAGTCCAATCTGAGAGTCCTGCCAAAATAAACAGGTGTCATTCAAGAATACTAATTTGAATAGAACCCTTCCAATTAAATGTTTGCAACTGACAATAAAAATTCAAGATGAGTAACATCTGCATCAATGACATTGATGAGGGGATAGAGGATCTGCTCAGCAATTTCCTGATGATATGAAACTGGGAGGCTTGGCTGATGCACCTGAAGGCTGTATGACCATTCAGTGAGATTTGGACAGACTGGAGAGCTGGGCAAAGAGGAACCTAATGAGGTTCAACAAGGATAAGTGCAGAGTCCTGCACCTAGGAAGGAATAATAAACTGCACCAGTACAGGTTAGGAGGTGATCTGCTAGAGAGCAGCCCCATGCAGAAGGACGTAGGAGTCCTGGTGGACAAGAAGTTATCCATGGGACAGCAATGTGCCCTTGTGGCCAAGAATGCCAATGGGATCCTGGGGTGCATTAGGAAGAGTATGTCTAGCAGATCCAGGGAGGTTCTCCTNTAGCAGATTGAGGAAAGTTCTCCTCTCCCTCTACTCTGCCCTAGTGAGGCCCCACCTAGAATACTGCATCCAGTTCTGGGGTCCGCAGTTCAGGACCGACAGGGATCTACTTGAGAAAGTCCAATGGAGGGCTACAAGGATGATTAAGGGACTGCCTTATGGGGAAAGGCTGAGAGCCCTGGGGCTTTTTAGTCTACAGAGGAGAAGACTGAGAGGGGATCTAATAAATATATATAAATATATGAGGGCTGGGTGACAAGAAGGAAGGGACAGCCTCTTCTTACTTGCAGCCTGTGGTAGGACAAAGGGGAATGGATATAAACACAGGAGGTTCCACCCCAAAATGAGGAGGAACTTCTTTACTGTGAGGGTCACAGAGCAGTGGAACAGACTTCCCAGAGAGGTTGTGGAGTCTCCTTCTCTTGAGACGTTCAAGATCTGGCTCAATGCGTTCTTGTGTGACATGTGATGGATTAAATGGTCCTATCCAGCCACTCCTTCCCATTTGCCTCCATGGCAAGAAAAATTCCACTATCTCTTGCTGATGGTTACATTCCCATTCTGTTTCCCACAAAAAATTGAAGGTTTTACTAGGATGCACTACCCATTTTATGCTTAGCCTTGTTCCTTACAAGTTGCCATGAAGTACAGGGTAGATGAAATGTCTTGGATGCAATTCTCCCAAGGAAAGGGACTCTGATTACAAATTTCCATTTCAATCACCATCTTTTGTAGAATTCCTCACTCCACCTTGTGCCTCCTGGTTTCTCCCTTGAGCTCTCCTGCAGAGCTACCATACTGTTCCAGTGCTCTACACCTTTTCTACTGTACTACTGTCTTCAGCGTATGGAGAGATTCTTTTTCTCAGTGTCTCAGTAAGGCTCCTGGTGTTCCCTTACTTCTGAAATGATTCAAATGGACCTGCTTTCCCTGTGAATGTGACTGCTCCCTGCAGCACCCTAAATCTCTATCCATATGTTGGATACCTATCATCAGTACATTCTTGTATACAGTTAAGTAGCTATACATACACTTGGTGCAGACTCATACACAAGCTGCTTCTGTTCTCTCCTCAACCATGGCAAGAAAAGCGCTGTTTCTATGGTCTAGCTCTATTTGTTGCAAACTGTTTCTTGGAAGGTTTTAACAAGATATAGTCAGGCTTCCCCTTGAAAAACTCATGATGAGCATATCATAGTGTACTGAGAAGAAACTGAAACTAGTCAACATAAAAGCAGAGGGTGGATGACATGACCAGAGAAAATTACCTCTGGATATTTTTTCATTTTCTTTCAGTATTGCTTGCAACAAGACCGGATGCAACATTTTCACTTATAAAAAGTGATTTTTAAACTGATTGTATTAGTTTTTCTGTGAATTCTGTATTGTAGGCAAAACTAAGGAAAACAAAGGTGACTTCTAAACCTGCCTAAAAAACATGTATCTGTTTATTACTGAAAAATGACAATAAAGTAATCTGGTAACATATTTAAATTGCCACCTAATCACTTGCCTTGAACAAGCAGTCCTTTTGTCTATGTAAACTGAATGTGAAGACATCCACTGCTCTTAACTGCATCAACCCGTTTCTGAATAAACATCATCTATGCTTATTAAATTATACTTGTTAAACATGGTGTATTTGATTTTTCATCCAAAAAAAATATTTTTCCTATGCATTTCTACTTGCCCAGGCTCTTGCACACAAACTGTGCATAGCAGTAATTTATTGAATCCATTACCAAAACTCTCATGCTTTCTTTTCACATTGTTGTGAATAGGCTGAAATATCTACCTATGCCTGGATATTTTGTACATTGTTGAAAAACAAACATAATAACTCAGTTTAGTTTCATGCTGTTTACCAATGCACTCTTTATCAGTAGTTCTGAATTCCGAAACAGGATAAACACCACCTTTACCCACATGAGTCATGAATCAACATTTATAAAGTGTTCTAGTAATTTACTTGACCACTTTTTAGGTACACTGTCTGACAAGATCACTTACCATCGCATTCTTGAGTTGTCTCATTCTGTGTGTGACCAGCAGGACACTTGCACTCATACGAACCTACTGTATTAATGCAATTTCCTCCTCGGCAGATTCCAGGGATAGCCTTGCATTCATCAACATCTACAAAGACAAAAATAATGGATTACATGACATCGGATGCAAAATTTCATCACAGCTTTTACTTACAGACAGAGAGCTCTGAAAGTATTCTTAAAAATAACACATTGGACCCCAGCACATTCCTCTACTTCAGCAGCAGTATTAGATGTGGCAATAACAGCAGTAACCTGACTCAGACCTTCATGTGTGTTGTATCTGAACCTATATAAACTAAAAATGCATTACATGACTTATGACCTAAATAGCTTTAAATATTTAAGAAATGTCCTGAAGTCAAATCTGTACAACTTATTTTTGCTTTCCAATGCCTCAGTTTGTTCCTTACATAATTACCAAACATAGATTCCTATTCTGAAAGCATCTCTTCCTGTACATCTGGACTACTAGCCTGTCCACCTTAACAATACATGCTAATTCTTTCACAATATTCTTTCTGGATAGAGGTTGGACTACTCAAGTCAATAGAAAATAGGAGCTATTTGACTAGGATGAGTTGTATGACAATTTATCTGCATAACTTTATTTACTGAAGTAAGAACTAGCACTAGAATTTCATGAACTTCTTTAGGCTGGACTATCAATGTTAAATAAACACTCTTAGAAAATATACTGCTATTTTCACTTTACATCTTATTTGTATATTATTATGTGCTATTTCCAGTTCAAATTGTATTGGAATTTTTGTTCCCCGCTGTCATTTGTTTATACATAAAACATCCTGTATTTCTATAGTGTTTTATACAGAACTATCACATGTCTCAACGTGTAAGTGCAAATAGACAGTTAAAGTAATATTAAGGATCATAGAGGTGAGTAACCAGTGCTGAGGCAGATGCACACAACATGGGGAATAAGCAGGAGGAGTTAGAAATCCATGTGTGGTCAAGGGGTTATGGTGGCAGTCACAGAGACGTGGTGGAACAGCTCACATGACTGGAACATGGTCATGGATGGCTACGTCCTTTTTAGGAAAGGCAGGTCAACAAAGTGAGGTCAACAAGGTGGAGTTGCTCCTTGTGTGAGGGAGCAACTAGAATGTGTTGAGTTCAGCCCAGGGGTGGATGAGGGGCGAGTTGAGAGTTTGTGGGTACGAATTAAGGGGCAGGCTAGCATGACTGATATTCTTGCGGTGTTTATTACAGACCATCTGATCAGGATGATGAAGTTAATGAGGCCTTCTACAGGCAGCTGACAGCAACCTCGTGATCACAGGCCCTGGTTCTCATGGGGGATTTTAACTATCCGGATATTTGNAGTCACAGAGACGTGGTGGAACAGCTCACATGACTGGAACATGGTCATGGATGGCTACGTCCTTTTTAGGAAAGGCAGGTCAACAAAGTGAGGTCAACAAGGTGGAGTTGCTCCTTGTGTGAGGGAGCAACTAGAATGTGTTGAGTTCAGCCCAGGGGTGGATGAGGGGCGAGTTGAGAGTTTGTGGGTACGAATTAAGGGGCAGGCTAGCATGACTGATATTCTTGCGGTGTTTATTACAGACCATCTGATCAGGATGATGAAGTTAATGAGGCCTTCTACAGGCAGCTGACAGCAACCTCGTGATCACAGGCCCTGGTTCTCATGGGGGATTTTAACTATCCGGATATTTGCTGGAAGGCCGACAGAGCCAGTCACAGTCCAGGAGGTCCCTCAGTGAACTGATGACAACTTCTTGACAGTGGATGAGTCAACTAGGAGAGAAACGCTACTGGACCTGATACTCACTAACAAGGAGGGTCTGGCAGCAACAGTAGCAAGGAATAAGAATTATTTTCAACACCTATTCAGTCAGGACTTCTTAGTGCAAAATAGTAACTGTCTGAAGAGAAAGGGTGTAGCTGAGAAAAATGGGCTGTTGAGGAATTCAGGGAGGAACTGAGAAAACATCCAACACAGGATTTCTGCCATTATGCTACTCCCAAGGCATGTAGCAGAAGCAATAAAGCACTTTCAAATGGAACATATAAGCTCTTCCTGACTGAACTCCTGGGTGGAGGGGTGTCTGAACAGCTACAATTCATGTTTAAGTAATGACCGAATGGAAACTGTTGGGTGGGGAAAAAACAGAACACCAAAACCCAAACTTGCATTTTGATTGGTTTTGTTTCTCTAATTTTTTTTAAGCTATTCATGGTAATAATGAAATAACAATGCTACCACAACATTCTATACAAGCATATTACTCAGTGAACTTAATTCCAAAAAGGTGCTGAACATCCATTTAAGACACGGCAATACTGCAACAGGCACACCCTGCAAAGAGCAGAAGCAACTTCATACTCAGTAGGTAAGTCTTGGCACACTGATATTCAATGCATATGCAAAGCATGAGCTACTTTCCAACAGTAAAGCTTGCCAGTTCTAATGATTTCAACTTGTTCATATCAACTCCCAAACTAGGCTGATGTGAGTATCCACTCCAAAAATGCCAAGCATTCCAACTGTGGACTGAGTGAGCCTGGTCTGATCAATTTATGACAGTTTTATGGAATGCCAACGGGGTTTGTATTCCTCTGATAAAAGACTTTGTAAATCTGATGTCAGCAGCAGAAAGAAAAGTATTAAAATGCATTACCCAGACCCCTATATTTGTTCCTAAAACTCTCAGAGAAAATATTTAATGCTAGTCTTATCTGGCCTTTCTATTTCATTAAAATGAAGTCTCCTCGGACAGGAACTATACACATGGAGAACAGCTGCTTCCTGAATTGCTAATATCCCTCTGTTAAATTTTTGTAGCACTGTCAGAGAAATCCATCTTGACCCCTTTATTTTCTTCTTCAGTTTGCCTCTGTGCAGCCATACTTGCTACTGTTATTGCAGCTTCTGTCTATGCAAAGCTGATATATCTACCGCCATCTGCTCTCTCTACTTACATTAAGCTCTGCAGTCACCTTTCTCTGACAGAAGGAGTTTGGCACAGAAATTTTAAGAGTTGATTATATTTCCTTGCAGTATTGAAGTGTATTAGCAAGTACCTCAGTCTCAATTTATCTATTCAGCATACCCCTGTCTTCTTTCTACAGTTTCTACTCCTAACTGACTGTTGCAGGGGTTTTTGACTCCCTGTGAACAACATTGATGTATTGCTTTTTTCTAGAATTTTCCTACCTAGCTGTAGCGAAATCCTGTGTCTTATTTCTACAGACTCTGTATCCTAACATATAGATGGAAAGGTAAACAGTGTCTCCACAGTGTCAAGGGCTACATTCAATTCCCCCCCTCCAATACAGTAGTCTGATCATTCAGGACAGAGGAAACAACATGCTATTAACATGAGCACACCACAGAACTCAGGTTGGGAGGAATTACCAGTACTCAGAGCTTAAAAAGAACTGTCTTGACTGTTGGAAGCAAAAGCCATGGTTGTGTGGACCCAAAGAAATTTTTCGTGTCTCCTTTCACATACAGAATATCTAACTTGACTTGGTGCCCTGCCATCATCTTGTGATGTGACCTTCTGGTGATATAAATACAATCAGATCTTCCTATATAGTAATAATGTGCCAAAAATGTAGCAGCTGTTGATTGCTGCTTCAACTCTCTTTGTTCATCCATCAAACAAAGTAGACTGACACATTGTTTCTATGCTTCCCACTGGGATTCAGCAATGAAGTTAACCAGATAATTTAAAAATATTTACTACATAGAAAAAGCTGGCAGAAAAAGAAGACACAGCATTGTGCACACAAGTGCTAAAGAGCTCTACTGATCTCTCACATGATTTAAATGAAGCCCCAGAAGCTATGCCAGGATCAGTCTGGCAGAGAAGTTTTAAGAATTTATTACATCTGGCCAACATCTTTGTCATATAAAGGAGTGTAACTTGGATATTATAATCAATATGCATGCCTTCAGTACACGGATTCTGTTTATGACATAGTTAAGAAAAGAATGTCTAAATTATACTAAGCACTTCAAGATGAACAGTGAAACATAAGCTGTTACAATGCAGAGGCTCATTTCTGACATAAAAGAATAAGCGGATTCAAGTATTCCTCCTTAGTATAATTTGGATGCCTTAAGCAGTGTAAGCACAGAAAATGAAAACAGGAAAGGAAATATTTGCAACTAAGGAAAAGGAAGTGAATTATTGTTGCTTAAAAGTAACTATTTTAAGTAAAACGGATGGTTTTGCTAAGATAATCCTGTGAGGAGTTCCACAGAAGTAAACTTGAGCTAATAGCTTCAGTGGTAGTTTCAGGTCAACCATACCACTGTGTGAATGAGAAGTTAAGGAAAAATCAAAAAATACCACATTTAAATTTTTTAGAAATTAAAAACCTTACAGCATCTTGATGTTCTCTCAATTTTTAAACTCAAGTTCATAGAGGATTTTTAACAAGGACTCTTAAAAATGAGACCTGAATTAGAAATTCAGCCAAACAAGCAACTGGCTTAGATTTGTGCAATTTTAAACCACCAAAATATGACACAGCATAGGGAAACAAGCACTAAGAATAATGCTGCAATACTTGGGGCCATGATGAAGACTGAGAAAGAGGGAATAGGAAAACAGAAGTGAGAAAGGAACTCATCACCACCCTCTTCTGAAACAGTAAAAGAGTTACTTTCCTGAAATCTTTTACATCACCATCCTAAGTCAGGATGTTTTTCACAGAAAATCATAGACTGATTAAAGTTAGAAGGGATCCCTAGAAGCCACTTGGTCCAAGCACCCTGCTCCAGCAGGGACACCTAGAGCATGTTACAGCTTTTGAATATCTCTAAGGATGGAAAATCCACAAGCTCTCTAGGCAACCTGTGCCAGTGCTCAGCCACCCTCACAGTAAGAAAATGTTTCCTGATATTGAGAAGGCTTTTCCTGTGTTTCATTTTGCAATCATTGCCTCTTGTCCTGTCACTAGGCACTACTTAGAGAGAGCCTGGCTTGTCCTCTTTGCATCCTCCCTTCAGGAATCTATATGCACTGATGAGACCCAACTTAAGCCTTCTCTTCTCCAGCCTGCAGAGTTCCAGCTTGCTCAGCCTTTCCTCAGAAGAGAGATGCTTCAGTCCTTTCATCATCTTTGTGGCACTTCATTGGACCTTCTCCACCAGCCATCTGTCTCTAGTTCTGGGCAGTTCAGAACTGGACACAGCACACCCTAGTGTGGCCTCACCAGTGCTGAGGAGAGAAGAATCACCACCCTCAAACAACAGGCAATACTTTTTGTCCCATAGGCCAGGATACCATTAGCTTCCTTTGCTACAGGAGCACATTGCTGGTCCATGCTAAATTAGGTGTCCACCGGGACCCCCAGGTCCTTTTCTGCAATCTTGCTTTCAAGATCATCACCCGGGCCTGTTCTTGCCCAGGTGCAGGACTTCACATTTCTCCATTTCTCACAAGGTTATTGTCAGCCCATTCCTCCAGCCTGTCCAGGTACTTGCAGATGGCAGCATGACCCTCTGGTGTAACAGCCACTCCTTCCAGATTGACATTGCAAACTGGAGGAGAGTACACTCTGTTCCGACATCCAGTTCATAAATGAAGATGATAAATGGAACTGAACCAGTATCAACCTTTAAGGCAGTTACTGTCCTCCAACTAGACTTTATACTGCTGATCACCACCCTCGAGACTTGGCCATTCAGCCCGCTTTCCATCCACCTCACTGCCCGATCATCCAGCCTGTACATCAACATCTTACGAGAGACAGTGTCAAAGCTCTTTTTCTGAATTACCTAAATAAATTCTTGCTAATATATATGCATATATATATGTGTATGTGTATATATACACACACATATATATACATACATATATATTTATACGTGTGTATGTATATATATAAAAACACACCAAAAAAACATCCTGATACATTCCTCTTTTGGTTATTTTGTAAATACGGAATTAAAGTTGGAAGTTCTCCAGCACTACAGGAAATCACTTATTAAAAAAATATAGAGCATCAGACATCATTCTAGTCAACTTAACCTTCTCACAGAGACCTGCAGATTTTGGAAGGTGGACAAGAGGGACACTCAGAGACAGAACAATATGCAAACACCTTGTGAAATCAGAAACAAAAAAACCCTAAAAATATATGTGCCACCCGAATTTATTTGAATCAGATTTATCACCAGATGGAGTGGGGATTGACTGATTAATTGACCTTATTCCTTCAAGGGGCAGCCAGCAGTGTAAGGCACCTACTTGGTTTCCATTGCTTCTTGGGAAAGTTCTAAGACAACAAAGCCTGCAAACTGATCATGTTCACCATGTGTAACAGAAAAGTAGTACTTTCTCCTTCAGCAGTTCTTGCATCCTCTGTTACTGCATTCTTTATGCAGTTTGTTCTGAAATTTAAACAAGCAGCTACAGTAGGAAATATATCCATCTTTCAGGACAGAGGGATTGCAGCAACAACACAAAAGAGGAGCAGCAAATCCCTTAACATCATGGAAAGAAGCACAGGATAAAGCAAGAGGGCTTTCCCATTTCTCAAATATTTCATGACTGTAACACAGAAAACTGCAGATCCTCCTTACTCATGTGTTTTTTGCAGTGTACAAATAATCCAGAGTATCCAGAAGGTTCGTGCTATACATTATCTATATGATAGGACTGAAAAAGGTCTGTATCTTGATTGCCAGACACTTCAGAAAGAAAACAACTCAGCAGCTAGGAACAGTGAATTCTTCAGTAGAATGAATGAAGTATATACTAGATGAGGCCACCAGCAACACAAGCCACTTGCATGATTGATGCTCTACCACAATATCTGACAGCTGTGCTCAACAGACATTCTGACCTTTTCATGCTCATGGTTCCTTGACTGGCATTCGGTTTTTTTCCACTAGTTAAAACCAGAAGCAGCAAAGCATATCCAAATTTTATCAAAAGACACAACACACACAAGGAAAACTGATTTTGTTTTCAGTGCACACAATGTTTTCAAGATGCATATCAGCAACACAACAATCATGTACAATTCAAACCAGAAAGCTTACCTTGGCATGCTCCAGTGCGAATATTAGGGATGAAGCCACAACGACATGGCTGAGGTTGAGCAGGACACATTTCACAGGGGTGACTCCATGCATGCCCAATGGTTGCACAACAGAGGGTTTTTGTGCAAACAATTCCAGTTAGCTGGCCCTGACACATCTGATTGTTAACTTGTGTGAAACATGGGCATGTTCTGTAATCTGGAAAAAGAGAAAGAACACTGTATTACACAAGAGAGTGTATTAGAAACTGTAGAAGGATCACTTTTTAGTCTAAGACATATTAAGAAAATGTTAAAAGGACCTAGAAATGTAAGCTATGTTACTGCTTACAGAAGTAGCATGACACCTTCCACTAAAGGTAATGATTTTCACCAGGTTATCTTATCTTCCAACTAATTTCATTCTAATAGGTGTAAATAAAAAAAGGCAGCTGGACCCAAAACTGATATGTGCATTGTCAATGTATCCAGTAAAATTCTTAATAAGGGAAAGAGTTTTACCAACAAAAAAGCAACTAAAAGAGTACATCAGATAAAGCAAACAAGAACTGAGAACTGGTTTTCCCACACCTAGGTTACTTCACGGCAGTTCATGGGAGGGAACTACAGATCACAGCCACTACACATTTCATGCTGATCAAGATTCATGGCCAGAAACTGTCACAGAATCAACATTTCTGCTGGAATATTTAGTGCAAAACAGTGGAGTATTACAGAGAAGTAATCAGTAAACCATCACGCATTTTCAAAGGAGTAACATGAGACAGTACAATCTATTCAAGCTATACTGAGTATATGGAATATAGCATGCAAACAATATGAAAATATACTGCTAGCCAAATTCCTGTAAGTATATAACTTAGTAGTTTTCGACCTGAGCAAACAGAAAAAGCGTTTGACCTTATGAGGCAACACAAACTGTGAATAACTATTAACTGAAAATAAGAAATGAGAACCAGACGGTTGCTCTAGCCAGATTTCATATCCTTATGGAAACTTCCACCTTTCTTTATTCTTTCTTCCTGCTCAAAACAGACTCCAATATTGGTATTGTCTTCTGCACACTTTCACAGAATCACGGAATACATCCAGTTGGAAGAGACCTCAAAGATCATCCAGTCCAACCTTCCACCCAGCACTGCAGGGTCAACACTAATTCATGTCCCTAAGCACCAGGTCCACACTCTGCTTAAACACCTCCAGGCATGGTGATTCCACCATTGCCCTAGGCAGGCCAGTCCAATGTTTAATAACCCTTTCAGTAAAGAAATATTTCCTAACACGCAGCCTAAACCTCCCCTGGTGCAGCTTGAAACCATTTTCTCTAGTCCTATCGCTTGACACCAAGGAGAAGTGTCTGGTCCCCTTCTCACTCCAACCTCCCTTCAGGTAGTTGTAGAGAGCAGTAAGGTCTCCCCTCAGCCTCCTCTTCTCCAGACTGAACAACCCCAGCTCCCTCAGACTCTCCTTGTAGGTCATGTGTTCCAGGCCCTTCATGAGCCTCCTTGTCCTTCCCTGGACACACCCCAGCACCTCAATGTTCTTCTTGTAGTGAGGGGCCCAGAAATGAACACAGTGCTTGAGGTGTGGCCTCACCAGTGCTAAGTACAGGAGAGCAATCATCTCCCTGTTCCTGCTGGCCACAAAAGGCAGGATGCTGTTGTCTCAGGATGCCATTAGTGTCCAATTGGTCTCAGAATCAAGCTACAAATGAGACAACTGATGGCCTCTAGAACTTGGTATCTTCACCCCGCGGAACAAAAATAAACGCTTTGACATGTGTGACAAGAGAGGAAAGGATCTTCTCACTGAGAACTCATAAAGTTTTCCTTGCACAAAGACACACTGTCTTTAAAGTAAAAGCTAGATCAAACAGAAACAAATGTTCTGATCTCTACATACAGTACGTTCAGGTACCAGTCAGGGAAGGACTTTTTCATGCAGTTACTTAAACACAGTGTCAGCTAATTTCAACTGGGCTGTTCACTTCAACAAAGTTAAGCAAGCACAAAAGTATCCACAACAAAAATGCCTAATAATAAAAGGAGATTAAAAGATCTTAAATATTTGGTAAGAGAACAGAATGCCCTGACGGCACGTTTGCTGATGACACAAAATGTGGAAGAATGGCTGACACACTGGAAGGTTGTGCTGCCATTCAGCAAGACTTAAACAGGCTGGAGAGTTGGATGGGGAGAAATTTAATGAAACACAATAAGGGCAAGTGTAGAGTCTTGCATCTGGGAAAGAACAAACCCATGGACCGGTATAAATTGGGGACTGTGTAGGGAAAATGGGACTTGGGGATCCTAGTGAACAGAATGACTACAAGCCAGAAATGTGTCCTTGTGGCAAAAAGGCAAATGACATCTTGAGGTGTATTAGTAAGGGTGTGGTCAATAGATTGAGAAAGGTTCTCTTCCCCCTCTACTCTGCCCTGGTGAGGCTGCATCTGGAATATTGTGCCTAGTTCTGGGCCCCTCAGGTCAGGAAGGACCTCAGGGAACTGTTTGAAAGAGTCCAGCATAGAGCCACAAAGATGATTAAAGGAGTGGAACATCTCCCTTATGAAGAAAGGCTGAGGGAGGTGCGTGAGTGGAGAAGAGGAGGCTGCGGGGGAGACCTCATTAATGTTTACGAATATGTGAAGGGAAGGTGTCAGGAGTATGAAGTCAGGCTCTTCTCAATGATGTCCAACGATAGGACAAGGGGCAATGGGCACAAGTTGGAGCATAGAAGGTTCCATGCAAACATAAGGAAAACTTTTTCACTGTGAAGGTGACAGAACACTAGGACAGGCTGCCCAGAGAGGCTGTGGAGTCTCCTTCTCTGGAGACATTCAAAACTCACATGGATGCATTCCTGTGTGACCTGCTCTAGGTGATCCTGTTCTGGCAAGAAGGTTGGAGCAGAGGAGTTTTCAAGGTCCCTTCCAACCCCTAACATTCTGTTACTCTGTGACTATGAACTTCAATCTTTCTTGATTTTCATTAGAAAATAATCCTCAGAGTTATACTTTCAAGCTTCCCTTGCATCCATCAAGCCATAAAGATAGAACATTTAGTGAAATATACACGATATAAAACCAAAATGACTATTTCTTAGAAAAAGATTTCACTGATCTTTCATCCAATATACTGGAAGTCACAAAGCTTTACAACAGTCCTTTTAATTACTTCTGAGGCCCTTGACATATTAGAGAGAGATTAATTTTAAACATACAATACAGATCCAGATGACTCATACCAGAAAACTGTGATCATATCAAGCTATAACTGCATATGAAAATTACAAATATGTGAAACACAAACTCCAACCATCACAGATATAAATTCCAGTAACTCACTGTAATCTTATACGGATTGTAGTTAAGGGGTAAGGAAAAGACTCCATCACTTATTACAACTGTTTATTTTTCTCATATAAAGGTCATTCATGTATCACAAAGATTGAGGGGGAACACATGATAGACTGCATGTCTACAATTTCCAAAGCTTGCATTCACCAGGACTGATGATCTTGACATTCTAGCTCATTTTGAAATTCCTACTCAGAAAGTAATTCTGCTGACGGTATTGTGTTCTTGTAGCATATATTCTCCAAGGTACACTTTTTTATAGGACCACTTACAGAAGGGGGTAAAAATACAAATTATGTATTTTTCTGTTTAATGTTTGGTGACCCATAGGCATATTCTGGAAAAGATCCTTTACGGTAAGGAGTTTGGAATTCAATTAGGCAAGATTAAAATCGGAATTTATACCTGAGTGGTGAATTGTATTTGAATTCCATTATTTTCCCATAAGACATAAGATTATGTGTACGCTCTATCAGCACCAGCAATGAAAAGTGTCTTTTAGAGTGTGAGTTTGACAGAGATTAGAGAATATAACCAGATTACAAAGAGTATTTATGCCAGAAAATACAAGTTAGGTATAATATATCAATACACTCATTGCTTAATAGATCCCATTAAGTAAGAAACATATGCTCTGGAGACTCATATATATATGCACACCTATTCCATAATAATAAGCAGAGAATACATACATCACAACGCTGAGGTTCTATAACCAGGTAACGTCCAACAGTGTAAGTCTGCAGGAGGGCATTTGAAAATCTGACTACAATAATTTAAACAGTAGAAGGACAAAAAAACCCCTGTTGTTAAATTTTCTGAACACATTCTGAGCTCCTTGAGAGCTTACATAACAGCTTACATAACCTTGGGTCACAGAAACCTAGCGGCAGACCAGGTAAAGTAGCCTATCATCTGCACCCAGCCAGAACAGTTCTTTGCACAGCTATGGCAAATGCATTTCAAACAGGATGTAGGATTTCAGAAGCATACTTCACAGTTAACATTATTTTTAATAACAAAAATAGTATCTATAACAAATACAACCGTTTTCAGAATCTTTAGCCATTCAGTTTATCCAAAACGAAACCAAAGGTAAAGAGTCTGACTAGTGGCTGGTCTTCTAAGAATCACACATTAAGATTTTACAATATGAAGTGAAGGCAGGTGAACAGTAAAATATACCTGTTCACATAAAGGTCTTTAGTCACATAGTATATTTTCACTTATGGGAAGCAAGCACACTAAAAAGCCATTCAGATGATACTTTACAGTTTCAAACAAAGCTGTGAATGTGATTCAGAAATTACCATCTGAGATTCTGTAGTCTGTTTTACACAGTCACTTAGTCTATATTATTATAAAGGTTCATCTGCCCCTGAGTGTACGAATCAAGCATCTCTTACATACTGGTTTTCTTGTCTTATTGTTACGTGTTTCTTCATTTGTCCTCTCTCAGCATTGCTGCCAAAATAATTTTGCCAGACAGATAAGTTATAAATCATTTCTTGCTTAGAAAGGATAACTGCTTTGGTGAATGAAAGTAATTTTCAGTACAAATATGTAATGCGTATTTTTAAACCTCAGAGAATTATATTCCTATATAAAATCATAGAACCACTTAGGATGGAAACCACAGTTAAGATCATCAAGTTCAACAGTTAATGTAGCACTGTCAAATGATAAGTGCTCCATCAACATGTCTTTTAGATATTTGCAGGAAAAGTGACTCCATCACCTCTCTGGGCAGCCTACTCCAGTGTGTGATAACCCTTTCAGTAAAGAAATTCTTCCTAACATTCAACTAAAACCTCCTCTGGCTCAATTTGTCCTATCACTTGTTAGTTGGAAGAAGAGACTGACCCCCACATCCTCCTAAAATCTCCTTTCAAGGTAGTTGCAGAGAGCAATAAGGTTTCCTTGCAACCTCTTTCTCTAGGCTAAACAACCCCAGTTATTTCAGCTGATTCTAAGTCTTCTTCTCTAGACCTTTCACTAGTTTTGTTGCTCTTCTTCTAGACGCAGTACAGCACACCTCAATATGCATCATGATCTGAAAAATGACAGCTTTTATCAGCAATACAAACTGCAAACCGGTTTTTAATGTTATTGAATTTAACAAGTACTTTTTTTTTTTTTTGGTCCTGTTGTCATCAATAGTAAAAAAACCCTGGAAATAGCATACTGTACTTCTAACTACATTACAGTATTTCTATTATTTCATAGAAATACCTTTTCTTTATTGGAGTATCCAACTATCAGTTCTTAGGACCTTTTTTCTTTAATTTACTTTGAAAAATTTCAAGTCTGATTCTACCCTCAATTTAAAAATGGCTATTTGACAGGGAGCTTGCCACAATGATTAGAAACATAAGAATTCAAGTGTTGGTACGGTACAATATCTATTTATCTTATTCTTCTTTCTGTACCTCTGGCCAGATTCAGATGAAGGTACAAAAAACCTGCCGTAAGCAGGCATGAGATAATCTGTCTGTATGTTTCCTCCCTGTGTCTAACACCCACTGCCTCAAAACTTGAGGAAAATGTTGTTGTTGTTCAAGACAGTATTATTGAAACATTTTGGTATGCATATAAGGATCCAAATTCTATACGAATTTTGTCACAGTCTTAGCTTCCACAGTTTAATACGGTGTTAACTAACCACTCCTGCCCATGAAAATTTTACCTTTTCCCCGGTAACTCAAAAGAGAAAAAGTGAGGCACAAAGAGAAAGAAAAGTTGAAAGGCGCCTAGACGCACTGGGATGTCCATTGCAAATTATCTGGAGAAAAAGGAAAACTTGCAGTTTCTTTTCATAGGAAAGCACAGACTGAAAGGTCCTGATACAAAACACAGTTTCTGTGTCAAGCCCAAGAACACTACTTGTAGTGCAGAGGCAAGTCTCCTGCACCCTTACAATGCCTATGTGAAAGCTCCAGAAAGGTAAAAGGACACAGACTACAGTCCTCGAGCACACATTACCACAACCCTACATTTCAT
The DNA here is from genome assembly GCA_013399975.1 of Indicator maculatus. NCBI lineage: Eukaryota > Metazoa > Chordata > Aves > Piciformes > Indicatoridae > Indicator > Indicator maculatus. The sequence continues at coordinate 40,215 of VXBD01014731.1, forward strand.
GTCTCTGAGTATTAGAAAGATTAGCAGGAAGCAATTAGCAGGAATTCTGTTTCTTTATTTTTATTTAAACAGAATTCTACAGAGGCATAAAGAAATAAGGAAGCAATGTGTTTGGAAGTATTTTTAACCATAAGCTATTTGGAATACTAGTATTTCTACTACTGAAAATATTAAGCATGATGGTCAGTATAAATCAAATGAGAAGCAAGTAAAAGAGGAGGTCTGAGACATGCCCTTCCCAGCCCATCAATGAAACAACCAAACGTAATACTTGATAAATCTGTTTCGCTGCCTTACAAAGCAAATTTGCCTTTCATAAGGACTTTTAAAGTTTGATTTAGCAAATATTAATGAAGGGATGAGAAAACAGGTCATTTCAACTGCTACTATTTGCAGGCTCAAGAATAGCAACCAGCTTATTATTATTAGTGATGCCTCAAATATCCATTTCATATATCAGCACTATTAGATAAATAACATAATACATGGGTGTCCTGAAGTGACAAACCCCCAAGTATGCCCTAACCCAGACAGTGGAATGAATGTGCAAACCTGGGCAATTCCTGGGGTCCAGACAGTCCAGATAAACATGCAGCATGTGTAATTAACCTTGTAACACACCTGTGAACTGTGTGCCCCGGCCATGTTTGGATATGCCCCATCCTATAGGTTCAGCTATCAGGTTTCTCTGTTACCAAAGGACATTAATTGTCTTTGGACAGTATTTAAACCAGTTGAGATGGTATGCAATTTGCCTTGTTCTCACCCAGAAAGCAACAAGAGCCAAATGCTGCTGGAGTTGCAGCTGAAGAGCCCGCATAACTTCCCCTAACATTGAGAGATCTCCAGGAACACAAAACTTACTTTCCTTGCTTGTTACAGCACCTGCTCCTTGATTACTGATGATATTTTTTCAAAGTAGCTATCTGAATTTTCCTCTTTTCAATCTGAAATTGAAATGTTTTGATAACTGAAAGCAATACTGAACTCCACCTTCCTGCAACAGGAAATCTCACTATGTGTGACTCCCAACCACAGCAGCAGCAATGGAGGAGCAAGGCAACCCCTGTTTTCCCCCTGATTTGGTGTAAATGACAGTGTTACCCAGACTTTGTGTTTCAAATAAATGGGACTTCAGGGCTTTCCTTGATTAACTCTTTATCTGATTATTAAACGGCTGGTGATACTCATAGTTGAACTTGAGTTCAGACCACAAATCCAAAACGTATGTATATTCAATTCCAACATCTGTTGATTGTAAGCCACAGTATGCAAAAAGATATTTAAACATTACAAAGGCACATATGTTTGTTTTAGTAAAGATTATATATCTTTTTCCTTTGATATTTTAATCATCCTAATATGGAAAACTGTTCTTTCTGCTCTAATATTTAGCTGCCCACATGCAGGGTTCATCCTAAGAAGGTTTCAAAAGTAACAAAATATAGAGGAATTGTAGTGATTCAGGTTTGATATAAATGTAAAAGCACTGTTTTCAAAGGTGACTTCCAACAACTCACAGAAAAATGACTGTTAGATGAAAAATGAGACTTAGTCTCTTGTAAAATGAAAGAAATTTGGCACATCTATTAATTTCCTTTGGAAAAAGTAGTATGTGGGCAGTACAGCTATTTAGACTAGTAAGTTCACATAAACCAAATGCTGAATAGTAAAGTCTGAGACTCCTCTTCCTCTGATATTCTTTTTTTAAGAAAACTTTTATGTCATTCCTTTAAGTATTTAATACAATAAAGTTTATGATTAATTTAAACAACAAATACTGAAGTCTTTTAAATGTTTTAAATTGTGGATCAGTTTGAGCCACATCCCCATGATTTTTATAGAATTTATTTTAGTATGTAATAGTGAAGACGAGTAGTTGACAAAGGTTTTGAACATATTGAATATTTCATGAAGGCTTGAATGTTTTTACAGCTGACAGTTTTCATTTTCAAGTTCAATTTTTACTACTGTTCTGCTGGTCCCAAATCACCATTTCTGACATCTCCTGCAATACAATACTTCCATAGAATCATAGAATCAGCCAGGTTGGAAGAGACCTCCAAGATCATCCAGTCCAACCCATCACCCAGTCCCATCCAATCAACTAGACCATGGCACTAAGTGCCTCATCCAGTCTCCTCTTGAACATCTCCAGGGATAGGGACTCCACCACCTCCCTGGGCAGTCCATTCCAATGGCAAATCACTCTCTCTGTGAAGAACTTCCTCCTAATATCCAGCCTATACCTCCCCTGGCACAACTCGAGACTGTTTCCACCATACAAGTTCCTGTGATTGATTAGGCTACTTAATATATACATGGCAATTAAAAAAAAGGAGTGGAGGGCAGCTCTAAATGAAGGAAGGAAAAAAAAAAAAGTCATGTTTAATGCAGGACTCTATGTGGGCTTTGCAGATTTTGGCAAAATGCCAGTTTCCACCACTACTGCTGTCATGATCATTCCAAGCACATTCTCGTTTTCCTCTTTGTGGAACAGCAAAATCAGCTCTTTTCCAAAAGCAACATCCCAGGGTTTGTGTGCTCATTTTAACCTAATGGATATTTTGTCCGTTTTAAGCAAATAAAAGTATTATCTGCAGAACTTAAAACTTTTTTTTAAAAATTAGAAGTAACTCGTTCTTGCACACCTAAACACACTGGGAAAAAAAATGAAAAAATACTAGTCAGTCACCAATACTTCTGAAATAAAATATAATTTTCTATGATCAGTCTGAAGAAAATGCTTCAGTTATCACAGCCTATAAAGCCTTTTGAAAACTACACACAAAACCCTCTGGAGAAATACTTGCTTTTGCCACTTATGGAATTTAATTGCTTTCAGAAGCAAAGTATTTCCACATACAAATTTATTGGAAGAAACTGCTGCCTGTACAATTGCAGCATCATAGACTCACTGGTGCAAAATTTTAGGTGAATAATAAAAGCTGGGAAATAAAAATGCCCTCAATCTTGGTTGCAGTCAGGTCTCCTATATTAGTCTGTTCAGAGCTTCCTGTAAACATATAAAAGTGTATATAAATGTATAAAATCTGCAAAGTGTACATGGAAATAAGAAATCACAACAAAAACTTTTTGCTGCATCCAGCAGTTCATACCTACTATCCTAATAAATAGCTTCTTAGACTTTTACTTTGCTGAGATGTCTACAAAATTCAAAGCAGTGAAGTATCTCTGTGTAACAAGCTGCCAACTGTGACAAAAAAGCAGTTATAACTACTCCTCCTAATAATGCTCACCCTATTCTCACCCAGCCTCCTAGGTGATCCCGAAAACTTCACACCAGCAAACCCACTAGTCACCCCACCTCATACGCTATCCTATGCTCAGTCCCCAACAAACCAGGAGGTGTACCAGCCCAAGCTGCCTCCATTCTAGTCCTCTTCCTAGCCCTATTCCTCCACATATCAAAACAATGCACAATAGCCTTCCAACCCCTCTCCCAGCTCTTCTTCTGAACCCTGGTTGCCAACCTCTTATCCCCACTTGAGTGGGCAGCTAGCCAGTGGAATATCCCTTCATCATCACTGGCCAACTAGCCTTTGTCACCTATTTCACCATCATCCTAATCCTCTTCCCCCTCATCCTCATCCCCCTAGAGAACAAGCTACTCAACTACTAAAAACACTTGAATAGTTTATTAAAAACATTGGCCTTGTAAACTGAAGGCTGAAGACTCACAACTCTTCTTAGAGTTATCCGAACCCATATCAGAAAAAGAAGGCTTAAACCTCTACCTCCAACTCCCAAAGCTGGTATTCTAAACTATTCTCTGCCTACCACAAATGAAAAATGAAGACCTGGTCACAAGGGATAGGGCGAATGCTGAAGTACTCAATGAATACTTTGCCTCAGTGTTCACCAGCAAGGGCTCAGTCCACGCTGTCCAAACTCCAGAAAACAGAGCTGGAGCATGGGAAAAGGAACATCTGGCCCCTATAAGCAAAGATCAAGTTCAAGACCACCTAAAGAACCTGAGGGTGCACAAGGGCAAATCATGCCAGATGAACTTGGTGGCTTTCTATGATGGAGTTACAGCACCAGAGGGTAAGGGAAGAGCAACTGGCGTTATCTACCTGGATTTGCCTAAAGTTTTTGACACTGTCCTACATGACATCCTGGTCACCAAATTGAAAAAACATGGACTTGAAAGTTGGACTACTCGCTGGGTGGAGATCAGGATGTCATGTGGGACAGTGTCGAAGGCTTTACTCAGGTCCAGATAAATGACATCAGTTGCTCTCCCCTTGTCCATTGATGTGACCTTGGTCACAGAAGGCCATCAAGTTTGTCAGGGGTGATCTGCCCTTGGTGAAGCTGTGTTGGTTGTACCCAATCACCTCTTCACTATTCTTCTGCCTTAGCAGTGCCTCCAGGAGGATCTGCTCCATGATCTTACCAGGCACAGTGGTGAGACAGACTGGCCTACAGCTCCCTGGATCATCCTTCTTTCCGTTTCTGAAAATGGGGGTTATGTTCCCTCTTTTCCAGTCAGTAGGGACTTCACAGGACTGCCATGACTGTCAGAATATAATAGAGAGCAGTTTAGCAACCTCATCTGCCAGTTCCCTCGGTACCCATGGGTGTATCCCATTGNGACCTTGGTCACAGAAGGCCATCAAGTTTGTCAGGGGTGATCTGCCCTTGGTGAAGCTGTGTTGGTTGTACCCAATCACCTCTTCACTATTCTTCTGCCTTAGCAGTGCCTCCAGGAGGATCTGCTCCATGATCTTACCAGGCACAGTGGTGAGACAGACTGGCCTACAGCTCCCTGGATCATCCTTCTTTCCGTTTCTGAAAATGGGGGTTATGTTCCCTCTTTTCCAGTCAGTAGGGACTTCACAGGACTGCCATGACTGTCAGAATATAATAGAGAGCAGTTTAGCAACCTCATCTGCCAGTTCCCTCGGTACCCATGGGTGTATCCCATTGGATCCCAGGGACTTGTATATTCTCAAGTTCTTCAGATGGTCACAAACCTGATCTTAATTTACAATGGGCAGTTCCTTCTTCCAGCACCTACCATGATCTTCTGTGTTTTGGGGAGTGTGGCTGGAGTCCTTGCCAGTGAACACCAAGGTAAAGAAGTCGTTAAGAACCTCGGCCTTCTCCGCATCACTTGCCACCAGTTCTCCCATTTCCCTTCTGAGGGGGCCCACATGTTCCTTAGTCTTCCTTTTGCCTTTAATGTACACATAGAAACTTTTGCTATTCCCTTTGATCTCCCTGGCTAGATTTAATTCTAACTGAGCTTTATCTTATCTAATCTGGTCTCTTGCTGCTCGTACAGCTCCTTTGTATGCCCCCATCCAAGGAACAAAATCCCTTGTCAGCAAAGAGGAAATTTCAAAAATCAAGTCTGCAGATATGATAAATTTTTAAAAGTATTCAAGTAGAGTGTAAAGAGTGCACTATAGACTTTCCCCCACCCTCACAGTCTCTGCTTTGGAGTTCTGTGTCACTACTCATGTCAGGAATCAACCCTATTAATTAAGGTCGGTATTCTATACTGGTTAAGGCTACTTACATGTAAATGAGTTGCAGAACAGGCTCACAGTGACTACATAATTATTGCCAGAGGCTCTGATCTCACCATGGCATGTTGGGATGTGTTTCAGTTAGCTGAGAGTGAACAGCAGTCATGGCAATTTAGAGGTCAAACATACAGTCTTCAAAACTTACAAGCAGCTAAATGTAGCTTAAAAATTTGTAGTATGTGAAATGGCCTAAGGTATTCCTCAGCCCTCTGGCAATCTGTGTACTACTACCGTGTAAGATCAAAAATAAGTTGGAAGACATTAAAAGAAAATGATGTTTACATATTAGACCCCAGGCTCTAACCAGAACCCAGGGTCAGAACAACGTCAGGCACCATAATGCACAACCTCTGCATCTGTGGAGTCTCTCCCTTTAACTGCATTCTTCTTAGTAGCCATTTTAGGCAGGCCTTCAGAAAGCATCCACACAAAATAAGAGGAGGCAAAATATTTTGTAATCAGTTCCTACATAAATTAAGAAAAACATACATAGATCAGAAACCCTATTAAACAACATGCAGCTGAACATAATCTTGCTAAATGTTACTGTATGTAGGAAAAACAATAGTTTAAAAAAATCACTCTTAGAAAAAAAAATCTTCCCAGAAACACTTCCCCAGGTGACTGTCTAAACTATCCTAGTATTTTTTTTTGAGTTGATAATAAACAAAAAAAAACCCCAGAGCTCTCCTTACTAAGAAGCAGAAGTTAGTTTCCTCTTCTTCAGGTATGTTTTTCGCTCAGCACAACAGAAGAGCTTCAGGGATTACTTCTTTGGCTTATACAGTTTTTTCAGTGGTACCTTTTAACAATCAAAATACAGGACATAAGTTAAATCAGATGATTCATCTCTTCTTTCAGTAAATAACCGTTTCTCATTTACCAAGCTATTACTCTGGGGTAGAATAAACCAGCTGACTTTTGGTACTCCAGTATTTTGCCAGTCTGCATGCAATGAGCTCTTGAGTGGCTTCAGCAAATTCTATTCTTGGTAATAACAGATTACTTTCTTTCATGCAATTTCATTAGAACAACTATAGCTATTAAGACATTGTATAACTAATGTTTATGAAGACAATTACAGTTGAAAATGTAAATAGATAAAATATAAAGAATTTTAAATCTTCACACTTATTAACAATAACTTAAAACATTTTCATTCAAATGCAATTTCTTCATCACACTTCACTTTCAAAATCATTAAAAATTTTAATTCTGAAGTCCAATATGGTTTTCAACACCAACATGAAGCTTATTTTCTGGATTTTCTCAATGTGAATTACAGAAACATCTTCTAGCCTCTACTTCTCATTTTCCCTTTCTATTTCTTGTAAAATGGTTCAGTGCTCCAGCATTTAGGCAGCAAACCCAAAATATCTACAGTTAAATGCTAACAGTGTATCTAAACCTGAATTCTGGTTTCAATCTAAACTCCCAGCAGCTTCTCTGGATTTCTGTCAGACTCAGCAGTGCAGGACTAAACCCAAAAGTCTATTTTCCCTGTGTGGTGGGTTGAAATCCCCCCCCCAACATTAACTTTACCAGACTAGCTCAGTTTGGAATAAAATGGAGCTATATTTACAAGCAAAACTACAATTCACAATGCAATGCAATGCAATGAATATATACAAGTATACAGTATTTACAATATTTACAGGTCTTTACAATTAATAGAAAAGCACAGAAACCCACCTGGCCAAAAGACCTGGAAAGCTGCCCCCTGGCAAAGGAAAGAGAGAGAAAGAGAAGCAGATAAGGTTAATACCAGACCAAGCAATGCATCAAGGTCAGCAAAAGTGTGTTAGAAATCTTCACAGCGAAGAAGAAAGAGAGAGCAGAACACACTGCACCGCACACTACCCCAAAATTGTTTTGAAAACCAAATCTTATGGAAGCTATCCCTCCAATGAAATTGTTTAGATTAATCATTATTCTTTCCTTTTTACACCCAATAGTGATTTATTTACATTTTTACTATTTTTCTGCTCAAAATCTGTAACAAATTTTATAGGCACAGCCTCAAACCACCACACACTGATTTCAGCTGCTTTTTGGGAATTTACAGGGACAGAAGACTATCAGCAGAAGAGAGAGTTGTGACTGCAGTAGCCTTGTGAAGGGCACTTCATGCACAAGACTGTAGACAGGGAAAGAAAATGAAGTCATGGCAAAGAAGGAAGGAGATACATGCTGCACCCTCACCAGAAATAAGAGGAAAGATACTCAAAAGTCATTACATCAATAGTAGACCTGCCAGCTGCTCAGAGCCCCTGCATTTTGTAAAATCCAATCTCCTGGGAGCTAATTGCAGAATACACAGAGTGAAAAGTACCAGGGCAGGCAAAAAACACCACACAAGAAAGCAAAAGAGGAAAATTATTTTGAAGTATCTGGCATCTGTCCAAACCCCAACCACTGAGCCAAAGAGATTTTTGGTTCTCCACACTCATCCTCTTGGCACAGCATTTAGATAGCTTTATTATAATCTCCCTTTTTTATTAATCAAAATAAATATAATGATTACAGTGAATGAGAATTTTAAAGGGAAATCAGACAAGCAAATACTTATTTCTTTTCAGTCTCAATTTTCCATGAGGAGAACTGCTCAGGTGTTGTGGAACAGTATTTCTATATTTTTCCTCTTTTATTTCTTGCTCAATCATTGCGCCTCAGTACAGTATTATAAAAGAAGACACAAAGAAATATTCAAACTCCTCTTTTCATGCTGAGCTTTAAACTTATACCTCTATGTACACAAAACACACATATACACACTCAAGTTAAAACACAAATTCAACAGTTGTGTTGATGATGACCCTCTTCACAGGCTTTACACAAGTAAGTTAATCATCATCATCACTGTATGTGACAGTGGTGACATAAACCACGTAATTATCTCTATAAAAGTATGTAAAAAATAAACAAAAAACCCCTCACATATTACATTAAAAATATCCTTTTCATATAGATGCCTGTATAAATGTAGTTAAGCAACACTGTGAACAGTATAGCAGGTTAGTATATCTTTACTATGCTTGCTTGCACACTCTCGTGGAAGAATTTTGGAATAATGTATAATAATACATAACATTTGAGAATAATTGTATAGTTATCAGAACTACAACCTGTAGCCCCCAAAACTACAACCAGTCAAAACAGCCAGAACAACGTCATCACGAGTGATACCAGTGTAGGCCACAAGCCTGAATAGTTTAACAACAGATTCTTTTTTAAGACTACTGAAAATGCACAGAAATGCTTTTGGTTTGTTTTTTTTTTTTTAATTTACATTTCCTATTTGCCTTCCAAAAGATAAATTTTTAACACTAGACTGAACACAAACAGTACAGATTGCTGCAAACTTGCTACCAATACTGGGGTGGGGGGAGAAAAGAGAGAGTGAGAGAAACCTCCAAAGCCTACTCCAAGTATGAAGCCATTTGAAAATTTAACTGCTGTGTACTATTAATAAAGACCTCTGTTTGCTTTTTATTTTTGATTATTTTTTATGACCCCTTCTGCTATGAAGCAATTTCATCTTAACAATTTATTAAGGTAGTATGATTCAAAACTTCCTGCCCTTATCTTAAATATTAAAAACAGCTATGACTATACACTATCAATAAAGTCCCTACAAAGAGCTAAAAATTTCAAGGAACAAACATGTATCCTTTACAGGACTTTAATTATTGTGAGATTTCCAGCTCTTCTTGTTTCCAGCTTTTAAAAGTGAATTAGGACTGATGGTGAGGATGGGTTGGCTCCTTGACTGTTTTGATCTGAAAAATATCTTCTAAGAATTTGTATCACTGTAGCTAGTTTAGATACATAATTTAACCTAAAATGTATACTAAAACATAAGCTCTTTTATTAGATAAAGCTGAAATGTTGAAGAAAAACGAAAAAGTAATTAGGATCTGTGACCTTTTATTACATTTGAAAAGTCTCAGGGTTTGTTTGTTTTGTTCAACTACATAAATCAGTCTACTAAGAGGTACTACTGGAGAGAGTCCAGGCAAGAGCCACTTAGATGATTAGGGGACTGGAATACCTACCTTACAAGGAAGGACTGAGAGAACTGGGTCCATTTAGCCTGGAGAAGAGCAGACTTGAGGGGGAATCTCATTAAAGCTTATATATAACTAAAGGTGAGTGTCAGGAGGATGAAGCCAGCCTCTTCTCAATGGTGTCCAGTGAAAAGGGGTGACGGACACAAACTGGAACATAGGAGGTTTTACATAAACATAAAGAACAAGTTCTTCACTATGAAGGTAGCAGAGTACTAGAACAAGCTGCCGCAACAGGCCATGGCATCTTTGTCTGAAGGCATTCAAAACCCACCTGGATGTGTTCCTGTGTGATTCACTCTATGTGATCCTACCCTGATATGGGAGTTAGAATACATGATCTTCAGAGGTCTCTTCCAGATCTTACTACTCTATGACTCTGGATCTTTCCCTCCAGCCCTTTCTTCAGAAAACATCTCTGTAAGTGTGTTTAATCAGTGTCTGTATGCCACCGTATTTTTAGATGTTACTAGAAATCAACACAGAAGTAAATTCAAATCCCATGCATTCAAGGTCTTTTCCTTTCCTATTTGGGAGGCCTCAGTTAACCCAGCTGAAATGGATAGAAAGCTTTCCATGAAATTTCAAGAAAACTAGATATGTTACAAATCTGTGTTAGGTGTCTTCTATGGAGGCAGACCCCACCCCTTTCTTTCTTAATCCAGTTTATGCGTTTTCCTGTATTTGTTTCTTACTTCTGCTTAAAGTGTGCACTGTGAGTGGAGGTAGAGCGCAAAATATCACACAGCTGTACTTCCAAAGTAATCACAAAATCTTAATAATATATGAAAGCATTTTTAAAAAGTATTGCTTGTTATGGTGTTATATTTGAGAATGAATCACAAGTAACTACGCTTGGTCCAGTTAATTGTAATTTGGAATCTTACACGTTTGCTTTAGAGAATAAGAGTAACATCAGGCAGAGGATTTCCAATAGGGACAGAAGGGAACTGTTAAAACATTAACATCGTGACGCAATAGAATGACAACTTTGGAGTGTAACGGTACTAATAAAAAGGAGATTTATTGAAATTAAATTATACCAGAAGAATACTACTCTACCTCGTTAAAAGCTACAGTCTCAGAAAATGAAACAAAACAAAGTTATTCACAGAATCACAGAACCATAGAACTGTTTGGGTTGGAAAAGACCTCTAAGATCATCAAGTCCAACCATCAACCAAAATGACCATGGCCATTAAACCATGCCCCCAAGTGCCATGTCCACACATTTCTTGAACACCTCCAGTGACGATGACTCCACCACCTCCCTCAGCAGCCTGTTCCAATGCCTGACCACTCTCACAGGAAAGAAAATGTTTCTCATATCCAACCTAAACCTCCCTTGACCCTATTTCAGACCATTTCCTCTCATTCTATCACCTGATACTACAGAGAAGGGACCAAACCCACCTGGCTCTAACCTCCTTTCAGGGAATTGTAGAGAGCAATGAAGTCTTCCCTCAGCCTCCTCTCCTCCGTGATCCTCCAGTTTTTGAAAAGGAGGACTATTTTTGTGTTAAGTTAGTGCCAGCTCACTCCCTGAGCTGTCTGGATCCACTTTCCACACATCCACGCTCTGTAACTCTGAACATTCAGAGTGAGCCTTGAGTCACAAACCTAAAACTACCTACAGTAGATGACAGCAGAGGTAAAATATTCCCTTGTGGTAGTCACCTGTATTAACCTAGCCCAGGGAACAATTTGAGCTGGTCATGGCAGTGACTCAGTCTGCTTTCTGTTTACCAACCCCTTTCAGAATGGTCTGTTTAAAATCACCCAGAGAGTCCCACAGGGACAAAGGGTGACGAGGAAGAGGGAGATGCCAGGATCCTACAAACCTCCATCAGTTGCTTTGACAGCTTTTAATATTCTGTATTAATCCTCTCATGTGCTGAGCTCCACTGTACCTCTGTGTCACCATCACACCCTAGTCAACAGCTTTTTCAAAGGTGTGCTGGGGACACAGGGCAGAACTGGACGAAATCTTCCTCAGCACTGCCAGTGACACAGCACCAGAGTCACTATGTGGCTGTCCATATTCAGAAATGGGTAAGACAGAACACAAGAAGAAATATATTTGTGGGTCTTTTCTTCTATCCAGATCATTTTACCCAGGTCGTGATTAAACCTGGAGGTCTGAGCCCTGTAGGACTCAAATCTGAGGCCCCAGTCCTGACCCAAATCAGATCCTGTCGCTAGAGCCAAGCAATCGGAGAGCAGCCCTGAAGAGGTAGATGGAAAATAAACTTGAACCCAATGATGACAGGTAGGCTTGGGAGTGTAAGTGCTTGTCAAATCCCAGAGTCCCAGCATGGAGGAGGTTGGAAGGGACCTCTGGAGATCACCCACTCCAACCCCCTGCCAAAGCAGGGGCACCCAAAGCAGCCCACCCAGCATCACCATGGCCAGGGGGCCCTGGAAGCTCTCCAGACAAGGAGACTCCACACAAAGGGTTTTGCATAACTAAAACAAAAATCTGTAGTTTAAATAATTTTTCCATTGTTCTGTATTTCAAGAATTGTATAACATTTTAAAAATTTTCAACATCTAAGACATGGTAACAGAAAGGATGTAAAATGATACTCCAGCCAGAAAACCGCAAAGACCTCCACTTATTCCATGTCATGTTCAAATTGTGATTTGGACGCCTTGTCAAAAGGAGATAACAGGCAGCTTTACTCTTCTCATGAAGCTAACCCATCCGTGAGCAATCTCATACCCCCAAAAATAAAACAGCACTAATCATCTTCCCTGTACTGCCTTAGGAGTGAGAATAATTGCTGCAGCAATTGTCAGAAAACACACACATCACTAACTGAAGTCCGTTCTCACACATCAGTAAAAATATCCATTCTACAGACAAGATGTAGAGTTATAGAGCAGCAGTCACTGTGCAGTAAAACGCGAACTGCAGCCTCCCAGGAAAATTCTTTCTCTGCAGGATCCTGATGGCCTTGGTGAGCCTTAAAGCTCTTCAGTGGTACAAAGTGGCACAGCTCAGTCTGTATGTACAATAAGTAAATAAAAGGGTCCGAAAAGGGGACTGAAGACAGAAGCACTAATTCCTGTTCTACAAATCAAAAGAACAAAAATGTTATGTAATTATGTTGAAGTTAAATGTTTGTCAGTAAAGAAGTTAGCATTATATGACTTAACTCCAACACGGAGAGGGAACATCTCTTTACATGCAGGCCTAAATTATCACACTTGCCTAGGGCAGTCAAATAACCAAAAGAATCTTTTACCTAATGAACACAAGATTAGATTTTAAACTGTACTATCTGCGATTTAATTCTGCAACAGTGACCTCCAATTCAAAATCACCCAGGGGTTAAAAAAAAAATTGTTTCTTAGGAAAGAAAATATCTTACTGTTTCAGATTATATAATTTCTACACTGGAAAATGTTTCTACCACTGTTAACATTTTATTATTTTCAGATGTTTTTGGTTTAGCTGGGAGGTCTTGCTTAAACTTTCCATTTAGTGTAGATGTGGAAGATTAAGCCTGCATTCTACAACTGGTCATAACCAATAGAATTTTTTGTGCATCAGACTACTAAATATGAGGTAGGTAACTGATGTCTTAAAAAAATCACATTACGGTATGATCCATCAGTTAAAGAAGTTGAAATGAGGTCCAAAATTAACAAGTATTCTCCTTCTGTATTTTTCCTATCATTTATGCTACAGGGCATGAAGGATGAAAAGATCTGAAAATACTCTCTCCATATAGCAGATAGACCAGTTTTTAAGTTTTAGATGCAGACAGAAGACCAAGCTCAAGGTCTTGAAGCAGACTAAGAGCATAATTTTAGCTCATATACAAAGGTCACTTACTGTCAGTCCTAACAAGAAAGCTGCAGATGCACAGCCTTGCAGAATCAGGACCAGAGGAATAAGACATCCACTCTGGAAATGCACATCTGCACTGAGAGTAACAGCCTACTGTGTCTCGTCCCAGCACAAAAGGATAATTAGTGAAGATATGCAGAGCCAAAAGGAAAATACAGGCTACAAGACTGGATACCGCAAGAATAGGTAGATACAACATTTTAGGCATGGAAGGCATTTTTTTTCTTTGAAGCCAGTAACAGATTGCAATAGACAAATAAAAGAGAAAGATTACTACATGAGAAAAAGTTCAATCTGGCAGTTTTGAGGTGTGAAAAGAAGGTTTGGACATCAGCTATAGACATATTTTTGCTTAATGAGTTGCACTTATTGAAAGCACAATGAATTGGAGGTATTTTGTGAGCTTATTAGTTATATTAAAGCCTGATTTCTAAGAAGCACCCAGAACTGTTAATAAAAGAAGAGAAACGCTCATCACCTTTCAAAAATCAGAGCACAATCTTACGTGACTCTTGTAGATTAAGAATCAGCATAATGCAGATGTAAAATAGCTTTGCTTCATTGACAATGTTAGCTAGTGTAAAGAAGTAATCACATTAAAATAGCATTACACATCCTCCTCCCAAGATAAAAACACCCAGCAGAGAAGAGATCATACATGGTCATCAGACTGATAAACTTTCTATTCCTCCTCAGCCCTGATTAAGAAGAGATAACCATATTTGTTAAGTGGCAAACTTTTGTCATCCATTTGTTTGGGACATATTATATATGCCATATCCTTCTTCAAAATCAGTTCAAAGCTCAAATAAATTACAAAGCTGTGCACATGTGGCAAAAGCCTGCACTGCACATGCATTCTTGCACAGGCAAAGTAATATCATCAAGAAATGTGAAGATGACAAAATAGTCACCATAATGACTTGTCTCATAACCTGCCACATAAGTATTCCACAGTTTCTTTTTCTAAGAAACTTCATACCACAATGGCAAAACCCATAAAGATGATCAAAAAGCACCGCAAAACCACATGCTGAGGTGAGTGTCCTTAATGGGGCACACAGAGCAGCTGAAGACTCAGAGAAGAGTAGGCAGACCTGTGCCACCATTCTTCAAGTAATATTTCCTTTGTAAGGATTATTCTTGGCACTTTTTTAAATCCTGCTTCACATTTAATATCAGTAAGAACTGCTCTTAGTGACACCTCCATTGCTTTTTCTGAAATTTATCCAAAATCCTGGTTGAATGGCTTTTAACACTTCAGTGCATCTAGGAGCATGCCAGTACTACAGCTTTTTCAAACGTGCTGATAGTGTTACAGTGCATGTATCTCCACAACTGCCAACTGACAACATGTGGAAACTTGGCTATGGACTGACCTTAAGCACTAATGTCTTCATTTTCCATGTGGCTCATCAAAAAATCATCCCCATCTGATGTAGACTTTACCATTTACCCATGCTGCTTTTATTCTATTCCATTTCAAGTGTGACTGATGTTCTTCCACTGTTTTCAATGGCTCACTGCTTCACAAGGAATGTTTCAACTCCAACTTTATTTACTATTTCCATTGAGTTTTCCTTTGCTGTACTTTTGGGCTTTCCTGGCTTTGAATATTTTGGAAATCACTGGCTATTAGTTGGCTAATTTAAGGTAGCAATTAAATAATAGAAGATCTTTCCTATAAAGAGTCATCAAAAAAAAAAAAGTCAGCAACAGGCTTTTACAGTCTTCCTAAAGAGATATTATTTGCCTGAAAATGCCATAATTTGCCTGTCTTTTCTAGACCATGAAAAGTCATAACTTTAAAAGAACCATATTTAATATTGATCTAATAAAATATAATCCAATTATCAATTACAATTAAATCACACTTTATTGTTATAAATTTTGATAATGCTAATTAATTGAGCTCTATAGTCTTCTGATAGCACTTTACTTTTCGTTGCATGGAAAGATCAGTATCTGTCATCTATGTCTAGGTATCACTCAAACATTTTCAAGCCCTTGATTAAGAAATGTGAGCAAATACCGTTCTGCCTTCCTTGCATTTAGGACAACCAGAAAATCCAGACCACTGGAACCTTCATTTGCTCTTTGGGAGGAACTACTAAGCAAAGAAGCCTGAACAGGCAGCTTCTAAAGGAGGAAAAAGCTGTTTCCTCCCAAAGCACTCACAGCAAATATCTTTCTTGTCAAACACACCAGTTACATGCATCCTGCAACATTTTTGCTTTGGCCATGTGATTGCTTCTTCCCAAACAAGTAATATGATGCAATTAATTCTTCTTTGACTGTTTTTAAAAGTATGATGAATTATTAATGAAATTCTTTCAAAGAATTTTAGTCTTTTAGTATACATAGAATTACAGAATCATAGAACTGTTTTGGTTAGAAAAGACCTTTAAGATCATTGAGTCCAATCATCAACCCAGCCCTGACAGATCACCACTAACCCATGTCCCTCACAAGCAGATCTACAAGGGTTTTCAATCCCTATACACACCGATTTTTAAATGGTATGCCATGTAACTACTTGTATGGCATTATTCCTGATTTACAGGTGGGACACAAACATTTTTGAACAGGAAAAAGAAGGAATGCAACGCATCTCCAAATGAAAAAAATGGTTCCCAGTTTTGATTTATGTGCCCTTTGCAATTTTAATGAAGAGTAGAAGCACAGAGATCCTCTGATAGCTGACTACCCATGGAGGGCTGGTAAGGTCCCACAGCTGAAAAGCTGGCAGCAAGAGGAAATGGCCTGAAACTGTGCCAGGGGAGGCTTGGGTTGGATATCGGGAGGAATTTCTTTATGGGAGGAATGGTCAGGCATTGGAGTGGACTGCCCAGGGAGACGGTGGAGTCACTGTCCCTGGAGGTGTTCAAGAAATGTCTGGATATGGCACTTTGGAACATGGTTTACTGATATGGTGATCTTTGATGGTTGGACTTGATGATCTTGGAAACCAAAACGGTTCTATGATTCTAACTTTCCAGCCTAAAAAAAATGACATTCTTTACACAGCACAAGTCATTTGCAAACCATGTCACAACTGTCCCAATGAGTGGACACGAACATGAACTGAAACATGTTTTAAAGAATGCACGTTTGTTCCTGTTGAAACAATTCTACTGAGTTACTCATCATTTCCTTAACTGACATAATTGCCATTACGGGCACACATAAAAATGGTGACAAACACTCATTCAGGGCAAAAAGCATCACACCATTTTGGTATTCCAAAAGAATGATGTGGCTTATTGTGCTTCAGGGCAGTTACCCATCACTATCTAAGGCCATAGAAAAAATATGTTGACACCAAACTAAACAGGTCATAGAACAGTCAACTATTTAAGATGAAAAACCGACAATAAATGTTCACCAGATCATTTAGATATCTTATTATAAAACATCCTCAGTATGGCAAAACCCAAAAGGTGTTCTGGGGACTCTGGAAGTTAGAGAACAGGCACAACATTACCTCACACAACCTTGAAAACTTGTAAAAAATTCTAAAATGCCATTATATCACTATTGTCAGAATAGAGTAACTTTTTTCACTGTTTTCTCGTCTCTTTTTATAAAAGAATTGAGATGAATGACCATGCTGCGATAACAACTGCAATAACAAAGTTTACACATACACACATACCCCTCAATGATCCATTTTGCATATAAATGTATGACAAATCATGCACAAAACGCTATGGGGTTTGTAGTTATGACACAAACTAGAACTGTGAATACAGGAAAACAATCCAGGACATCAATGCTTAATGTTGGAAAAGGCAAAACTGTCACATAGAACTTCAGTGAGATCCTCCTGCAATGATGGCTTGATGGCTTACTTTCAATTTGCAACACTTAATAAATAAAATAGCTTTAATTAATTAGGTTTTTATTTGATTAATTTGACTTTTTTAAATAGTGAATTTCAATTACAGTTGAATTCTGTAAAATTACTATCCATTCCTTTATTTTCTTAAATAAAAATATCCATTATAAATCTGTATTGTCTGAGAAGCTTTTGGGAAGGTGTACTGGGTCTGGCTGAGATGGAGCTAATTTTCTTTATAACAGTTGGTAGAAGTAGAGTTAGGAGAAAGAAATTTTTAGATACCTGCGAACAGCAATTAAACATACACTCTGTAGACATCCTGTGGTTTTTTTAACGCTTTAGACAGTTATTTGTCAGCTTGTGAAAGGCAAACGAAGAAAGGTTTGAAAATCTTGTTATTTGAGATTAACAACGAATGGCAAAGACAGGTAATGTAGTGCCAGAGTCCTGTAATCCTAACAGCTACTGATGTCAAAGAGTATGAAAGCAGATTTCTGAATTTGCCCTTCATAACTACAATAATCCATGTAAGAATAATGTATGCAAATATCTACAGGTATGAACCTGTAGAAGAAAAAGGAGCTTTCTGCGCATAAACTGCGGTTAACTGTGTCTACTATAAATGTCTGATGGCACCTCTAGTCTCAAACAAACAACAGAAATTACTAGCAGATTCTTCTAACACAGGTGATCTGACCTATTTTGCACCTATCATAAAATTTTACCTGTTATTGCTTCAGGTATTTGCAACTGTTATCATAGAATCATAAAATGGTCTGGGTTGGAAGGGACCTCCAAAGGTCATCTATTCCAACCCCCTCTGTAGTAAAAAGGGGCATCCGTAACTAGATCAGGTTGTCCAAAGCCCTACTGAGCCTTCAGGGATGTGGCCTCAACCACCTCCCTGGGCAAACTGTTCAGTGTTCCACCACCCTCCTGGTAAAGAACTTGTTCCTAACATCCAAGCTAAATGTACTCTTCTCTAGTTTGAAAACTCTTACTATCTCCAAGACAAATCAGAGATGTGCTCTTTTATTTTAAACTGAGGCTTTGTAAAAAATACCACTGCCGCTATGGCATTTTGTTTATAACTAGCTTAAAAAGATAACATAAACATCTTTTTAATAGAAAATTTAGGAAAGAAAGTAAGTAGGAAAGTATGGTGAAAAATGAAAATTTCAGATTCACAATTTGTAGAGCTTTTAACAAACACTAACTTGTTTTTAGATAAACTGATTAAACTTTATTATAGTTATATGAACTTCAAGCTGATGATGTAACTTCTGTGTTTAACCCAGTAATGATGAACACCTCTGTGAACTGGGTCATGCAGTGCTAGAGTGAACTAGCAGGCCCTGAATAACCACTTTACACACTTGCTCAAGACCATATATTCCATCTTCCAATGACTTAAACTGAAAATTAATTACACCAATGTTCAGCAAGTTAAGTATTCCACTTACTGTGCACTGGAGAAAAGAAAAAAAGAAAACGACAAAAAAAGACACCAGGACAACTGGCCATGTGGCAAGAAGAAAAGAAGAATGCTATCTGGTATTTGACAGCAGCATTTAGTAGATATTTTTTTGTATAATCTTACTGCCTTCCTTTCTTCCAACCTTCTCCTAAAATGCCCTGCATTTTTCTTTATACTCACTCCTAGAGCATGCAACGTAGTGTAAGACCACCTTAAAAAACCATACAGGATGCCTCCCCTAGTTAAAACTCCAGATTGTAACATAGGGTATTTGGTTGATTGCTAAGTCTGCTTCCCTGCTCAGACTTAGTAACAAGTAACAACCTCACATGCTTCAGCCTGTCCTGGGGTCAGGGAAGAGAGTAATATTTCCTTTGTCTAGTTAGCCCCCTTTGGTTAGCCCTTTAGAGAGAGGATCCTATTACACATACACAAAGAACTTCTATTTCAGTTCAGGTTCATGGTAGCCTCTATAAAGCAAAAATCAGCAAAATAAAAGAGCCACCTCCCCACGTATGAAGAGCTCACCGACCAAAAGAGCAATTTTGCTGTTAAACACCTGAACAAAGTTTATAGTCACTGGGGACAGCTAAAATAAAGCAAGCAACTTAAAGGACAAGTCATTATATAACTACTCGTGCAGCAGCATGCCACAGCTGTCAAACAGAAAACCTTTTGAACATAACCAGCCACAGTCTGCATGGCGTGAACTCCTGCAGTTTATGACATTACAGGCATATGACCAAATATACGACACCTGAACACATCCCAAAAAGAGTTTTCACTTTGTCTTCCCATAGTTCTGGTACTGCCAACAGAGATTGAAAAGTTTAAAGATATTTTTAATACCTTCAGACAAAATAGCAGTTTCTTCAAGAATTTCATTCCTTCCTTGCTTCATTTATACATAATCACTACCACAATCACTTAAGGGCATACAAGCATCTACAGCAGCCCTACAGATGTACTATGCATTGTATGTTTTCTTCACAATAAAAATACATTTGAGAAGTATTAAGTCCTATATATGATTGTGTCAATTTGCTATATAAGCTTAATTTTATTCATGTGTTATCCTAAAATATCTTTATAGGTATTAAATGCCAGTTTCTTCAACCAGCTCCATTTCTGTTATTTTCTTTGCTCCTTCCTTTTGCCTCAGTTAGTATATATTGATAATGCTCCCACTGAGAATGCTTTGTTCTCTTCTGTGCTGTTGATAATCTCGTTCATCCTCTTCCCAGCCTGAAGTAAACTTTTAGATTTTTTTCCTCTTTCCCCCTGCTTTTCTTCCGTTATCCTTAGACATTTTATCATCACTGATTATTTTCCTATCCAGGGGGGGTCAGACAAAGGTAACTGATTTCAAACATAATGTTAGATGTATGTTTTCCTATCCCTCAAAACTGACTTCTAGTTCAGTTACCTCCGTTTCAGCTAGCACTTCCTTCACTATCCTCTGCGATATCATGTATACCAAACCACGTGCACATATATTCAGTGGCTGTCCCACCTAGGACTCTTCAATTTCAGCGCGAGGGCAGCCGCAGAAAAGCCTCAGTAACCACCAGATGAGCTTGCTTTAATTCCAACTGCTTTAGGGGTTTCCGGGACTTGCCTTGGGCTTTCTGAGGGTGGAAGGACCCCAACCGGACAAGCAGGACCGGTTGAGGCTGTCCTCCAGTGCGCCTGCTCAGGAAGTGACGTTGCTGGGGGGTGTTGCCCGGGAACTGCGTGGAATTTAAGCACCAATTAGCGCGAGGTTGCCATTTCAGCGTGAGGGCAACTGCGGAAAGGTTGTCTGCTCACGGAAAAAAAAATATTATACAAAANAGCAATTGAGCCATGGTTATGACTCGGTCTCAGGCTGTCTGTAAAACTGTGGGAACCCAAACAGAGCCCACGTATAAGCATGCAAGAGTTCAGGGAACCAACTTCAATCAGTGTTGGAGCCTGGCACGAGAGGTCGAGGG
>VXBD01014732.1:0-52968 GCA_013399975.1 Indicator maculatus
CAATATCCCCCTGGTGCTAGGTTGTTAAGGTAAGGCTAAGGATTATTTTGTCTTGCCCCTGGTATGGCCAAGCTGCAATGAGAAGGAGGTGGCTGAGCTGCAGCCTGTCTCAGTTTGTATTGAATTGCAGTGTAAACCTGAAACCAGTGTGGTGCAGACTGGTTGCACGCTCCCATTGGAGCTGGCAGGAATTTTCTCAAGCCCCTTTGTGCTGAAAAATCTGTTTGATTTTGTAGCTCCACCTGTCTCATCCTTTAAGGCTAGCAGTGAGCTGGAAGGAAGAGCTGGCTGAAAGGGGGGGAATAAATCACAGAATGTTACAGGGTGGAAGGCACCTCAAAAGACTGAGTCCAGTCCCCTCTGCCAGAGCAGGGTCCCCCAGGGCCAGTCACCCAGAAAGGCATCCAGGTAGGGTTGGAAGTCTCCACAAGCTCTGTGGGCAGCCCTGGTTTTGTGTGGCTGCTGAAGGTGTGAGGGTCTGTGGCAGTCCTTGGTGAGCTGCAGCTTAACCTTGAATTGTATAGCAGGGGAAGAGCTTCCATTTCCCATCCCATCACTTAATGAAGGCTCAATTAGTTTTCTGGCATAGCATTTGGAGTGTGATCTATGAGTTCCATTCAAAATTAATGCTCTTTAATTTAATCCAGGAAGTATCTCAGGCACCTTACTCTGATGGTACATTTTGACCATATTAATGCTCATTCTCTCCCTGTAAACCAAAAGCAAGTTATGCAAAGGTAATGAACTGCTCTTGTAGCCTTCTCCTCAGTCCTCTGTTGGCTCTGAGAAGCTTTAGGTGTGTTGGGCAGCCCTTCACACACTGGGTTTTGCTGCAGAAATTGCTTCTGACAGCCAATGGTTTGTGCTGCAGAGCTGGGAGGTGGCTCTGGAGCCTTCCTAGATTCATAAAATGGTTTAGATTGCAAGGGACCTTAAAAGACAAGGAGCAATGGATGTAAGCTGCAGCACAGGAGGTTCCACCTCAACACAAGGAGGAACTTTTTTACTGTAAGGGTCCCAGAGCACTGGAACAGGCTCCCCAGAGAGGTTGTGGAGTCTCCTTCTCTGGTGACTTCCAAGGCCTGTCTGGATGTGTTCCTCTGTGACCTGAGCTAGGTTGTTTGGTCCTGCTCTGGCAGGGGGACTGGACTCAATGATCTATTTGGGTCCCTTCCAACCCCTAACATCCTGTGATCCTGTGACCATCTAGTTCCAAACCCCTGCCACAGGCAGGGACTCCTCCCACTAGCCCAGGTTGCTCAAGGCCTCATCCAGCCTGGCTTTGAACAGTGTAAAGTATGTAATGATTGCTGAGAAGCTCCCCAGGAGCCAGCAGAGCCCTCATACAGCTCAGCAGGCAGCTGAGTGCTGGCCTGCAGCCAGAGGAGTGTGGCCAGCAGGGCAAGAGAAGGGATTCTGTCCCTTGACTCTGCTTTACTGACACCTCACACCCCTCTAGTGGCTCCAGAACTGGACCCAGAGCTCCAGGTGTGGTCTCNAAGATCTAGCTGAGGATGTCCCTGCTGACTGCAGGAAGGTCAGACTGGATGACCTTTGGAGGTCCCTTCTGGCCTGGACCATTCTATGATTCATGACATGCCAAAAGCCTTACCTTGATGCTGGCTGAAAAGGGAAATGAAAGAGAAAACCAGGCCTGGAGGTCATACAATCATGGAATGGGTTGGGTTGGAAGGCTCAAGCTTTTAAGTGTTTAAAGCCAGGCTGGACAGGGCCATGAGCAACCTGGGCTAGTGGGAGCTGTCCCTGCCCATGGCAGGGGGGTTGGAGCTGGATGATCTTGAAGGTCCCTTCCAACTCAACCCAATCTATGAATTTGTCCTGTGAGCAGACTTCAATTTTGGTTGCAGTCCATGCGTTGGAAGCAGTGTTGAATCTAAACACTTCATGTTCTGCCTTGACCTACAAGTTTTGCTGGTAGCTCACCCTGCAGCTTCTCTGCTCAGGTAGATTTTGCAGCTGAATAATTGAGGAGGCAGAGTCCAAGCCCAGGCTGCTATCAGCCCAGGCTGCACAGGTTTTGGGAGCCATCTGTTCCATGTCTGAGATCTGTGCAGTTGTCAGTGCTGCAAACAGGTACTGCTCTGTTTCCCTGGGGCTGTGAGTTCCTTCTGGGCTTCTGTTGCCACCATTAGTCAAATTAATTTTTCAGCAGGTCTGTCTGTTTGTTGAACAGCTTAAAAATGAAGCTGTGTGAGTGGAATCCTGGCCTCCAATGTGATATGCAGAGTTCAGATCTGGGTCTTGTTTTGATAGTATTTGAGTTGAAAAATTCTGCTTCGTATTAAGCAGAGAAAAATCTTGAACTGAAAGATCTCAGAGAGCAAACCAGGTGCTGCCAGGCTGTCAAACACAGACTCTGCCTGCCAAGGTGGGGTGCAGGCAGGATTAGCTAGGGCAGAGCCAGGAGGTTGAGGGAAGCCACCTTGGTGATTTGTGGAGTTGTTTTGGTTGGAAAAAGCCTTTAGGATCATTAACTCCAACCATTCTCTAACTCTGCCAAGGCTGGTGCTAACCCATGGCCCTCAGCACCACATCTCTGCCTCTTTGGAACACCTCCAGGGATGGAGATTCCACCACCTCCCTGGGCAGCCTGTGCCTGTGCTTGAGAGCCCTTTCAGGGAAGAAGTTTTCCTAGTGTCCAACCTAAACCTCCCCTGGTGCAACCTGAGGTCATTTTCTCTTGTCCTGTCTCTTGTCATTAGGGAGAAGAGCCCAACCCCACCTCACTGCCACCTCCTTTCAGGGAGCTGTAGAGAGCAATGAGGTCTCTCCTCAGTCTCCTTTTCTCCACACTAAACACCCCCAGTTCCCTCAGCTGCTCCTCCCCAGCCCTCTTCTCCATACCATTTCCCAGCTTTGCTGCTCTTCTCTGGACCTGCTCCAGCCCTCAATGTCCTTCTTGGAGTGAGATCCCAAAACTGAACCCAGTCCTCCAGGTGTGGCCTCACCAATGCTGAGCACAGGTGGACACTGATCATTGGCTGCATCCAGAATGTGGTGCCCAGTTTTGGGCTCCCTGGTATGTCAGTGTGAAGGATTTTACAGACTGAGCTTGATTGACCCTCTGCCAGAATGTGCTTTTGGAGAGGCTTCAAAAAAGTCTTGAGGTGAGGGAATGAACCTCCTGGTAGCTGGCTGGTACCTGAAAGGAGGTTGTGGAGGAGATAGAATCATAGAATTGTTTGGGTTGGAAGGGACCTCAAGGCTCAGCCAGTCCCAACTCCCCTGCCATGGGCAGGGACACCTCACACCACAGCAGGTTGCTCACAGCCACATCCAGCCTGGCTGCAAAAACCTCCAGGGATGAGGCTTCCACCACCTCCCTGGGCAACCTCTTCCAGTCTCTCACCACCCTCCTGGGGAAGAATTTCTTCCTAATATCCAATCTGAATCTACTTCTCACAGCAATGCACTGCAGATGGACAGGCAGCAGCAACCTAAACTGAGATGCTGGAAGCAAACCATCCCCTGGTCATGAACAGTGGGATCCTGCCAGGAGTCTGCAGCCTCCACAGCAACAGATGGCCTGGACTGGCTCTCTGGGTTTGGGCTTCTTCAGAATGGAAGAATGACCCTAACTGAAGGGAGACATCTCTCAGCTGGGGTGAAGGAGAATCCCAGAATGCCAGCTTGGAAAGGACCCCAAGGATCATCTGGGCCAACCTTTCTAGGTGATGGTGGAGCTGAAATGAGCTTGGCCCAGCACCCTGTGAGGCTGAGTCTTGAAAAGTGTCCAGTGTAGGGGAATCCACTTCTTCCCTTGGGAGAATTGGGTGCAACCCCCACCTTTTTAGTCAAATGATTGCTCAGGAGGCTTTACATATTTAGTGAGAGCGAGATGAGAACTTGTCCAGTTCTGGGAAAAGCAGGATAAAAGGGATATAAACAAATTCCTTCTAATGCCACCCTGCAAATTTGCTTTTTCTTAAGCATTTCTGGCTTAGTGGTTGAGGTAATGCTCCTATCTGGATGATAATTTAGTTAATAGGTGCAATGTTTGTGCTTCCACTCCTGTGTAAGTGCTTAAACTGTTGTTCCTTTCCCACTTTGATGGAATAATCTGTTAGAAGTGAACAGAGAAATCCTACTTTATTTTTCCCCTTGCACATCCATACAAGCATTTGCAAAGCTAATACTTGCAAATATTTTTTGCTAATATATTTGCAAAGCTACAGTTACGTGGTTTGTTGTTTTGTTTTGTTTGTTTTTTCTTCTTAAATTTATTTTCTTCTGACAAAAACTGTGCCAGGCAAAGGCAGAGTGTTTGATGGGAATTTGGGAGGTGAAGGCAGTAAACAAGGCAGATGAAAGCCCTTGTTTGTCTTCAGAAAGTGAAGCAGGAAGCTGTTCCATTAATACACCTTCAGAAGAGACAAAACCCTCCTTGTAAAGCTTTCAAAACTCCTCTTTCACCTCATTTTGCTGCACTTTCAAGTCAGCTCACATAGGGAACGTGCTGGTGGTTAGATGTGTGCTGTCAACACCCCAGGGGTTGTGTTCTTGGGGAGGTGTGGGGATGGTCCACCTTCATCCTGGTGCTTCCAGATCTAGTGTGAGGTGTCCCTGCCCATGGTAGGGGGTTGGAACTACGTGATCCCTGAGGTCCCTTCCAACCCTGTCAATTCCATGATTCCTTTCTCTCCTTCCCCTATCAGAGCAGTGGAGATAACCACACACTGCCTGTTCTCTGCAGGCATCATGGAATGGGTTGAGTTGGGAGGGACCTTCAAGATCATCTAGTTCCAACCCCCAGATTGCTCAAGGCCTCACCCAGCCTGGCCTTGAACACATCTCAAGGGAGGGGGCATCCATGACCTCTTTGGGCAACCTGTTCCAGGGTCTCACCTCTCACTNCCCAGGGGTTGTGTTCTTGGGGAGGTGTGGGGATGGTCCACCTTCATCCTGGTGCTTCCAGATCTAGTGTGAGGTGTCCCTGCCCATGGTAGGGGGTTGGAACTACGTGATCCCTGAGGTCCCTTCCAACCCTGTCAATTCCATGATTCCTTTCTCTCCTTCCCCTATCAGAGCAGTGGAGATAACCACACACTGCCTGTTCTCTGCAGGCATCATGGAATGGGTTGAGTTGGGAGGGACCTTCAAGATCACCTAGTTCCAACCCCCAGATTGCTCAAGGCCTCACCCAGCCTGGCCTTGAACACATCTCAAGGGAGGGGGCATCCATGACCTCTTTGGGCAACCTGTTCCAGGGTCTCACCTCTCACTGTCAAGAGTTTCTTCCTTATCTCCAGTCTAAATCTCCACTCTTCCAGCTCAAAGCTGTTCCCCTTTCTTGTATCACTCCAAGCCCTTGTCTGAAGTCCCTCCCCAGCTTTCTTGTAGGCCCACTTCAGGTGGTGGAGGTCTCAAGGTTCAAGACCTTTGAGATGATCCAAGTCATGGCTGTGAGGTTATCCAGTGAAGAGCCTCCTCTGTGCAATGCTGGGTTCAGACAAAAAGGCTTTCCTACCCTCTCTGACTTCTCCCACTTCTGTGTGGCCCAAGCCTGCTCCCCCTTTGCTGGAGGGAGCTGTTGGATCCCAGATCCATTTCTGCTGGTGCCAGGTCTGGTGTGGTGAGCTGGAAGATGTGTAAGATTGTGGGCAAGTGGAACCCCCATCCTGCTTCCTGCACCTTCAGAGATCTCTGTCCCTACAAACCTTACTTGAAATAAGTTGAAATAAATGAGACTCAGAGCCTTGTTTTTTTATTTGTTCCATATTTATGCATTTCATGATAAAGGATCCATAAGGCTTGAAAATATTCCTGTGGAGCAAGGCTCAAGGATGATCAGAGGGCTGGAGCACCTCTCCTGTGAGGACAGGCTGAGAGAGTTGAGGTTGTTCAGTCTGGAGAAGAGAAGGCTCCAAGACCTTCTTGTGGCCTTCCAGTGTCTGAAGGGGGCTCCAAGAAAGCTGGGGAGGGACTTTTGAGGGTGTCAGGGAGTGATAGGACTGGGGGAATGGAGCAAAACTAGAAGTGAGGAGATCCAGATTGAATGTTAGGAAGAGATTCTTCCCCATGAGGGTGGTGAGAGCCTGGCAGAGGTTGCCCAGGGAGGTGGTGGAAGCCTCATGCCTGGAGCCAGGCCTGGCTGGATGTGGCTGTGAGCAACCTGCGGTGGTGTGAGGTGTCCCTGCCCATGGCAGGGGGGTTGGAACTGGCTGAGCCTTGAGCTCCCTTCCAACCCTGACAGTTCTGTGATTCTAAGATTGACAGTGCTGAAGCTTCTGAGGTACTTCTGCTGGGCCACATGAAGGCAGCCTGGAGTCACTGGTGTGAAGCTGTCACTCCAGTCTGGCTGCAGATGGATGCTCCCTGCTGGGAGGGGAGTCCTGGGCCAGCCACAGCCTTGCTCCAGCTTTCAAACACAGTGATGCTCTCTAAGCATCACTGATCTCGACCCTACCCAATTGCCTCAAAGGCATTTGGTGTTTCTAGGATCAAGGTGAGCAGAACTCACAGCTGAGAGGATGAAACAAAGTGTTGGAAACTTGTAAAGCTCAGGGCACTGCTGAGCTGACACAGAGGCAGAGTTTCATCCACTGCTCAGGGGAGAGGAGGAAAAGGGACTTGAAGGAGTTGGTAACTCAGTGCTGTGTGTTTGAGGTTCTGCTCCAACTGTTCTCCTGGTGGGCACTGGGCTTTGGCACAGCTGAGTGGTGGCTTTTGCTTGCTCTTAGCCACAGCTGAAATGTTTCATTTGCTGTCTTCTTGGTGTACTGTGGTAGCTGATCTGGGCGTCAGATTTGAATTCCTGCAGCTACAGACATCTGCATGTAATCATGGAAGGCTTTGGATTGGAAGGGACCTCCAAAGGTCACCCAGTCCAGCCCCCTCTGCAGTTAGCAGGGACATCATCCACTAGATCAGGTTGGCCCAGAGCCATGCTGAGGTTCACCATGAATATCTCCAGGGATGGAACCTCAACCACCACCCTGGGCAACCTGTTCCAGTGTTCCACCACCTTCATAGTCAAGAATATTTAATATCAGATCTGGACTTGCTGAATTTCCAGAGAATTGTGGAATTGTTTTGGTTGGAAAATACCTCTAAGACCATCAGCCTGAGACCAGCATGGTCATTAAACCTGAAATCTGATCCAGTAACATTCTGGGTTTGTCAACTGTGTTTTTTATATATATATATATTTTTCCCCCCCTTAGGTCTTAGGAAGAAGTTCTTCAGTAAGAGGGTGATGAGGCTCTGGAGTGGGTTGCCCAGGGAGATTGTGGGTGCCTCCTCCCTAGAAGTGTTCAAGGCCAGGTTGGATGAGGCTTTGAGCAACCATGTCTTGTTGAGAGCTGTCCCTGCCCATAGCATGGAGGTTGAGGAGATGATCCCTGATGTCCTTTCCAATCTGAGCCATTCTGTAATTCATCCCTGGTGCTAATCAGCTCTGTTTGGTTGATGCTTTCTGATGGATTTGATAATTTTTAAATGCTTATCTTGAACAATTGAGTGAGGTTTGGAAAACAACCAGTTACAGAGGTGTGCAGGACTGTAGGAGTGTGGACTTGGCTGTGCAAGTTGTGTGTCTGGCTGAAGTTTATACTTTTGAGGTCCTGGCACAGAGGATTGTACCTTAAAAGCCATTGAACGGCCTGGGGTGCAGGATCTAGGGATTTGCAGTTTGAAATCTACCAAGGTGCTTTATGCAGACCTCAGGAGGGTTGCTATTTGTTGTCCACCTGCAAGTGCTGATGGACAGCAAGTTCACCATGAGCCAGCAGGGTGCCCTCATGGCCAGGAAGGCTGATGGAGTGCATGAGGAAAAGTGTGACCAGCTCAAGGGAGGTTCTTCTCCCCTTCTACTCTACTCAGGCCACAGCTGGAGTATGGAGTGCAGTTCTGGGCTCTCCAGCTCAAGAGAGGCAGGGAACTGCTGGAGAGAGTCCAGCAGAGGCTACAGAGCTGCTGAGAGACCTGGAGCAGCTCTGTGAGGAGCAAAGGCTGAGAGCCCTGGGGCTGAGAGCCTGGAGAAGAGCAGCCCCAGAGGGCATCTGAGCAATGATCAGCAAGAGATAAAGGGTGGGGGGCAAGAGGCTGGGGCCAGACTCTTGTCAGAGGTGCCNTCTACCATTCTGTGATTCTATGATCTTATTGGCTACCACAGAATGTCAGGGGCTGGAAGGGACCTCCAGAGCTCATCCAGTCCAACCCCCCTGCCAGAGCAGGGTCACCTAGAGCAGATCACACAGGAACACATCCAGGTGAGTCCTGAATATCTCCAGAGAGGGAGACTCCACAACCCCCCTGGGCAGCCTGTTGCAGTGTTCTGTCACCCTCACAGGGAAATAATTCTTCCTCCTGTTTCCATGGAACTTCCTGTGCCTCAGCAGCTTCAAAGGTCCTTGCTGAAGGTGCCATTCCTGCACGTGTGGTGGTGCAGTGGTACCCAACAACCACTGACCCAGCACAGTGAGGAGGTATCCATGCAGGCAGGAGGGGTGGCTCTTGAGTGTGTTCACCTCTTGTGTTGCCTTTCTGTCCTTCTTTTCTGTCTCGTTTTGCTGCTGTCACTGAGCAGTGTTGTAGCAGAAAAATGAAGTAGAACTGCTTCAGACCCAGTGCTGCTGTTTGGATATGGTTGGAGACAGGTTGGCTGGAAGATGGAAGCTGCCCTTCCCTCTCTCCTCAGTGCCAGCTGGGTTATGTTCTCTGAGCAGTGCTGTCACCTGTGCCAAGCTCCTCTCACTTGTGTGATTTGTTGATGCAAGCACAGGCTTCATGCTGCAAGTGGGAGTGCTTGGATGTAGGGCCATGATGTTGGGGCACAGCATCCTGATATTTTTTGCCTCCTTTTCCCCTCTGATTGCAAGAGAACTTTTGGAAGCAGAAGGTTCATTCTGACATGTGCCAGAGAGGGCAAAGCTAGGCACATTTCTGATCTGTTTGCCTGGTGTAAAGCACCTGGCTTGTGTTTTGGTGCTTCAGTTGGTGTGGAGCTTGTGATTTTTTTTTTTTTTTTTGCTCTTGCTGCAAAAATTGATTTAATTACAGTGGCTGTTCCTTAGTGAATGCTCTACCCCAAGGCATTTGTCTACTTCAGTTATTACAATGCAAGCAGGGTCCTGAAACATGAACAGTCAGCCCTCAGTTTGAAATTAAACAGAGGGGTGGACTTGGGAGTAAAGCCGCTGAGAACCTGGGCTGTGCAGGCTCTGCTGAAGGCTTCCTGTAGGGCTGAGTTGGTGTGGTTGGCACAGGGTCATGGAGTGGTTTTGGGTGGGAAAGACCTTTCAGATCATCCAGCTCAACCATTCCCTAACTCTGCTAAGGCTGGTGCTAAACTATGGCCCTCAGCACCACATCTTTGCCTCTTTGAAACACCTCCAGGGATGGGGATTCAAGCACCTCCCTGGGCAGCCTCTGCCAGGGTTTGAGAACCCTTTCAGTCCCTGATGCTTTGCAGTGGTCAGAAAAGAGCTTCAGTGTCTCAGAGGCTTGTGTTCCACTAAGTGGAACAAAGGTGGGCAGGTCTTAAGGTTTGTCTTTACACTGCTTTTCATGTTGGCAAACAACACACAGAGTTGAAAGGGACCTCAGAGATCATCTACTCCAACCTCCCTGACATGGGCAGGGACACCTCTCAACTACATTTGGTTGCTCAAGGCCTCATCCAACCTGGCCTTGCACCTTCCCTCCAGGAAGGAGGCATTCACAGCCTCCCCAGGCAAACTCATTCTGGAGTCTCCCCACCCTTGTGCTGAAGAAGTTCTTCCTTAGGTGCAGCCTGACCCTGCTCTCTGTGGTGACCTTTGCCCCAAATGGTGAGTTTTGTGGAAGGGAAGAGCAAGTGGAAACATGTTTGAAAAGGAAGATTCTTAAAAAGCACCTAGCCCTGCTGTTTGAAAAGCAGTTTCACACTGAATCACAGGAGGGGAGGGCTTGGGAGGGACCTTGAAAGGTCATCCAGTCCGACCCCCCCTGCCAGAGCAGGGTCACCCAGGGCAGGTCACACAGGAATGCACCCAGGTGTGTTCTGGATGTCTCCAGAGGAGACTCCACAACCTCTCTGAGCAGCCTGCTCCAGGGCTCTGCCACCCTCACAGTGGAAAAGTTTTTCCTTCTGTTCCCATGGCACCTCCTCTGCTCCAGCTTGTCCCCAGTGCCCCTTGGCCTATCGTTGGGGACCCCTTAGTCTCCTCCAAGCTAAGGAGCCCCAGCTCCCTCAGCCTTTCCTCACAAGGTTTCCAGGTGGTGTTAGCTAAGCCTTGATCTAGTATTAAAGGTATTAGTTAAGAATTTTTTCCTTTTATGAGGTCTTGAGCAACCTGCTCTAGTGGAAGGTGTCCCTGCCCATGGCAGATGGGTTGGAACTAGAAGATCTTGAGGGTCCCTTCCAAGCCAAACCTTTCTATGAATCTATAAGGACAGCTGAGGTCTCTGTCTTTAGAAAGCCATGGGAGATGATGCTCAGCAACTTTCAGTTTGGTTCTTGCTTGCATGTTTGGTTTTTTTTTAAGTGTTTAATCCCGCTTTCAGTTTAAGCTTCCCACAGAAACCAGGTTTCTTCTCTTCTGTCTCATGCAGTGAGATGGGGCTGGTGTCTTCTCCCTAGTGTCAGGTGAAGGAGCAAGAGGAAATGGGCTTAAGGTATGCCAGGGGAGGTTTAGGTTGGAGATTAGGAAAAATGTCTTTGATGCAAGAGTGGTCAGGGGTTGGAACAGGCTGCCCAGGGAGGTGGTGGAGTCCCCATTCCTGGAGCTGTTCAAGAAAGGTGTGGCCATGGCTGTCTAGGACATGGTGTAATGGCCATGATGGTGTTGGGTGGATGGTTGGGCTGGATGATCTTAAAAGGCCTTTCCAACCAGAACAGTTTAATGATTCTGTGGCTTTGTCTATCTTCCTGTAGGCCATTTTGGACCATGGCCTGTGACTGGAGCACCCCTGGCTCCAGAACAGCATCCCTCTTGTCCTTCTTCACACTCCTGCAAGCATCCTTTGTAGTAATCCCTGTAATGCCCCTGAAGTGGTGACCTGAAGGGGTGGGCAGCTGGCTGAAGTGCAGCTCTTGTCTCACTTAAAGCACATCTTTAAATGAATTTACTACATCCAATATGTTCTGCTGGCTGCCCCACAACCTCCTTGGTGTCTGAGAGGGACTAATATTGCTTTACCCTTTGTGCAGAGCTCTTGGATGCTGCAGTGTGTTTACTACTTGGAAAACACTTAAGTAATTGGTTTCAGCAAATAATTCTCTTGTGATGTGTGGGGATTTTTTTCCCTTCTCTATTTATATTCTAAACCATTTTTGAAGTACCAGTCTGGCACAAAAAAAAAAAAAAAAAAAGAAGACTGAAGCATAGACACTGCTCCCTGATTATCTCTGGGCTTGATTTGCAGAGCAGCAGGGAATCTCCATGGGGAGCTGAACCACTTGGCTGGCCCTGGTGAGGGTTTGGGCAAACCAAACCAGTTTATCAAGTCTGAGCAGCTGGAGTCCTGGGTGAGCTTTGGGTGGTTTGTCAGCAATAGGGACAGTGGGACTGAGGCAAGTCTGCAGGAGACACCAAGCAGTGTGGTGCTGTTTGCATGCTGGAGGGAAGGGATCCAGCCAGAGGGACTTGGACAGCCTGGAGAAGTGGGCCCCAGCCAGCCTCATGAAGACCAAGTGCAAGGTCCTGTGGCTGGGTCAGGGCAATCCTAAGCACAGATACAGGCTGGGTGAGGAGTGGCTGGAGAGCAGTGTGGAGGAGCAGGCCTTGGGGGTGTCAGTTGGTGACAAAGTCCCCAGGAGCCAGCAGTGGTCCCTGGCAGCCCAGCAGGCAGCTGTGTGCTGAGCTGCAGCCAGAGCAGGGAGAGAGCAGCACAGGGAGGGGATTCTGCCCTCTGCTCTGCTCTGCTCAGACCCCACCTGCAGCACTGCCTCCAGTCCTGGTGCCCCCTGCACAAGAAGGAGCTGGAGCTGCAGGAGGGGTCTAGAGAAAGCCGCAAAGATCATGACAGGCCTGGAGAACCTCCCTCTGGGGACAGGCTGAGAGAGTTGCTGCTGCTCAGCCTGGAGAGTGAAGACTCCAGGGAGCCCTTAGAGCAGCCTGAAGGGGGCTGCAGGAGAGCTCTGGGGAGGGACTTTTGACAGGGGCTGGGAGTGACACAACCAGAGGGGAATGGATTGAAGCTGGAGGGGGACAGATTAAGACAAAATTCTTTCTAGTGAGGGTGGGAGACACAGGAACAGGGAGCCCAGGGAGGTTGTGCACATCCCCTCCATGGAGGTGCTCAAGGCCAGGTGGGATGAGGCCTTGAGCAACCTGGGCTGGTGGGAGGTGTCCCTGCACATGGCAAGGGGGCTGGAACTGGATGATCTTTGAAGTCCCTTCCAACCCAAACCATTCTAGGAGTCATTTGGTAGATGTTTAGCATCTTGCCTGCACTGTGTGTGAGTGAGTCCTACAGATGGTGGTTTTGTTTTTTTTTTTTTTTCTTTTAAAGCCACCATTGCCCATATCTGAAAAGGTAAATTAAGTGTCCAGAGCCCTGGGACTACAGGAAAGGAAATCTGCTGGGGCAGGCAGAAGTGGAAATTCTTCACCTGCAGTACCAAGTGTAGTATTATCAGTAGCTAGCATATGGGAGCTCTTTCTGTGGGAAAGTCCAAGCAGCATTGTTGATGATGATGAAGAGAAAGACCTTTTCTTCCTTCTGGAGATGTTTTTGCAGTGCCCTCTAGTAATCTGTGGGAGAAATGCTCATGGAGCTTTTCTCAGGCCAATTTGATCAAGCAATGAAATGGTCACTGGAAGAATTAAATCTAAATGAAGAAATCCTTGACCTCTGGTGCCCTGTAACTGCTGTGTTCTGCAAGGGGAGCTTTGCTCATCCTAAAAATCAGTAAAAAAAAAAATCCACTTGCTGCTCTTTCTTCATACTTGATCAGGAGGAAGATGAAGCTGATAAGCACTCTAGAGTCAGATTGCTATAAAAGCTTCCAGGTCTCAATTGGGTGCTCCAGTAAAGGGGTTTCAGGCAGGGCTGGAAAGCTACAGGCAGAGAACCTAACATTATCTTCTTGCTTGGATATGATGAAGAAAATTACAGGGGAAGAAGAGCTGTGCATTCCAGAATGGGCTGGAAAACCCTTGGCTGGCATACCCTTGGTGCCCTATGAGAGGTAATGCCTTGGGCTTGTTTTGGCAGGTGAGAAAAAGAGGTTTGACATTGGGTGAAGACTCTCTTAGGGGTAGGCTGAAGATTCTGTGAGGGGTGGAGTGCAGCTAGGTTTTTGTGGTGACAGTCACCAGCTTGAGAGCTCTGCCCCTAGGTCATAGATGGAACAACTAACCCCACAAGATTTTGAGGAAGGGAGCTTCTGTACCTGGAATTGAAGTCAGAAAGGCTTTGCCTTAGTATCATTCATTATCTCTTTGTCATTGATAGCAGCAGAAAGGGGATGTCACATGCAAGAATGTTGTGTCCTTTGTGTCAACTAAAACATGGTTCTGCTTCTAAAGCTTCTGCAGGCCTAAAGGGATGTGGCAGCTCAAGAGATTGGCTGTGTGAATGAAAGCTGAGAGGAATGGCTCTGGTAAAAGAAGGGAAAAGATAGATGAAGTCCTTTAAACTCTCCTCCTGGAAATGGTTCTGAAAAGACATTTTGCAGTCAGGATATTCAGAGTGCTTCCTTCCTTGGCTTCATTCAAGTGCATGGCAGTAGATGGTTTGGTGTTGCAATGGTGTGTGGAAGCTGAGCCTCTTGGAAGGGATATTTGCAGAATCACAGAGTGGCTCAGATTGGAAGAGGCCTTAGAGATCATCTGTTCCAATCTCCCTGCTGTGGGCAGGGACATCTCTCAATGTCATCTCATAAGAAGGATGTGGAGCTGTGGAGTGAGTCCAGAGGAGGCCACTAAGATCCAAGGGCTGGAGCAGCTCTGCTATGAGGATAGGCTGAGGGAGCTGGGGGTGTTCAGCATGGAGAAGAGAAGACTCTGGGGGGACCTTAGAGCTGCCTTCCAATAGCTGAAGGGAACCTACAGGAAGGCTGCAGAGGGACTTTTCCTAAAGGTGTCTAGAGACAGGCCAAGGAGGAATGGTTTGAAGCTGAGGGAGAGCGGGGTTAGACTGGAGCTGAGGAAGAAGTTCTTCAGTGTGAGGATGGTGAGACTCTGGAGCAGGTTGCCCAGGGAGGTTGTGGATGTCCCCTCCCTGGAGGTGTTCAAGGCCAGATTGGATGAGGAGGCCTTGGGTAACCAAGTCTAATTGAGAGGCAGGGAGGTTGGACTAGATGACCTCTGAGGTCCCTTCTGTGATTAAGCCAAGAGGAGTTTGTTGTTAACCAGTGAAAGGGAACTGGCAGCAGCTGTAGAAGCAATGGCTGCAATTGTATCTTGCCTTGGTCTTTATTGACTGTGCTGTCAGAGATGGTTCTGAGTTACTGAGGGCAGAGTCTCAAAGAATCTGATTTCCTGAAGCCTCTGTTATTTCTGTCTCTGTTACAGTAATTCCTGTGCTGAGGTCATGTTCAGTATCTCCAAAAACAGAGCTGCCACAGCCTTGCTGGGTAACCTGTGCCAGGATTTGATCCCACTCACAGGAAAAAAGCTTTTTTTCCTCCCCCATTCCAATGGAGTGTTCTCAGTGAGAGCACTTTGCCTCTTATCCTGTCACCAGCACCTCTGGGGAGAGGCTGGATCCATCCTCTTTGCACTCCCACCAAGTCTAGGACTCCCAGAGCCCTGTTCTTCCCAGGCTGAGAGCTCACCTTCCTCAGCTGCTCCCTGCTTCAGATACTCTCTGGCTCCTTCATCATTCTCATAGCCCTCTGCTGGACATGTTCCAGGATAATTTTTCCAGGATAATTTTAGGGTGTCAGGGAGTGATAGGACTGGGGGAATAGAGCAGAACTAGAAGTGGGGAGATTCAGATTGGATGTTAGGAAGAAATTCTTCCCCATGAGGGTGGTGAGAGCCTGGCAGAGGTTGCCCAGGGAGGTGGTGGAAGCCTCATGCCTGGAGGTTTTTGCAGCCAGGCTGGATGTGGCTGTGAGCAACCTGCTGTGGTGTGAGGTGTCCCTGCCCATGGCAGGGGGGTTGGCACTGGCTGAGTCTTGAGCTCCCTTCCAACCCTGACAATTCTGTGATTCTGTGATGAGGATGATGAAGGGCCTGGAGCATCTCTGTGAGGAGGAAAGGCTGAGAGCCCTGGGGCTGCTTAGCCTGGGGAAGAGAAGGCTGAGAGGGGATCTGATCAGTGTCTGCAAATACCTGCAGGGTGGCTGTCAGGAGGATGGAGCAGGCTCTTCAGTGATGCCCAGTGATAGGACGAAGGGCAAGGGACATAAACTCAATCACAGGAGGTTCCACTTCAAAATTGGGAGAAGCTTTTTTAATGTGAGAGTGCTGGAGCCCTGGAGCAGGCTGCCCAGGGAGGTTGTGGAGTCTCCTTCTCTGGAGACTTTCAAGACTCATCTGGATGTGTTCCTGTCTGACCTGCCCTGGGTGATCCTGTTCTGGAAGGGGGGTTGGACTCAATCACCTCTGGAGGTCCCTTCCAACCCCTACCAGTCTATGATTCTTTGATGTCTGTCTCTTTCTTGTCCAGAGGTGTCCCTCAGGATGTCCCTATGTAATTCATTGTAAAAGCCATGGGATGTGCAGCTAAGTCAAGAATTAGCCTAGATGTAATAGCTCTTGCCTATGGCAGGGAGGTTGGTCTAGATGATCTTTGAAGGTCCCTTCTAACCCAAACCATTCTGTGACTTAAAAAATGACAAAATGAGAAAGAACACTGATGCAGTGAAGGTTCTTAGAGGCACCTTTAGGTTCTTCTCCTTTTCCTGGTGATTTGCATACCTTTCCCTGTCCCATGGGGGCTGAAGGTTGGTGGTTTCATCCTGACAGGGGGTTGTTATGGTGAGGATCCTCCCCAGGATCCTTCAAAGGGAGGAATATGATGTTCACATTGGTAGTTTCTTCTTCTTCCCTTTAGGATAACTTTCAAATGTTTGCCTCAGGTTGCACCAGAGGAGGTTTAGGGTTGGAAATGAGGAGTAATCTCTTCTCCAAAAGGGTTGTCAAGCCCTGGAACAGGCTGCTCAGGGCAGTTGTGGAGACCCCATGCCATGTAGCTGTGGTGCTGAGGGACATGGTTTAATGGTAACCTGGCAGTGTGGAGCTAGTGGCTGGACTTGATGATCTTGGAGGTATTTTCCACCAAAGTGATGCAAGGATTCTGTCACTTTGGTGTTCTTGATGTCAAGACCCTCCTTAAGGTGTAGCATGACAGCATTAGAGGGCCATCTACACAAACACTTCAGCTTCCTCCCAGCCTCCTGTTTCTGTCTGGATGGCTTTTGAAAATCCTGGGGGCAAACAAGCTGAGCTCCTCCTGCCCGAGGAGCTGCTGCCTTTGTGATTCTGACAGCCTGCTGGTGCTCAGATGGGTGCTCACCACAATGGGCTGTGAAGAACAATCTCCCTAAGGGCACCGCTTTGTGGAGCAGAAGGAGTTGAGGGTGCAGGTTTTCTGGTGCCATCCCAGGCTGTTAATATCCACTCTGCATTGTCTGCCTGGGCTGTGTTGTGAGAAAACACCTGTGCCACCGACTGACAGCTGAAGAGGAGGATAAAAGCATCCTGACAATGCTTAATGATGCTGGGGCCAAGCCAAGTTGCTCTTTTTGTCAATAGCTTTTTTTTTTTTTTAATGATTTAAAGCACTCTGACAGAGGAAATGTGCTGAGGGAGAAGAGAGTCTGCTCAGTCTGGGGAAGTCTGCATTTATCTGTGGCATTACTTATTCCTGCATCCATAGAATGGTTTAGGTTGGAAGGGACCTTGAAGATCATCCAGTTCAAGTCTGCTGCCATGGGCAGGGACACCTCCCACCAGCCCAGGCTGCTCAAGGCCTCATCCAGCCTGGTCTTACACCTCCAGGGAGGGAGCATCCATGACCTTCCTGAGCAACCTGTTCCAGTGTCTCCCCACCCTCACTGTCAGGAATTTCTTCCTAATCTCCACTCTCAATCTCCCCTCGTCCAGCTCAAAGCCATTGTCCCTTGTCCTGGCACTCCAAACCCTTGTCCAAAGTCCCTCCCCAGCTTTCTTGTAGGCCCAGTTCAGGTAGCTGAAGCTACATGATCCTTAAGGAACCTTCCAACCCAAACCACTGCGTGGTTCTTAGATGAAGCCAGATACATCATCACAGCTGTACAGATGATTTCTAGAGCCAGCATTAACCCAAACCATTCTGTGACTCTCTGATACCTTGTTTAAGCTTCTCTGAGTCTGTGAGGCTGTGAACTTGTCAATGACTGTGGATACAACTGGGCTTTGGAAGTGCTTCAGGAGAAACAAAGTCCTCAAGATCTTTGGTTGGCTGATGTATGTTGTTACCATATATGACTGCTGCTGTCCAGGGAGGTTGTGGAGTCTGGAGACATTCAAAACCTGCCTGGATAGTTTCTGGGCCCCTCACATCCAGGAGGACCTGAGGAAACTGCTTGAAAGAGTCTAGCAGAGAGCCACAAAGATGCTGAAGGCAGTGGAACAAGAACAGGCTGTGAGGACAGGCTGAGGGAGCTGGGGGCTCTGGAGCTTGGAGTGGAGGAGTCTGAGGGGTGCAGGGCAGTGTCAGGAGGCTGGAGCCAGGCTCTGCTCAGGGATGTCCAAGGACAGGCCAAGGGGCACTGGGGGCAAGCTGGAGCAGAGGAGGTGCCATGGGAACAGAAGGGAAAACTTTGTCACTGTGAGGGTGCTGGAGGCCTGGAGCAGGCTGCCCAGAGAGGTTGTGGAGTCTTCTCTGGAGACCTTCCAAACCCACCTGGATGTGTTCCTGTGTGACCTGCCCTGGGTGCTCCTGCTCTGGCATGGGGTTGGACTGGGTGAGCTTTCAAGGTCCCTTCCAACCCCCAGCATTCTGTGATGCTGTGTTCCTGTCTGACCTTCTTTAGGTGAACCTACCTTCAGAGGGGGCCTGGACTTGATGATCTTTTGAGGTCCCTTCCCCCCAGAGTTCTGTGACTCTGGCTTACTTTTGTCCTGTGCCCTATATTCTCCATTCCCTCTAAGAGAAGGTTAAG
The DNA here is from genome assembly GCA_013399975.1 of Indicator maculatus. Lineage (NCBI taxonomy): Eukaryota > Metazoa > Chordata > Aves > Piciformes > Indicatoridae > Indicator > Indicator maculatus. Next base: position 18,044 of record VXBD01014732.1, read on the forward strand.
CAGAAGGTTAAGCAGGAGCTTTGTCTTTGCCCAAACATTTGCTTTGCTGTGCTCTGTTATAATCTCACTTAGTTCACTGGCTTGTGCAGGATGTTTGCAGCGTTGTCAAGGGGAAACAAAAGCTTAGCAACCTGCTGGGGTTGGACTCAATGCTCTCCAGAGGTCCTTTCCAACCCCTGATATCCTGTGACCCTGTGCTAATATGTTTGTTGAAGCTTTGGTGCCCTCAACACAGAAAGGACATGGACGTGTTGGAGCAGGTCCAGAGGAGGCCACAAAAATGATCAAGGGGCTGGAGCACCTCTGCTGTGAGGACAGGCTGAGGGAGCTGGGGGTGTTCAGCCTGGAGAAGAGAAGGCTCCAGGGAGACCTCAGAGCAGGTTTCCAGTACCTGAAGGGGCTACAAGAAGGATGGAGAGGATATTGTTTGTAAAGGCCTTAGGGCCAGGATGAGGGCCAATGGTTTGAAATGGGAGAAGAGCAGATTTAGATTGGATGTTAGGAACAAGTTCTGCACCATGAGGCTGCTGGAACACTGCAGCAGGTTAGCCAGGGAGGTAGATGTGGCCCCTGGAGAGATATTCAGGGTCAGGCTCAACAAGGCTCTGAGCAGCCTGATCTAGTGGAGGATGTCCCTGCTGAGTGCAGGGGGGTTGGACTGGGTGACCTTTGGAGGTCCCTTCCAACCCAAACCATTCTGTGATTCTGTGAGATGAATGCAGGCAGCAATTTATCCCTCTGGATCAGGTGCTCCTCAGCACTGGAGGTCTGGGTGAAACCACCAGGCAGGTTCCCTGGGAGCTCTTGCTGGCAGCTCCCAGAGAGCAGCGTTTGTAACCTCTTCAAGTAGAAGCCCTTTGGCTAATTCTTGCTGAGGGCTTTTGGAGTGCTGTGGGTTGGGGAGGGCATGGCACACTGCTTTGGGGATTGCAAGGGCCATTGGGGATGTTAATTAAATTCTGGTGAGAAGCCTTTTAAAAGTTCAATCCTGCAGCAAGGGAGCTTTGGGATCTTCTATCACCTCCTTGCAATACATAAAAAGAGGCTTTAGAGGAGTTCCTGCTGGTCTGAGGAGGGTTTGGTCAATTGCTTCTCTTTTAAACAGACATTTCCAAGAGGGCTTTTTTTTAAATGTCTTCAATTGCTTTGGAGTCTAATTTAAAAGGATGATTCTCATCCTACCCTGAGAGAGACAGCTTTCCTCACCATCTAGAAGTAAATCATCTTTCTTCATCAAAGCCTTGTGTGCCTCCTGCTGAATGGATCCTTGTGTACTTGGGTACTACCAATCCAGAGTGGAGAAGAGGATGCTGAAGGGAGACCTCATTGCTCTCTACAGCTCCCTGAAAGGAGGTGGCAGTGAGGTGAGGTTGTTCTCTTCTCCCTATTAACAAGTGATAGGACAAGAGAAAATGGCCTCAAGTTGTACCAAGGGAGGTTTAGGTTGGACACTAGAAGAAACTTTTTCACTGAAAGGGTTTTCAAGCACTGGCACAGGCTGCCCAGGGAGGTGGTGGAATCCCCACCCCTGGAGGTGTTTCCAAGAGATGTGGTGCTGAGGGCCATAGATTAGCTACCAGCCTTGGTAGAGAGAGTGAGAGAATGGTTGGACTGGATGATCTTAAGGGTCTTTCCCAACCACATCAATTGTGTGATTCCAAAGTCAGGTACTCCTGATGAAAGATGGGTTTGGTTGTCTTAATTCATCATATCCTGAATGGAAAAAGTGGCTCTGAAGTGATCCCTCTGCTTCATGTTTTCTTCCTGGATGGGCTCTGCATTTGGACCTTGGGAAAGAGAACTCAGTTTTCTTCCAAGTGCTGTCAGATCTGGTATTTTAAGTCCTCTGCTTTGAAAGGAGTTGACATCAATTCTGAGTAGTTTTGGTGGAGCAGTGGATACTCCAGTGTCTCTCTAAGGAGAGACAGGGGTCTGCTGGACAAAGTCCACCAGAGAGCTATGAGGATGACTGGGGACTTGAACATCTCTGCTGTGACAAAAGGCTGAGAGCCCTGAGGCTGTTAAGTCTGGAGAAGAGAAGTCTGAGAGGGGATCTGCTCAGTGTCTATCAATACCTCAGGGGTGAGTGTCAGGATGAAGGTGGCAAGCTCTGTTTGGTGGTGCCCACTGATAGCACAAGGAACAAAATGGGTACAAGCTAGAGCCCAGGAGGTTCCACCTCCACACGAGGAGAAACTTCTTTAGTGTGAGGGTGCTGGAGCCCTGGAGCAGGCTGCCCAAGGAGGTGGTGGAGTCTCCTTCTCTGGAGACAGTGTCCCTGGAGGTGGCCATGGCACTTTGGGGACATGGTTTAGTGGCCATGGTGGTGTTAGGGTTAGGGTTGGCCTCAGTGTTTGAGGACTTTGCCAACCAAAGCAGTTCTGTGATAGGTGTGGTTAGACAAACCAGGATGTAGGCAGCACCTAGAAGTGTTGTGACTTGGTTTCTTGGTTTTGTTTGGCTTTTCTTTTTGCTTGTTGTGTATTGTAGGGATTTTGGAGCTTTTTTCTATCCTCAGAAAGACAATCTGAAGGATTTGGATACCACCATAACAGGTCTCCATCATGAGACTCTTAACTGTCACTGTGGGGAACTTCAGTCTTCCTGTACTTCCCCCCCCCTTAGTCCCTCTTTGAATTGTTGAAGGTAGAAGAAAACTTGAATGACATAACCTAGAGAAACATCATTTATCTGTTATTCCTTTGGTGCTGCTCCTCTGCCTTATCTCCAAGCTCCTGTGAATTTTGAGCAGCAAAGACAATAGGCATTGTGCAGGAAAGCTGGAGCCCCTCTCCAGGGGCAAGCTGAAGGCTCTGTGGAGACCAGAGACTTTCTGTGCAGTTCAGAGATAGAGGGAATCATATCACTTGGTTAATTAAGGCTGTTTTAGAAGGTGCATCTGATTTAAAACAACACAAAAACCCCAACCAAGCAAGTGAAGAAGTTAACTGCATACAGGACAGGCAAGCAAAGGTCTCCTTCATATTTGTGCTGCTTCTAAAAACAGCTTTCAGGGTTATTCTGTGACTTCATGAAACAAATCTGGTTATTAAATGGGTGTACCTCTCCAAGGTGGTCTCATCATCCTTCAGCATTTCATTGCTGACCTTACCAAGTGCAAGATCCAAGGGGTTGGGGCAAACCCAAGCACAAATCCAGGCTGGGCAAGGAGAGTCTCGAGAGAAGTCTGGGGGAGGAGGAGAAGGCCTTGGGGGTGTCAGTTGGTGACAAAGTCCCCAGGAGCCAGCATTGGTCCCTGGCAGCCCAGAGCCAGCTGTGCGCTGAGCTGCAGCCAGAGCAGGGAGAGCACCACAGGGAGAGGATTCTGCTCCTCTGCTCTGCTCTGCTCAGACCCCACCTGCAGCACTGCCTCCAGCTCTGGGAGCCCCCAGAACAAGAAGGTGATGGAGCTGATGGAGAGGGTCTAGAGAAAGCCACAAAGATGATCAGAGGGCTGGAGAAGCTCTCCTGTGGGGACAGGCATAGAGAGAGTTGAGGCTGTTGAGCCTGGAGAAGAGAAGGCTGCAGGGAGACCTTAGAGCAGCCTTCCAGTACCTGAAGGAGCCCCAGGAGATCTGGGGAGGGACTTTGGACAAGGGCTGGGAGTGCCAGGATGAGGGACAATGGCTTTGAGCTGGGAGAGGGGAGATGGAGAGTGGAGATGAGGAAGAAAATCGTGAGAGCGAGGGTGAGGAGACACTGGAACAGTTTGCCAGGGAGGTTGTGGCTGCTCCTTCCCTGGAGGTGTTGAAGGCCAGGCTGGATGAGGCCTTGAGCAGCCTGGGCTGGTGGGAGGTGTCCCTGCCCATGGCTGGGGGGTTGGAACTGGATGATCTGATCAATGCTCTGCAAGAGCTAAAGGGTGGGGGGCAAGAGGATGGAGGTGCCCAGGGACAGGACAAGGTGCAAGAGGCACAAACTGGAACCCAGGAGGTTCCATCTCAACATGAGAAGAAACTTCTTTGGTGTGAGGGTGCTGGAGGCCTGGAGCAGGATGCCCAGAGGTGTTGTGGAGTCTCCTCTTGAGACATTCCAATCCCACCTGGCCATTGTGATGCTGAGCAAGCTGCTGTGGGTGTCCTGCTTTAGCAGAGGGTGGGGTTGGACTGGGTGATCTCCAGAGGTCTCTTCCAACCCCCCCCATGCTGGGGTTCTGGGCTGGCATCTGTTGTGTCTATGGGAAATCCTTATTTTCTAGGCATTGCAGCAGACCTGCTTGTGTAGTTGTCTTCAGCTGGCATTTTTTAAGTGTTTCCTCCTGCAGCTTGCTTTATATAAAGCTGGGAGAAATCCTGGCAGCTCTGGGTTGAAGTGATTTGATTCAAAACCCCTATTTTAACCTTTTAGTGTTGTGCACCTTGGGTTTGGGTTTGCTGGTAGTCAGCCAGTAGTGTTTCATAGAGTCAAAGAATGATTTAGGTTGGAAGGGATCTTTGAATATCATCCAGTTCCAACCCCCTGCCAACCTTCCACCAGCCCAGGTTGCTCATGGCCCCATCCAGCCTGGCCTTGAAGACCTCCAGGGAGGAGGCATCCACAGCCTCCCTGGGCAACCTGTTCCTGAGTCTCCCCACCATCACTGGAAAGAATTTCTTCCTCATCTCCAGTCTAAATCTGCCCCCCTCCAGCTTCATTCCTTCTGGCCCTGTTGCTACAAGCCCTTGTAAAAAGTCCTTCCCCCTTCCTTTCTTGTAGGCTTTGAACACTACAATTGATTTTGTTGTGATGCTTCTTGTGATGCCTCTCCTATGAGGAGAGACTGAGAGAGTTGGGGCTGTTCAGTTTGGAGAGGAGAAGGCTCTGGGGAGACTTTCTTGTGGCCTTCCAGTATCTGAAGGGGGCTACAAGAAAGCTGGGGAGGGACTTTTAGGCTATCAGGTAGTGATAGGACTGGGGGGAATGGAAGAAAGCTGGAAGTGGGGAAATTCAGACTGGAGGTGAGGAAGAAGTTCTTCCCCATGAGAGTGGTGAGAGCCTGGAATGGGTTGCCCAGGGAGGTGGTTGAGGCCCCATCCCTGGAGGTGTTTAAGGCCAGGCTGGATGAGGCTCTGGCCAGCCTGATCTGGTGTGAGGTGTCCCTGCCCATGGCAGGGGGGTTGGAACTGGATGATCCTTGTGGTCCCTTCCAGCCCTGACTGATTCTATGATTCTTACCTGTGTCCCACTCCTAGGCCCCAAGTGGAGCTTGTCAGAATGTAGTTGAGGAGGATGTTAGTTCTAAGGTGAACTTTTAAACCCAAGACCCCTTCTTCTCTCATCCCAACGTTCTGCTGGTTGGGAAAACTCTTCTCTGTAAGAAGTTTTCTTGGTTTTGTTTTCTATGGATGATTAAGTTAAGACAAGGCCAAGTGAATGTTGACACACAATCTTGCTGCTTGACCAAATCCACCAGAAACAGAGTAATTAAAATTCCATTCTTAATGCAAAGTAGATTTTAATTAGAGAGCTCTTTTGGGAATACTTAAAATGGAAAAGTAATCATGTTTCTCCTCAGCTGGAATGGAGTGGAAAAGAAATGGTTTGTGGCACTTGGAAGATGTGTTAAGCTCAGAACCAGAGACTCCCTTTCTCTTGAGGGCTGAATTATTCTTAATGCTCCTTAATCTTTGGTTATAGGAAGCAAATTAGCACACTGGTGTGGTGTGGCACCCCTGCCAGAGAAGGCCAAGGAAAGGGCCTGAAGAGTACTTATTCTGGTTGTAAATCATTGAATTGTTTAGCTTAGAACCTGCTCTAGTGTGAGGTGTCCCTGCCCATGGCAGGGGGCTTGGAACTAGATGATCCTTGAGGTCTTTTCCAACCCTGACTGATTCTATGATTCTGTGACTTGTACGATTGAGTCAAACCATTACCCAAACACTACCCTGTCCTCTGCTGAACCATGTCCCTCAGCACCACAGCTTTTAAATCCCTCCAAGGATGGGGACTCCACCACAGCCCTGAGCAGCCTGTGCCAGGGCTTGACAAGCCTTTCCTCGTGTCATAGAATCATAGAGTTGTTAGGGTTGGAAGGGACCTCAAGGATCATCTAGTTCCAAGCCCCTGCAAAGGGCATGGACACAGAATACAGAATTAACCAGGTTGGACCTTTGAGATCATCAAGTCCAACCTCACACTAGATCAGGTTGCTCACAGCCACATCCAGCCTGGCTGCAAAAACCTCCAGGGATGGGGCTTCCACCACCTCCCTGGACAAACCTGTCCCAGCCTAAACCTCCCTTGGCACAGCTTGAGGCCATTTGCTCTCATCCTGTCACTTGCTACTTGGGAGAACAGTCTGACACTCACCTCATTGCAACCCCCTTTAGGTAGTTGTAGAGAATGAGGTCTCTCCTCAGGCTGCTTTTCTCAGCCCCATGTGGTTCACAATGTGATGTTCCAGCTCCTGTGTCAGTCTGCAGGAGTTTTGAAGCAGGCTTCTGTCTGCAGGGGCTTGCTCAGGACTGGTAACCATATTGACTGCCACATGAGCAGGCAAATGTGTGTAGGGGATGGAAGCTTCTTTGAGCTGCAGAGTCCATTGATGTCAAATAGTCAAAGTGGTGTCCTGCAGACCAAGATGTTGGTAATATGTTCAGGGAGGTGGCACTGTGAGAGGTGGCCCCTCTGGGACACCTTGCAGTGTTCTGAAAGATTCACAGAATGGTTTGGGTTGGAAGGGACCTTCCAGATCATCCATTTCCAACCCCCTGCCATGGGCAGGGACACCTCCCACCAGCCCAGCTTGCTCAAGGCCTCATCCAGCCTGGCCTTCAACACCTTCAGGAAGGAGGCATCCACAACGTTCTTGAGCAACCTGTTCCAGTGTCTCCTCACCACAAAGAATTTCTTCTGAATTTCCAGTCTCAATCTCCCCTCTCCTAGCTCCAACCCATTGTTTCTCATCCTGTCACTCCAAGCCCTTGTTAAAAGTCCTTCCCCAGCTCTCCTGTAGTCAGGTTTCACTCAGACCTTCAGGTACTGGAAGCCTGCTCTGAGGTCTCCATGGAACATTCTCCTTTCTGGGCCAAACAACCCCAACTCTCCCAGCCTGTGCCACCACAGGGGAGGTTCTCCAGCCCTCTGGTCATCTTCATGACCTCTCCCGGACCCTCTCCAGCAGCTCCAGCTCCTTCTTGTGCTGTGGGCACCAGAACTGGAGGCAGTGCTGCAGGTGGGGTCTGAGCAGAGCAGAGCAGAGGGCAGAATCCCCTCCCTGTGCTGCTGCTCTCCCTGCTTTGGATGCAGCTCAGCACGCAGCTGTCTGCTGGGCTGCCAGGGACCACTGCTGGCTCCTGAGGACTTCGTCACCAGCTGATATCCCAAACTGAAGTTGCTTTTCAGCTTTCAAACACGCAGAAGGCTCACCCAGCACTGCTGATGTGCTTTTTCTTTCCCAGGATCCCTGGTGAGAACCTTCACTCCCTTTTACTTCCTGGTGGAGCCGTCGGACGTTCTGTCGGTTCGGGGAGCTTCTGTGGTGCTGAATTGTTCAGCTCAGTGTGAGACGGCCCCCAGGATTGAGTGGAAGAAGGATGGGACGTTCCTCAGCTTGGTGTCGGATGACCGTCGGCAGCTGCTGCCGGATGGCTCTTTGTTCATCAGCAGCGTGGTGCACTCCAAGCACAACAAACCCGACGAGGGCTATTACCAGTGCGTGGCGACGGTGGACAGCCTGGGGACCATTGTCAGCCGCACTGCCAAGCTGACTGTAGCAGGTAAGCCTCGAGGCGTGGCGGGCAGTGAGGTAACGTTAAGTGGTGCTTTGCCCTTGCAAATGGGAGAAGGCAGTTCTCCCAAGAAAGGAGACAAGCTGGAATAAAGGAGGTTTCACCCTCAGTAGGAGGAGAAACTTCTTTGCTTTGAGGATGGCAGAGCCCTGGAGCAGGCTGGTTGTGGAGTCTCCTTCTCTGGAGTCCGGAGAAGGGCAACAAAGCACAGCCCTGTGAGGAGAGGCTGAGGGAGCTGGGGGTGTTCAGCCTGGAGAAGAGGAGGCTCAGGGCAGACCTCATTGCTCTCTCCAACTACCTGAGGGGAGGTTGTAGCCAGGTGGGGGCTGGTCTCTGCTCCCAGGTGACCAGCACAAGAACAAGAGGACACAGTCTCAAGCTGTGCAGGGGGAAGGTTAGGCTTGATTTTAGAAAGAAGTTCTGCACAGAGAGATTGGCCATGGGAATATGCTGCCCAGGGAGGTGGCGGGGTCGATGTCCCTGGAGGTGTTTAAGCAAAGCCTGGATGAGGCACTTAGTGCCATGGTCTGGGTGATTTGGTGGGCTTGGTTGATCGGGTTGGACTTCATGATCTTGGAGGTCTCTTCCAACCTGGTCGATTCTGTGATACTTCCAAGCCCTGTCTGAATGAGTTCCTGTGTGACCTGCCCTGGGTGTTTGCAAAGCAACTACCAACCAAGTGCTTAAAGCTTACTCAAAGCCCTTAACAAAACCCAGGTCACAACTCACCTTTGGTGTTTTGAGCAACCTTCAGACATGACTTGGGAATGGCTTTTATGTAGGGGGTGGAAAGCAGTAAGAAAGGGAAGTTTGCACATAAAAATAAAGAATCTGAGTGGGGAAAGTGATTTGTTTCCAGAAGGTCTTTTAGGTCCCAGGGCTTGGGAGTGTCAGGCTGTGTGTCTTGTAAACAGTATAGCTGGCAGGGACTGAGAATTGCTTAAACTGAGGCTTCAAAAACCAACCAGGGGAGAAAAACAAAAGGTAAACTAAGGCAGTGTGAGTAGGAACAAAGCCTGTGAAGCAATTTCCTTTTGTTTCTCTAATGATGTTTGCCAGCCTTTTTCAAACAGTTGCTGTGTGTTTTGCCTTTTGGGGTTTTTTTCTTTTTTTTTTTTTTTTTTTCCCTTAGCTTTGCTTAATAAATGTCTGGAGGTAATGAATTCTTCCAGACTGGTGCTGCAGCATCTCCCAGAGCTGCTGCTTACTGTCATTTCTATTCTGATGTTGTTTCCATTAAGTTAGCTTGTAGCATTGTTGTGAAACATCAGAAATGTCAGGAATGGAAAAGAAAAAAACCAACCAAAACCTACCAATAAAATATTGAGGTTTTATACCTTAAAGGGTTGACTTTCAGAGTCTCTGAATGACAAATAGGTTTCTGAGTTTGTTGGCAATGAGGACAATAAAAGCAGTTTTCACACACTTAGCTCAGGCAGTTACCACCTCCTTGCACTGATTAATTCTGCTGCTTTCCACATGAGATCACTCAGCTCCTTGCTTCCTTTATCATTGTGCTCTATGTGATCATTAGGTGAGGTCAGTGGGGTTAAAAATGAAGGCAGTACAAAAGGGCTCCAAAATCTCCCATTCAATGTTCCTGGATCAGTGGAGGAGGAGTTTTTATAATGATAAAATCTTAAAGAGCCTTTTGGTATTAAAAATACCCCAAGCAAGGCAGTTCTGGTGAGTTTTGGGTTCAAGTCTTTGCAGGAAAACTGAACAAATGCAGTTTAACCCCAACCCATACAGGAGTTACTACACAGAGAGTTGTCCCTTGGTCCCATGCTGGCTAACAGCTGTATTAGAAGGTGATTCATGGAATGCTTTAGGTTGGAAGGGACCTTCAAGGTCAGCCACTTCCAAGCCCCCTGTTATGGACAGGGATACCTCCCACCAGCCCAGATTGCTCAAGGCCTCATCCAGCTTGGCTTGGAACACCTCTGAGGGGAGGGGGCATCCACAACCTCCCTGGGCAACCTGTCCAGTGTCTCCCCACCCTCAATGCAAAGAACTTCTTCCTCATCTCTGGTCTGAATCTCCTCTCTTCCAGCTCAAATCCATCACCCTTGTCCTGTCACTACAAACCCTTGTTACAAGTCCCTCCCCAGCTCTCCTGGAGCCCCTCCAGGTACTGGAAGGCTGCTCTAAGGTCTCCCTGGAGCCTTCTCTTATCCAGGCTGAACAGCTCCTACTATGGATCCCTTCCCCATGGATCCTCAGTTATTGATCCATTCCATGCTATAAAATCTGTGAGTTCTCTCTTTGAATCTAGAGCAGTGCTCTGTGTTGGCTCATGCCTTGTGTTCAGTTAGCAAACCTTCAGTTAACCAGGCAAAGGAGAACCTGCTGAGGTTCAACAAGAGCAAGTGTAGAGTCTTGCACCTGGGAACAAGCCCCTGACCAGTACAGGTGAGGGGTGACCTGCTGGAAAGCAGTTCCATGGAGAAGGACCTTAGAGTCTTGGTGGACAGTAAGTTCTCCATGGGACACTCTCCATGTGTCCTTGTGGCCAAGAAGGCCACTGGCCTCCTGGGGTTCATTAAGAAGAGTGTGGCCAGCAGGTCAAGGGAGGTCTTGCCCCTCTCTGCTCTGCCCTGGTGAGTCCACATGTGGAGGATTGTGTCCAGTTCTGAGCTCCCCAGTTCAAGAGGGACAGGGATGTACTAGACAGAGTCCAGTGGAGGTTAGGAGGGGGATGGAGGGACTGGGATGTTGTCTGATGAGGACAGGCTGAGAGACCTGGGCTTGTTTAGTCTGGAGAAGAGCAGGCTGAGAGGTGATCTGATCAATGTGTATAAATATCTGAGGGATGGGAGTCAAGGAAAAGGGGACAGGCTCTGTTCAGTGGTGCCCACTGATAGGAGAAGGAGATGGACACAGACTGGAATTCAGGAAGTTCCACCTCAACATGAGGAAAAACTTCTTTGGTGTGAGGGTGTTGGAGCCCTGGAGCAGGCTGCTCCTCCTCTGGAGACTTTCAAGCCCCATCTGGATGTGTTCCTGTGTGAGCTGCCCGAGGGATCCTGCTTTGGCAGAAGGGTTGGAAGTGATCTTTGAGGTCCCTTCCAAGCCCTACCAGTCTATGATTCTGTGAAACCTGCCCAGGGGCATTCTCTGGCTGTGGTGTGCACAAGCAGCTCTGCTGCTCCAGGAGATCTGTCAAGTGTTGGTGTCTGGAGGTCTGTGTAGAGCTGAGCTGTTTAGGTGGGGGGGAAGGGTAGCTGAGGTTGCTGAAGGTTTTGGAATTAGAATTGGAATATTTAAATTGTGTTTTAACTCTCTTGCTTGTATTGACCTCATTTGGATTCCCTCAGTTTTCTCAGTGGTTTTTAATATTTCTTTCCTCCCTCTCTCTTTTAATTGGAAGCTTTTAGGCTGCAATAAATGTGGGGATAGTTAGCAAGGTAAGGTCTGCCCTTGGCCTCAAGATAACAGTGGGAGGCAGCTAATTCCCTCCTTAATTGAGCAGTGGTGTGGTGAATTCTTCTGGTGCATGTGAATGTTGTAGTGGGATGCACCTCAGCTCTTTCAAAGAGAATAGTCTGAAGCACAGCTTGTCTGCTTGAACTGCTTCTTGCTCATTGAATAACTGCATTGCCTGAAAATGACAAATTCTGGGGAGTAATGTAGGCCAGGGAAAGAAAACGTAATAAAACCATGCTGTGATCATCAGTGGATCAGTGGGGTGAGGTTCAACAAGGCCAAGTGCTGGGTCCTGCCCTTGGGTCACAACAACCTCATGAACCCTCCAGGCTTGGGGCAGAGAGGCTGAAAAGCTTCCCAGTGGAAAAGGAGCCCTGGGTATTGGTCAACAGCCAGCTGAACATGAGGCAGCAGTGTGCCCAGGTGGCCAAGAAGGCCACCAGCATCCTGGCCTGGATCAGCAATGCTGTGGCCAGCAGGGCACCAGGGCAGGGATTATCCCACAGTATTTGGCACTGGAGAGGCCACACCTTGAGAACTGGGTTCAGTTTTGGGCCCCTCAGCTCCAGAAGCACATTGAGGTGTTGGAGTGTGTCTAGAGAAGGGCAACCAAGCTGCTGAAGGGTCTGGAGAACAGTGAGGAGCAGCTGAGGGAACTGGGGTTGTTTCATCTAGAGAGGAGGAGGCTGAAGGGAGACCTTCTGGCTCTCTACTGCTCCCTGAAAGGAGGTTTCAGTGAGGTGGGGTTGGTCTTTTCTCCCTAGTGATAAGCATTAGGACAAGAGGAAGTGGCCTCAGGTTGCACTGGGGTGGGGTTTAGGTTGGACACAAGGAACAACTGGATGTCAGGTCCTGGAGCAGATTACCCAGGACAGAATCACAGAATTCTTGAGGCTGGAAAAGACCTCTGAGATCACCAAGCCCAGCCTGTGACCTAACACCAGGACATCAGCTAGACCATGCCACCAAGTGCCACATCCAATCTTTTCTTAAAGACCTCTAGGGATGGCAACTCCACCACCTCCTTGGGCAGTCCATCCCAGTGCCTGATCAGCCTTGCTGTGAGGAAGTGCTTCCTAATATCCAACCTAAACCTCCCCTGGCACAGCTTCCTACCATGGCCTCTTGTCCTGTCACTAGTGGAGTCCCCATCCCTGGAGGGATTTTAGAGATGTGTAGATGTAGCACTTGGAGGACAAGGCTCAGTGGTGGACTTTTTAGTCTTGGGTTAATGGTTGGACTCGATGATCTTAAAGCTCTTTTCCAGCCTCCACAGTTCTATGGATCTGTGAATGGAGGGTTTGAGTTTCCAGCCTTGCAGCTGCTCTAACAGCTGTGAGCTAATGCTGAGCAATTGACCTGTGGTGAGGGTAGTGGAAAGGTCTGGCTTAAGGCTGATGAATTGGATGAAATCTCTGAAGTTATTTAAAGTATTTTTGATACCTCACAGTTTGATGGATCTCAGAGTTTTGAGCATCAGGCTCTGGAGCTGTTCTCTTGTCTCAGGCTGACAAATAGTGCTAACAGAAGGTGTTGCAAGGTGACAGAGGGGCTTAGTCAAGCATTGCATGAGGGAAAAATCAAACCCAATGACACAGTCTGGGTACCTGAGCGTGGGCTGTGCAGACAGTGACTGAACACCTCATGCTGCAGACCCACTTCCTGGGCTTCTTGCTTCAATTTATGTTTTTGACACTGTGCTATAAAGGTGTCGTGGCAGGGGAGAACTGATGGTGGCAGGGGCTGGTTGAGCTTGGAGTGCCTTTGACAATGTGCTTTTAAAGAACCTTTTCTAGAGGTGATAATGGATGGAGGAGCCTTTACTCCCTGGGTGTGAGAGTGGAGGTTTCTGTGGCAGCAGAGAGGCCTCCAGATCTTTTCCTTAGAGCTTGTCATGTGATATTAAAAACTAAATCAGAAGTTATGATCTAGTATTGCATGATGAAGAATAGCTTAAATCAGTGGATCAGTCTGGAACCATCCCTGTGGGACAGCCTGAGAGGGTTGGGGCTGTTCAGCCTGGAGAAAGCTCCAGGGAGACCTTAGAGCAGGCTTCCAGTATGTGAAGAGGCTCCAGGAGAGCTGGGGAAGGACTTTTGACAAGGGCTGGCAGTGACAGGACAAGGAGCAATGGCTTTGAGCTGGGAGAGGGGAGACTGAGACTGGAGATGAGGAAGAAATTCTTGCCAGGGAGAGTGGGGAGACAGTGGAACAGGTTGCCCAGGGAGGCTGTGGCTGTCCCCTCCCTGGGGGTGTTGGAGGCCAGGCTGGATGAGGCCTTGAGCAAGCTGGGCTGGTGGGAAGTGTCCCTGCCCATGGCACAGGGGGGTTGGAGCTGGATGATTGTGAAGATCCCTTCCAACCCAAACCATTCTGTGAGTTGTGTGCTACAGTTCCACAGTAAGTTGTTCACTCTTCTACCAGATTGGTGTAGTAAATCTTTGAATTCTAAGTTGTAACTTTGTTAGTTCTCCTTAATGATCTACTGCTCATTGCAGGGTGCCCCAGGAAGTGCCTGCTTCCAACTTTTGGTTTCTTGTAGCAAATGAAGATGGAGATTGTCAAAGAATCACAGAATCATTTGGGCTGGAAGAGCCCTTTCAGGTCATGGAGGCCAACCATTCTCTATGTCTGCCAAGGCTGCTGCTAACCATGGCCCTCAGCACCACATCTCTGCTCTCTGAAGCACCTCCAGGGATGGGGATTCAAGCATCTCCCCTGGGAGCCTTTTCTTGTGTTTGAGAATCCTTTCAGGGAAGAATTTTCCTCTAATATCTAACCTGAACCTCTCCTGGTGCAATTTGAAGCCATTTCTTCTTGTCTTATAACACCACTGCCAGTCTTCCTTCCTTCTTTGGCTCCTCCTGCTGTGCCAACTTCAGCATTTTGCCATGCTTTTTATTTTCAAAGTGGTTTTTGCTTGCTTGCTTGCTTGCTTTGAAACCAGAGTATGCCCAGGCAAACATCAAGGGAGTGGAAGGAGATGGTGTGGTGGTGGTCACGTAGGCTGTGCGATGGGTAGGTGTTTGCTCTCACTGTGATAGGATTGAGCTGGGAAAAGCCAAAGGAGCTGTCCAGAGAAGGATGAGCAGAGGGCTGGAGCTCCTCTGCTATGAGGACAGAGTGAGAGAGTTGGGGTTGTGCAGTCTGGAGAGGAGAAGGCTCCCAGGAGACCTTCTTGTGGCCTTCCATTGTCTGAAGGGGGCTCCAAGAAAGCTGGGGAGGGACTTTTGAGGGTGTCAGGGAGTGATAGGAGTGGGGGGGATGGAGCAAAACTAGAAGTGGGGAGATTCAGATTGGATGTTAGGAAGAAATTCTTTCCCAGGAGGGTGGTGAGAGACTGGCAGAGGTTGCCCAGGGAGGTGGTGGAAGCCTCATCCCTGGAGGTTTTTGCAGCCAGGCTGGATGTGGCTGTGAGCAACCTGCTGTAGTGTGAGGTGTCCCTGCCCATGGCAGGGGGGTTGGAACTGGCTGAGCCTTGAGCTCCCTTCCAACCCTGACAATTCTATGATTCTATGATTTGAATTTATGTAAAGCCACAACATTTCTTCATCAGTGCCATGCTGCAGTATAGGTTTTTAATTGGCTTTTGAAATGCAAATGTGTCTTTGATAGTTAAGTGGCAGTGTGATCTGAGGAAGGGTGAAGGGTTGGAATAGCTCTTGCTATGGAGTGGGGAAAAAAAAAGTTTGACAGGATTTTGGGGAGCTGTGTCTGGAATTCATCCTGGAAACATAAATTTGTAAGTATTTTAGTCAACAGCATAATGATGCTAGCTGAAAAATATTGCAAAGAATGTTTTTGCCTGTTCACTGGTTAACTACTAAGGGAAAGCTTTTATTGAGAGAACAGAGAGATTGTGGAGTCTCCTTCTCTGGAGAGTTTCAAGCCCCATCAGGATGCATTCCTGATGGGAATGTGTGACCTGCTCTAAGTGCTCTGGCAAGGGGATCCCTTCCAGTCCCTGCTCTTCTGTGTTTCTGTGAAGATCTAAAAGGTCAGTAACAGTGACACTGAATTTCTTCACATGGAGCTCTCAGTTCTAGATACCCATTTGAAGACTCTTCACTGAATCATTGATTTCACCTCTTCTTGTCTTCCCCCCCCCCCCAAGTGAATCCATCTATTTTTCTTTCTCTGATCTTTGCATTTCATAATATTTGGCTTGGAGCTCTCTGTGTGATTGGCTGTGGGGTGCTGAGGTAGCTGCATTGTTGCCTTGACAGGAGGAACTTCAGGTTGGCCCTCCAGTTGCATCCATTCAAGAAGCACTTGGTGATAAATGAAACCTTTTTCCCTCTCCCATCTCAATTTAACAGTCTGATAAATCACAACCTTCTTTTCCCCGCTCCCATCTCAATTTAACAATCTCTTTATTATTTCTCATTTATGTATTCATAGATTTTTTTTTTCAAAGCTTCATTTTGTAATTACTTTTTAGAAAAATTACAGGACAATGACTTCTGGGAAGAGGTTTTCCTACCAGGTAGTAGCAGCATCTAAGAGAATTGAATTATAGAGCAACCTGTCCTGGGCTCCCCAGTTCAAGAGGGACAGGGAGCTACTGGGGAGAGTTCAATAGAGGCTGCAAGGGTGATGAGGGGACTGGAGCAGGCACTGAGAGCCCTGGGGCTGTTTACTCTGGTGGAGGGAAGGCTAAGAGGGGACCTTATCAATGTCTACAAATACCTGAGGGGTGGCTGGCAGGAGGATGGAGCCAGGCTCTTCAGTGATACCCAGTGATAGGGCAAGGGCCAGTGGATGTAAACGCAAGCACAGGAAATTCCACCTCAACATGAGGAGAGATTTTTTTGCTGTGGGGGTGCTGGAGCCCTGGAGCAGGCTGCCCAGAGAGGTTGTAGAGCCTCCTTCTCTGGAGACTTTCAAGACTCATCTGGATGTGTGCCTGTGTGACCTGCCCTAGGTGGTCCTGCTTTGTAGGAGGGGTTGGTCTTGATCTCTGGACCTCCATTCCAACCCCTAATGTTCTAGGATTCTATGAATAAATCCTCCTCCTCCTGTCAGTTCAGCTCATCACATCACTTGGACTCTACCTGACTGCTGAAGCCTCTGGCTTTATATCAGCTGCTGTGGCATGGCAGAGGGATTGCTGCAGCCTCACTAATATGATTTGTCTTGAGCTCTTCAGAACTTTCTTTAAACCCTTGCAGTAACATTTTTGTCTGTGAAATCCAGTACCTGAAGGTTGAGTGTAAGAATATGTCAGAATATGTTGACTATGCAATCCCCTGTCCCTTTGTGTTTGGTATCCACATGACATGCAGCACATAATGGATTTAAATCCTTCTGCTGGCTTGTCTCCAGCCATGTACAGAATGAACTTGAAGGCTGGGAAATGGGATGGGGTTGTGTGGTGAAAGAAATGCTCCTTGATGTTGTTTCTTGAGGGAGCAGGAGACTTAAGCCCAGAGAAGGAAAGCTGTGAGCTGTGTTCTTTAACATGCTGCATGGCATTGCACAGGATAAATGAGGGTGGTGAGCCCTGGAGTTGTGCTTGACCAATGTAATTTACTTGATATCAATCCAACAAACTTCCCTTGAGAGATTGGTCCCATTTTTAGCTGACTGAATTGCCTTTTTTAAGGGTTATTTGCGTCTGGAATGTATCTAGCTTTGGGCTTCCAGAGTGCTGGCTAGAAGAGCTGCCTCTGTCACTGTCACTGGTGTTACAGGAGGTCTGGATGGGCAGCTCCTGTGCTGCTTCATGTCATGTGGCTTGGGGGAGTTCAAGTTACAAGCCAGGAGATCATAGAATCGTAGAATTGTCAGGGCTGGAAGGGACCTCAAGGCTCAGCCAGTTCCAACCCCCCTGCCATGGGCAGGGACACCTCACACTACAGCAGGTTGCTCACAGCCACATCCAGCCTGGCTGCAAAAACCTCCAGGGATGAGGCTTCCACCACCTCCCTGGGCAACCTCCTCCAGTCTCTCACCACCCTCCTGGGGAAGAATTTCTTCCTAACGTCCAATCTGAATCTCCCTACTTCTAGTTTTTTCCATTGCCCCAGTCCTATCACTCCCTGACACCCTACAATGTCCCTCTCCAGCTTTCTTGGAGCCCCCTTCAGACACTGGAAGGCCACAAGAAGGTCTCCAAGGAGACCTTATTGCCTCTTTTCAAGGTCTGCCTGACCTGGAAGGTTACAACTGAGGAGCATTTTGTGTTGGACAGGACTCTGTGTGTGTCTGAGCCATCCCCAAAGGAGGAGAGAGAAGCTTGGCTCCGTGGCTGAGCAGGGCAGGCTGTGTTCACGTACCAGCTCCTTGGGGATGCAGTCAGGTTTGAAATAACAGCACATTTTTTCACTCAGGTTTGGGTATTTCCTTTAAGAGAGAGGGGGGGAAAATAATCTTTGTGAATAAAGAACTTTCTATACCTTGGAATGGGGAAGAAAAAAAAACCCTAAGAGCATAGCTCATGCTTCAGAGGAGGGTGCTTAAGAGTACTTGCCCAGTAAAAGGAAGTGATGGTGATCACTGGGCCATGCAAAAATATCTTTCCTTTGCAAAAAGCATCACTTGGCTCAGGCCAAACTGCACTTTGTGTCCATGCCAGCCACAAGGGAAAGGTGGCTTCAAACACTGCAGCTTGGCCAGTTCCTGTCAGCAGTAACCAAACCCATGAGAGCTGAGACATAGCCTTGCATCTGGGGAGGAACTGCACCAGAACAGGCCAGGGATTGTCCTGCTGCAAAGCAGCTCCGTGGAGAGAGACTGTGGAGTCCTAGTGGACAGCATGAGGAGGACCACAAAGATGATCCGAAGACTGGAGCAGCTCTGCCATGAGGACAGGCTGAGGGGGCTGGGGTTGTTCTCTTCTCAACTGGAGAAGAGAAGACTCTGGGGGGATCTTAGAGCTGCCTTCCAATACCTGAAGGGGGCTGCAGAGGGACTTTTCCTAAGGGTGTCTAGAGACAGGACAGAGGATTTGAAGCTGAGGGAGAGCAGGGTTAGACTGGATCTGAAGAAGTTCTTCAGTTCAAGGGTGGTGGGACTCTGGAACAGGTTGCCCAGGGAGGCTGTAGATGTCCTCTCCCTGGAGGTGTTCAAGGCCAGGTTGGATGAGGCCTTGAGCAACCTGAGCTAGTTGAGAGGTGTCCCTGCCCATGGTGGGGAGATTGGAGTAGATGATTTCTGAGGTCCTAAACACCCAGTGCATCTTGTGGTCACTCACTAGGTGAAGGTTTCCTTAATTAGTTCATTGTGTCTTAGGTGCAATAGTCCATGTCACTATAAACCCAAAAGGATTGGAGTTTATCAGTTTACCAATTTGCAGCTGAAGTTGTTAAGGCTTTTAATTAGCAAAGAAAACCTCTTCTGTGCTTTTGGTTCAAAGCTTTGTCTTCTGTTCATGTTCTTCACACATAAAGCAGACTTACTGTAAATGGTAGGAACAAGGAAAGCTTTTGGTAACATGCATTCAGCTCTTGACCTTTGGCTTTGGAAATCTGGAAGGCAACACCATTAATCCCTGGGGAAGCACCAGTTCTGTGAAAGGCAACTTTGGTGCCAAACCTCTGCTCTCACTTGGCCATAGAGTAGGTGATTTGTTGCTGGGTGATGAGATCCAAAAGCAGAGAGTGTTTTGGTGATCCATCAACACCTCTGAAGGAGGAAGCTGGATGAACTTTGTTTGGGTTAGCTTTCTCATTTGCTAATATTTTCCCTCAAATCTGTATTTTTTTCCTTATTTATCTTCTGCATGTCAGCACCCAGCAGTCCCTCCTGTGCTGTTGTTTGACAAGTGCTCACAGGGATTGCTCACTAAATCCTGAGCTGTCAGACAAGTGAGAGCTCTGTTCTCCTACTCTGGGTTTCAGTAAGATGATTCAGCTGTAGTTAGTGTAAAAGGGAAAGGTTTCACACAGATTCACAGATTGCAGTGGGCTGGAAGGGACCCTCAAAGCTCATCTTGGCCAACCCCCCTGCACTCAGCAGGGTCACCTCCCATTAGAGCAGGTTGCTCAGGGCCACATTGAGCTTGGCCTTGAATGTCTTCAGGGACCGGGCCTCAAGCAGAACCTCTTCCAGTATTTCATCACTCTCACTGTGCAGAACTTCCTCCTGATGTCCAACCTAAATCTGCCCTGCTCCAGTCTCAAACCATTGCCCCTTGTGTTATCAATCCAAGCCCTTCTGAAGAGTCCCTCCCCTGACTTCCCTTAGATCCAACCTAAATCTCCCCTACTCCAGTTTCAAACCATTGCCTCTTGTCTTATCACTCCACAGCCCTTCTGCACAGTCCCTCCCCTGCCTTCCCTTAGATCCAACCTAAATCTCCCCTACTCCAGTTTCAAACCATTGCCTCTTGTCTTATCACTCCAAAGCCCTTCTGAACAGTCCCTCCCCTGCCTTTCCTTATGTCCAACCTAAATCTCCCTTGCTCCAGTCTCAAACCATTGTCCCTTGTCCTATCACTCCAAGCCCTTCTAAACAACTGCTCCCCAGCCTTTTTGTAGGTCCCCTTCAGCTACTGAAATGCAGCTCTAAGGTCTCCCTGGAGCCTTCTCCTCTTCAGGGTGCATACCCCTGTTCTTTCAGCCTGTCCCCATAGGAGAGCTTTGTTCAGATTTTTGATCAACTGATTATTGCATTTTGAAAACAAGAATTTGAGGTATTGCACCTCCCCAGCTGGAAGGTGGCACAGAAGCAGCAGTAAGGGTAAGAAACACCCTGGTGGGAGGTGTCTATGGGATTAAGTCTTTGAATTTTCTCATCATAGTAGAAGTTGAAGAGGAAGTTTAATAAGATTGAAAAGGAAACCAAATGGAGGAAGAGTATTTTTAATTAGGACAGATGAAGTGCTGGAAGTTGCTGTGGTTGCTTACAGTGAGGTTAGTTCTTGGTAGCATAATAAAAGCTTAGGGGAAGTCTCATCAGTCACAGAAGTACACTGGAAATAAAAATGTTAATTATCTGGAACTCCCTATTTTGGGGGGAGTGTGGGGAAATGTCTCTGGGTAATCTATAGGGTTCTGCAGGGGTGTTGCTCTTCCTTCTCTAATAGCTGCCCAGGTCACATTGCTGGATTAGCTGCACTCTCAGTCTGCTCTCTGGTGACAGTTGTGAAATTGAAGGCATTAAAAATAAAACAAAGAAAGGCTTCATTATGGAGAGACCTCTAAAGCCCCTTCTCTCTGAGATGATGAGCTAGCAGCTGTCCATGATTCCAGGGGCAGTGGTGTGATCAGCCACNTCTAAGGTCTCCCTGGAGCCTTCTCCTCTTCAGGGTGCATACCCCTGTTCTTTCAGCCTGTCCCCATAGGAGAGCTTTGTTCAGATTTTTGATCAACTGATTATTGCATTTTGAAAACAAGAATTTGAGGTATTGCACCTCCCCAGCTGGAAGGTGGCACAGAAGCAGCAGTAAGGGTAAGAAACACCCTGGTGGGAGGTGTCTATGGGATTAAGTCTTTGAATTTTCTCATCATAGTAGAAGTTGAAGAGGAAGTTTAATAAGATTGAAAAGGAAACCAAATGGAGGAAGAGTATTTTTAATTAGGACAGATGAAGTGCTGGAAGTTGCTGTGGTTGCTTACAGTGAGGTTAGTTCTTGGTAGCATAATAAAAGCTTAGGGGAAGTCTCATCAGTCACAGAAGTACACTGGAAATAAAAATGTTAATTATCTGGAACTCCCTATTTTGGGGGGAGTGTGGGGAAATGTCTCTGGGTAATCTATAGGGTTCTGCAGGGGTGTTGCTCTTCCTTCTCTAATAGCTGCCCAGGTCACATTGCTGGATTAGCTGCACTCTCAGTCTGCTCTCTGGTGACAGTTGTGAAATTGAAGGCATTAAAAATAAAACAAAGAAAGGCTTCATTATGGAGAGACCTCTAAAGCCCCTTCTCTCTGAGATGATGAGCTAGCAGCTGTCCATGATTCCAGGGGCAGTGGTGTGATCAGCCACTCCTGAGATGTTTTTCTCCACATCCCTTTCTGGTAGCTAAAAGGGGCATGCAAGAAAGGCAGGAAGGGACTTTAACCAGGGCTGGGAGTGACGGGACAAGGGGCAATGGCTTTGAGCTGGAAGAGGGGAGATTGAGACTGGAGATGAGGAAGAAATTCTTTCCTGAAAGGGTGGGGAGACACTGGAACAGTTTGCCAGGGAGGTTGTGGATGCTCCTTCCCTGAAGGTGTTGGAGGCCAGGCTGGATGAGGCCTTGAGCAAGCTGGGCTGGAGGGAAGTGTCCCTGCCCATGGCACAGGGGGGTTGGAGCTGGATGATTGTGAAGATCCCTTCCAACCCAAACCATTCTGTGAGTTGTGTGCTACAGTTCCACAGTAAGTTGTTCACTCTTCTACCAGATTGGTGTAGTAAATCTTTGAATTCTAAGTTGTAACTTTGTTAGTTCTCCTTAATGATCTACTGCTCATTGCAGGCTGCCTCTCTCTCTCTCTTCCAACCCAACCCAATCCCTCCTATGGTTCTATGAATTCACTAATTCACTCCTTTCAGTATTTCTCTTCCTTTCTGCCATGCATCCTCCTCATCTCCAGGCATCATCCTTTCCAGCTGGATGGTTGCACCTCTAGAAGTTCTTTCTCCCTGGTATTTATATCTGCTGTTGGGTTGGTTTTCCAGGGCTCTCTTTGAATGATTTCTTTGCCAGGCCTGGATTCTGAGTACTTCTCTGGGAAATTGGTGAGGTGATTTCCTGTCTCTAAATGGCTGTTGTCAGGTACCAGCTGTCTTTGTCACTCTCTATAGAGTTGCCTGCAAAAGTTTTTCTGATCTTCTCTTTCTTCTAGTTCCTTGATAAATTTATCATGACAGTGCTCTCTCTGCATTAATCTTCTTTGAATAGCTTGTTCACATGAGCTCTGGTAATTGATAGCCTTGCTTGGATCTGGAATTATTTAACCTGTCAAGCTCTTTTCTTTCACCACAATACTCAGATCTTACTCTTCTTTTGTTATGGCTATTGATTTTGTTTTAGAAAGAGTAATTGTGAGCCTCTGCGCTTTTTTTTTTTTAAGGCAGTCTATTGATCAAGGATTGAGGTTCCTTAAACGATGAGGCAATCTCCAGGCCTTGTCTTAAGGTCTTCCCTTAAAATCCCACAGTGCTTTCCTCATTGTCCTCACTATTAGAATGATCTTCAGCAGTACCAAATAAATTATTCTACACTTTGCACACCCTCAGCTCATTTTTCTGTGGGATTAGAAAAGCCTCCTCCCAGCTTTCTCAGTGCTTCTGTAGATCAGATTCACTGCAGCTGCTGCAGCTTTCCCTGCTGCCTGGCACTCTCCTATTGATGCTGCATTTTCTCTCAGTTGGCCCTTTAGTTGCAGGTCCTGTCTCTGATTTGAATGGTGCTATTACTTCACCTACTCCATTAGCAGAATTCTTTTTCCTCTGTTCCTGTGCCATTTCTTGCAGCACATCCTGAGCCTGACCCTCTGCTGAGCCAGGGACTGACATCCCCACCACAACCCTCTTACCTTTCTTGTAGTTTATGGTTGTCAGCAGTGAGAAAGTCTTCCTTGAATCACCTCTCTTGTTCCCCTTTCACTCCTGGAATAATTGATTGATCTCTTCTTGCTAGAACCTAACTAGAATTTAGATTTGTTTGTTTAACCTTGGCTTATTTTCCTATTATTGTCCTTTAAAATACCTTATCAAAGGTCAGTTCTTCACTGCTCATCTCTTTTGCTTCCTCCAGAGGGTTTCTGAGATACTTCCATTGAGGGAGGCTGAATTACCTTCTTGTTTCAACATCTCTTCTTTCTATATTAGTCACTCTTTAAAGAAAGAGCTGAACTTTCTCAGAGCAGGGCTTTCTGTACCTGCTGCACTCCTAACTGGAGCAGTTACACATGGTTTTGTCTTTCATAGATCCTTAGAATGGTTTGGATTGGAAGTGATCTCAAAGATCATCCAGTTCCAAACCCCCTGCCATTGGCAGGGACACCTTCCACTAGCTCAGGCTGCTCAAGGCCTCATCCAGCCTGCCCTCCAGGGAAGAGGCATCCACAACCTACCTCCCTGGGCAACCTGTGCCAGTGTCTCCCCACCCTCACTAGAAAGAATTTCTTCCTCATCTCCAGTCTCAGTCTCCCCTCTTCCAGCTCAAAGCCATTGCCCCTCATCCTATCACAACAAGCCCTTGGCAAAATTCCCTCCCCAGCTTTCTTGTAGTCCCCTTCAGGTACTGGAAGGCTGCTCTTAGGTCTCCCTGGAGACCCTTTTCTCTAGGCTGAAGACCCCCAACTCTCTCAGCCTGTCCCCTTCATCAGAAGTTTTTCTAGGACNGATTGGAAGTGATCTCAAAGATCATCCAGTTCCAAACCCCCTGCCATTGGCAGGGACACCTTCCACTAGCTCAGGCTGCTCAAGGCCTCATCCAGCCTGCCCTCCAGGGAAGAGGCATCCACAACCTACCTCCCTGGGCAACCTGTGCCAGTGTCTCCCCACCCTCACTAGAAAGAATTTCTTCCTCATCTCCAGTCTCAGTCTCCCCTCTTCCAGCTCAAAGCCATTGCCCCTCATCCTATCCCAACAAGCCCTTGGCAAAATTCCCTCCCCAGCTTTCTTGTAGTCCCCTTCAGGTACTGGAAGGCTGCTCTTAGGTCTCCCTGGAGACCCTTTTCTCTAGGCTGAAGACCCCCAACTCTCTCAGCCTGTCCCCTTCATCAGAAGTTTTTCTAGGACTCCTTCTGCAGTTGTAGAGCAACTGTCTTTCATTTTGAAGGTGCTGGGCACCAGACATCCATCCCTTCTCAGCCAGTCTTAGTCATGAAATTCCTATACTCCTTCTTCTGGAGCTGCAGCTGATCAGGCTGTGAGCTTAGATCATCACTTATGGACTTGGGATGTTGCAGAGCATGGCAAGTGTACACTCAGCTGTGTCATTCCCTTCTGGTTTGGAAGTTGTACCCACTGATGTGGTTTCAGGGTGTACATCATCTCTGCTCCTGGTTTCTTACTCTGGTTTAGTACTTCTTTATTCCTGGGACCTCTGTCAATGGTAGTGTTTGGCAAAGGGGGATCACACAGTTGTTCCTAGATGTTGGACTTGTCTGTTGCTCTATGTTATGCTGTCAGTCATGGTCCAGTGGTTTCACCAGGGTTATCTTACTGGCTTCTGTCTCATTGCTTTTATCAAGCTTTTGCAAGAGAAGCACTTCATGCATTTGGGTGCATTACACAAGTGTGTCCAGCAACTCAAGGGGAGGTTCTCCTCCCTCTCTTCTCAGCCCTAGTTAGGCTCAATCTGGAATACTGTATCCAGTTCTGGGCTCTTAAGTTCAAGAGGGACAGGGAACTACTGGAGAGAGTTCAACAGAGGGCTACAAAGATGGTGAAGGGCCTGGGGCATCTCTGTGAGAAGGAAAGGCTGAGTGCCCCGGGGCTGTTGAGCCTGGAGAAGAGAAGGCTGAGAAGAACCTTATCAGTGTCTACAAATAGCTGCAGGGCAGCTGCCAGGAGGACAGAGCCAGGCTCTTTACAGTGATACTCAGTGACAGGACAAGGGACAATGGATGTAAACTCAGTCACAGGAAATTCCACCTCAACATGATGAAAAACTTCTTTGCTGTGAGGGTGACAGAGCCCTGAAGCAGGCTGCCCAGAGAGGATGTGGAGTCTCCTTCTCTAGAGATCTTCAAAACCCTCTTGGACAGGTTCCTGTGTGACCTTCCTCAGTGGTTCTGCTTTGCAGGAGGGTTGGACTCGATCACCTCTGGAGGTCCCTTCCAACCCCTGGCTTTCTGTGAATCTAAGCTCATGTGGATTATTGTGTCCTGCTGTGGGTGTAGAGTTGCTCCAAGCTAAGAAAAGCTTCTTAAGAAGTCAGGATCTCTTGCTCTGTTTCAGCTGAAGTGAGTTCAGTAGGTGCAGTGAGCTTTCTGGCTCAGCATCAGGACTGATCTGTAATGCTTGAGCAGGTTTGATCACATCAGCCTGGGAGGTTCTTCTGCCATCCACATGGCCATGGTCTTGTGCCATTGTGTTTCAGGCTGGCCTTGCAGGCTGTTGGGCTTGCCAAAGTCTGCCAGTGGTGCATAAAGGCTAATTATACAAACACTTTCTGTTTGAAATAAATTCAGAGAGAAGCTTTTTTTTTTTTTTTTTTTTGCCAGGTAAAGCTTCTGAATGCTGTGATCTGTTGTTTTGCCAGTCCAAACTCCCTGTGAAATCATTATGTGTGTGGTTTCTGTTTAGTGGTTTCAGTTTGGGGTTGTGTGGCAGAGCTCAGATCCAGGATGGAGAGGAGATGATGGCAACCTCAAAATTGGTGTAATCTAACCCTGAGCTCCAGGCCATGATCAGTTTTGTTTCTAACTTTCTCTCTTAGAAGCTTGTTTTGGCAGGTGGAATTCTGTTCCTTCTTCTGCAGTATTTTCCTCTCTCTCTCTCTCTCTCTCTCCATAGTTCTCTGCACAGCTTTCCCATATCATGGTATCATCAGATAATAGAGCTTGGAAGGGACCTCAGGAGACCTGAGGTTCAGTCACCAGTTCAGAACAGCTCTGAGGTCACAGCAGGTTCCTCTGTTAGGTGTATGCATCCAGGTAGATCTGTCCCTGTGTGCCTTGCAGTGACATCCTCTCCTTTTCCTCTGGTTCTTAGTCTTGCCTGAGGGCTACCTTTTGAACTCAGTGTATGCAGTGTTAATTATGCAACCAAGGCTATGTTTCCAAAGTCAGGATTCTCCTGGCCTACTAAAATTTCTCCTTTCTTGTGTAGTCCACATTCTTCCTACTTCAGCCAACAAGGGCATTGGGTAAGTTTTCCCCTCTTCATGATCTAATCCTGGGCTGCATCAAAAGCATCTTGGCCAGCAGATCCAGAGAGGTGATTCTGCCTCTCTGCTCTGGGGAGATCTCACCTGGAATACTGTGTGCAGTCTGAAGTCCTTAATACAGGATGGACATGGACCTGATGGGGAGGGTCCAAAGGGGGCCAGGAAAATGCTCAGGGGGTTGGAGCAGCTCTGCTGTGAGGACAGGCTGAGGGAGCTGGGGGTGTTCAGCATGGAGAAGAGAAGCTCCAGAGACACCTAATAGCAGCCTGCCAGTACCTGAAGGGGGCTACAGGAAGGTTGGAGAGAGACTGTTTGCAAAGGCCTGCAGGGAAAGGACCAGGGGCAATGGCTTCAAAGTAGAGCAGAGCAGATTGAGATTGGGTGTAAGGAACAAGCTCTTTACTATGAGGGTGGTGGAACACTGGAACAGGTTGCCCAGGGAAGTGGTTGGGGCTTCATCCCTGGAGATATGCCAGGTAAGGCTGAGAAGGCTCTGGGCAACCTGATCTAGTTGAAGATGTCCCTCCTGAGTGCAGGGGGATTGGACTGGATGAGCTTTGGAGGTCCCTTCCAACCAGACCATTCCATGATCCTTTCTCAGAACACTCTTCTCTCCCCTGATTTCTTATCCCCTGCCCAGATTTTAGGCCAGGCTGCATTCTCTCCTCTCTGCTTTGCCTAAGCAAGGGAGAAAAAAGTATGACAGTTATGTTTCATCTTTACGGGGAGAACTAGAAGCATCTGGCCCTCTCTTAATTCAGGTAATTGCTGGTCTTGTGCTCTCCATGCAGATTTTGTCATTAGGAAGTCAAATGTATTCACTGGCAAGATTCACACAATGTGCCTTATTAACAACATTGTATTTTAAAACATGCTTCACACCTCTGCCACTCAGACAAACCATGCTGAGTAATCTTCAAGCAAAGGAGGAGGAAAGGAGCTGCCATCATTTAATGAAGTCTCCACAGATGGCTGGGACTGGGTGGTTTTTGTAGCAGGGGTGGGGTGGGAAGCTGCTGTGCTATCAAAATATGCAGCATCTTTAAGATCTGCTGCTTCCCTGGAGGGTAACAGATGTTGAGTTCTTGCTCTAACAATAGGATGTCTTGTGCCTGTGCTCCTTTGCCTGCTTGCATTGCTAAAAGCTTCACTTTCAGAATCATTTCAGACCTGGGAAAGACCTCTAAGATGTTAAAGTCCAACCATCAGTCTAACCATAGCCGTTAAACCCTGTCCTGAAGTGTCATGTCCACACATTCCTTCCCAGGAGTCTATTCTAATAAAGTAATAGCAGAGTTGTGGGTTGGTTGTGAGTTCAGATTGAATTAGGTGAACAGAAATGGGGGTTGGGTGGAGAGTGTCTTAAAACCACCAGCAGTTTGTGTAATCATTCACAGTCCCTTTGGGTTTGAACAGGACAGGTCAGTGCAGCACTGTCAGGTGAAAGCTCGAGGGTGGCAAGGGTTGGAGATCATAGGCTCACAGAATGGTTTGTGTTGGAAGGAACCTCAAAGATCATCCAGTTCCAGCCCCCCTGACCATGGGCAGGGACACCTCCCACCAGCCCAGCTTGCTCAAGGCCTCATCCAGCCTGGCCTTGAACACCTCCAGGGAGGGAGCATCCACAACCTCCCTGGGCAACCTGTTCCAGAGTCTTCCCACCCTCACTGGAGTGAATTGCTTCCTCATCCCCAGTCTGCCCTCTTCAAGCTTCAATCCATTCCCTCTGGTCCTGTCACTACAAGCCCTTGTAAAAAATCCCTCCCCAGCTTTCTTGTAGGCTCCCTCAGACCCTAGAATTAGTGTAGGCTTGGGTAAGTTAAGAGGAACTTGTGTAAGAGGAGAGGATTTTCCATGTAAACATGAGGAAAAATGCTTTCAGTGTAAGGGTGACAGAACACTGGAACAAGCTGCCCGGGGGTTGTGGAGTCTCCTTCTCTGGAGACATTCCAGACCACCTGGATGTGTTCCTGTGTGACCTGGTGTAGATGATCCTGCTCTGGCAGGGGGGTTGCACTAGAGCACAGGATGTTAGGGGTTGGGAGGGACCTCTGAAGATCGAGTCCAAGCCACCTGCCAGAGCAGGACCAGAGAATCCAGCACAGGTCACACAGGAACACATCCAGATGGGGCTGGAAAGTCTCCAGAGAAGGAGATTCCACAACCTCTCTGGGCAGCCTGTTCCAGGTCCCTTCCAGCCCCTAACACTCTGTGATTCCTGGCTGTAGTGCAGGAAGTAACTGCTCTGGAAGAGTTGTCAACTACTCCTCTGTTCTACTTCCTTACTACAATAGAAGTGACCAGGGAAAACATTTGCAGAGCAAATGTTTGAGATGCCCCCAAAAAAGCCTGAAAGCAGCTTTGTGAAACAGTTAATTGCATGACTATGTCCTATTGTGTGAGTTTAGAGCTGTCTAATGCTTCCACAGAGCATTGTGTTAAATTCTGCTCCGTGGAGTGGCATCAGAGGAGACTCAGGCACATGACAAAAAGGCTCACAACAGGATTGTGACCGCAGAGTAAAGTCACACAACGCTGCAGAGACAGGGAAAAGTGACTTCATGTGCAGCTTTCTCATGCCCTAGAGATGAGGAAGTCAGTCTCTTGTTTTTCTTTTGCAGGCTTGAGCTGGCAGGGTTGATGCCAAAAGGTTAGTAGGGTCCTGAAGAGGATTAAATGTGTGTATGGTGATAAGATCCACGTTAAATCAAACAGAGCCTTCAGAGTGCCTGCTGACAGGCAGTGTTCAGGGCAGCAGGCGATTGCTTGCTCTGATGTTGCCTAGAACACTGTCACAGGAGCCAGTTATTTAGGAATTGCTGATTATGGAGGTGCTCTTTTCTTTCAGCCTCCCTGGAAATGATTGACACTGGCCGTGGAGGCAGAGGGGCTGCTGAAGGGGCATGCTGAGATTAGCATGTGGCTGGCTGCAGTGCATTCCTCCTCCTGGAAAGCACAGGAGCTGAAATACAGGCTCCATTGAAGGCAGCAGGCTACAGCCAGACTTTTGACCATCTGTGTTTTCCAGGAGCATGGGAATTATTGCTCTTCCAGGCACAACTTTTTCAGCAATGGAGACAATGGGCCACAAATCTCAGTAAGTGCTCAGGCTGGGAATGCTGGCTGGAGGGAACACATTTGCATTAAGCAGGTTGTTCATTGGCATTCCTGCCATTGCTCTGGTCTTTTGAGGAGGGGAGAGACAAAAGGGAAGGAGAAAATAGACACAGTTGAGTTCCTCCCCCCTCTCTCCTCCCATTTCCATTGTCCTGGCAGAAAATGTGAAGTTTGTGGTGCATCTAATTCCTGTTTGTGTGAGTGGGAGAGTCACACTGTGGCTTATGTGTTCTCCTGCCAGTGTTTAGAGAACATTCCAAGTGGAAAATCATCCCTCCTAAATTGAGTTTATTAACCTGTGTTGCTGTTAGGTCAGGAGTATTTTCCTGCACCTTCCTAAAATCAATATATAATGTATGTGTGCTGCCACAGAATGATTAATGTGTGTGCAGACAGGAAAAAATGGACTTTAATATCAGAACCCCAAAGTATCATTTGTTATCAGGTTCATTTAGCAAAGGATGGGGTAATATCTCCAACCCAATGCCTTGCAACACATGGCTGAGGACTGGCTGCTGCTTCCTCTTCAGAAACTTATCCTAGACAGCAGTACAGGCTGGAGATGGTGAGGCTGAGAGCAGCCCTGCAGAGAAGGACTTGAGGATGCTGGTGGGTGAGAAACTGGACAGGAGCCAGCAATGGGCACTTGCAGCCCAGAAGGCCAATGGCAGCTTGGGCTGCATTAAAAGCAGCATGGCCAGAGATGAAGAGAGGGGATCCTGCCCCTCTGCTCTGCTCTGGGGAGACCTCACCTGGAGCACTGTGTCCTGCTCTGGGGCCTTCAGCAGAGGAAGAGACATGGACCTGATGGAGCAGGTCCAGAGGAGGGCCACAAACAAGATCAGAGGGCTTGAGCCACCTCTGCTAAGAAAACAGGCTGGGAAAGTTGGGGCTCTTCATTGTGGAGAGGAGAAGGCTCTGGGGAGACCTTATAGAGGCCTTCTAGTACCTGAAGGAGGCTACAAGAAGGCAGCAGAGGGACTGTTTGCAAAGGCCTGCAGGGACAGGACCAGGGGCAATGGTTTGAAATGAGAGCAGAGCAGGTTGAGATTGGATGTGAGGAACAAGTTCTGCAGCAGGAGGCTGCTGGAACACTGCAACAGGCTGCCCAGGGAGGTGGTTGAGGCTTCATCTCTGAAGATTCTCAAGGTGAGGCTCAAGAGGGCTCTGGGCAACCTGATGTAGTTGAGGATGTCCCTGCTGAGTGCAGAGGGGGTTGGCCTGGCTGAGCTTTGGAGGTCCCTTCCAACCCAAAGCATCCTGTGATTCTGTGATAACTACTTGTCACTATGTGTTGGTTGAAGTGATTGGGTGATACAATATACTGAGGGGAAAAAATAGCAATGCCTTCAAAAGTTGGAGAAATAGTTTCAAGTGTGTTTTGTAGTTTAAATGGGAAAACTAAATTTGCTTAGATGGTAAAGTGTTCCAAAAGCAATCACAAAATGGTAAGGGGGTGCAGGCTTAGCAGAGAGTCACTTGACAGAGAGCAGGTCTGGAGAGAAGCAGCTGAGGGAGCTGGGGGTGTTCAGTCTGGAGAAGAGGAGGCTGAGAGGAGACCTCATTGCTCTCTGCAGCTCCATGAGAGGAGGCTGCAGTGAGGTGGGGATTGGGCTCTTCTCCCTAGTTTCAGGTGATAGAAGGAGAGGAAATGATCTGAAATTGTGTCAGGGGAGGGTTAGGTTGGAGATGAAGAAAGATTTCTTTGTTGCAAGAAGAGTGGTCAGGGGTTAGAACAGGCTGCCCAGGGAGGTCCAGATTTGGGCTCCCCAGTTCAGGAGGGACAGGGATCTGCTGGAGAGAGTCCAAGGGAGGGCTCAAAGGATGCTGAAGGGACTGGAGCAGTGCCTGGGGAGGAGAGGCTGAGAGCCCTGGGGCTGGTTAGGCTGGAGAGGAGAAGACTGAGAGGGATCTGATCAATGTCTATCAATAGCTGAGGGCTGGGGGTCAAGAGGGAGGGGAGAGGCTCTGCTCACTTGCACCCTNGTGGTAGAGTCCCCACCCCTGGAGGTGTTCAAGAAGTGTGTGGCCATGGCACCTGGGGACGTGGTTTAATGACCATGGTGGTGTTGGGTTGGTGGTTGGACTCTGATTCATAGATTCCCATACTGCATTGGGTTGGAAGGGACCTTCAAAATCATCTTGTCCAACCTCCCTGCAGTCAGCAGGGACACCTCCAACTAGATCAGGTTGCCTGGGGCATATTGAGCCTGATCTTGAATATCTCCAGTGATGAGGTCTCAACCACATCCCTGGGCAACCTGCTCCAGTATTTCACCGCTCTCATTGTGCAGAACTCCCTCCTCATGTCCAGCCTCCTAATGTCAAACCATTGTCCCTTACCCTGTCACTCCAAGCCCTTCTAAAGTGTCCCTCCCCAGCCTTCCTGTAGGTCCCCTTCAGAGACTGAAATGCTGTAAGGCTTCCCTGGAGCCTTTTCTTTTCCAGGCTGATCAGCCCCAACTCTTTCAGCCTGTCTTCATAGCAGGGGTGCTCCAGCAGTTTGATCATCTTGGAGGCCTCCTCTGGACCCACTCCAGCAGGTCCATGTCTCTCTGGTACCAGGATCTTGTGTCTCACCTTGAGATCTTTTCCAGCAGAACCAGTTGTGTGATTCTGTGATATTATGAAGAGGAAAAGAGGAGCTGTGGAATAGAAAGATTCTGGCCTAGGATGCTGTGCTGCTGCAGGAGGTGTTCCAGCCCTCTTAGACTCAGGGTTTATAAACAGGTCTCAGAATTAATAATAATTAAGGCTTCTATTTTGAGTGCTTTTTGTGATCCATCATTATTGTCTTGTGGTTGTTGGCTGAAGCAGAAGGCCCCTCCTCCACAATGGAGGGTTTTAAGCAGTGCAAATTGCAAATAATCATAGAATAAGAGAAAATTACTCTTTAGGACAAAATTACAGCCTAGGTTAAATTGTATATTTTAAAACCACCCAGGACTATGATCAAATAAAAGCTTGACTGGCATTTAAGATGACCTGGAACATGAACTGTAATTTGGGTGCTGGTGAGTAATGAAACCATCTCAAATAAAACTTATTTAACCTTAATGGAGCACCTGCACACAACAGAACACACAATGCTGATCTTGCCCACAATGGGAATGGTACTAGAAAAGGATTTAAATTGAAGCTGAGCTGAGCTTTAGGTTAGAAATTACAGGGCTTTAGTCCTCCAGTACCCTTCTGACTTGTGCTGCAAGCTGCTGATACAAGGATTGAACAAGTGGTGGTTGTAGAGGGCAAAGGAACTGCAACAGCAGAGTGAAAACAGAATATGCAGTGCTCAGGACATAAAATGAGGAGGTCCAGGACACAGAATCACAGAATGGTAGGGGTTGAGAGGGACCTCGAGATCACTGAGTCCAACCCCCTGCCAGAGAAGGATCACCCAGGGCAGGTCACACAGGAGCACATCCAGGTGGGTTTGGAAGGTCTCCAGAGAAGGAGACTCCACAACCTCTCTGGGCAGCCTGCTCCAGGCCTCCACCACCCTCACACTAAANCAGAGCCCTCAGCCTGTCCTCACAGGGAGATGTTCCACTGCCTGCAACAGCTGTGTTGCTCTGTGCTGGACTCTTTCAAGCAGTTCCCTGAGGTCCTTCTTGAACTGAGGTACGCAGAACTGGACACAATATTCCAGATGTGGCTTCAGCAGGGCAGAGTTGAGGGGCAGGAGAACCTCTTTCAACCTGGTAACCACAGCCCTAGGCTGCCACTGGCCTTCTTGGCTGCAAGGGCACATTGCTGGCTCCTGGGCATCCTGTTGTCCACCATCCTTCTGTCCAGCACTCCTTTTCCAGGCTGCTGAAAGAGTCACCTTAAATGTGCAGGTCTCTTGAACATTTGTAATGAGTTGGGAATTTGGGGGCTAGGACATTCTTCTGGAGGAACAACTGCTGAAGCAGGTATGTGTCCAAAAAGGCCAGGGGGGGATCACAGAGCAGTTAGCCTGATCCCAACACTTTGCCCTTCTGAAGGGGTTTTGAAGGCAGGGCTAATTAAGGCAGACAAAGGGAAAGGGCTGAACCTGAGGTGGCTTTTATCTGCAATTTGCATCTGAGCTTCTTGTTGAAGCAATTGATGTCTCAGAGCACTGTAGTAGCGTGGGCAGGCAGCAGCAGAGCTTTGATGTGCTGTCCCGTTGGAGATTGTTAAAGGTCAGAATGATGGAAATGAGGACGGTGAGGCTGATAAGAATCTGAGGTAATTAGAAAAAAATGGAGTGGGGAGGTTTTTCTGATTGGAGAGATGCCTCAGAGATTGGGGTTTAGAAAGATTCTGCTGAACATCTTCATCAGTCCTCTTGCTCCAAGAACAAAGCGTTTACAGAGGCACAGACTGGGAGGGATCAGCTAGTCCTGCTAAAGCAGGGTCACCTACAGCAGCTTGTCCAGGGGGGGTTGGTTTCTCTCCAGAAAAGGAGACTCCACAACCTCTCTGGGCAGCCTGCTCCAGGGCTCCAGCACCCTTACACCAGAGAAATTTTTCCTTATCTTCAGCTGGAAGCTCCTGGGTTCAGTTTTCCTCCAAAAGGAGGAAGGTGGATCGAGGAGATGCTGTTATTCTAGCTGTGGCATCAGCAGCCTCATGGGAAGAATTAACTAATGCTGTAGACTGAGTGATGGTGAGACTGGTTAGCACAGAATCACTATGGTTGGCAAAGACCTTCAAGATCATCAGGTCCAGCCATTATCTAACTCCACTAGGGCCACCACTACAGCACATCCTTGAGCACTATATCTAGATGGCTTCTAAATGCATTCAGGGGTATCAATTCAACCACTTCCCTGGGCAGCCTCTTCCAGTTTGTGATAACCCTTTTGGTGTAGAAGCTTCTCCTAATGTCCAGCCTCATCCTCCCCTGGCCTAACTTGTTGCCATTTCCTTTTGTTCTCTCAGTTGTGACTTGATAAGAGACCAGCAGGCACCTCTTCATAACCTTCTTTCAGGGAGCAGTAGGAAGCAAGAAGTTCTCCCTCAGCCTCCTGTTCTCCAGACTACACAACTTCAGCTCCCTCAGCCTCTCCTCATAAGACCTGTAAAGCACAACCCAGGAGGTTCCACCTCAACATGAGGAGGAACTTCTTCACTGTGAGGGTCCCAGAGCACTGGAACAGGCTCCCCAGAGAAGTTGTGGAGTCTCCTTCTCTGGAGACTTTCCAGCCCCATCTGGATGCATTCCTGTGCAACCTGTGTTGGATTCCATGGTCCTGTTCTGGCAGGGGGTTGGAGTCGATGATCTCTGGTGGTCCCTTCCAACCCCTAAAATCCTGTGACCCTGTGATCTCTTCTCCAAACCTTTCACCAGCTTTGTTGCCATTAAAGCCAAGCAGAAGCAGCAATGTTGTTGGGAGAGAGGAAGTGGTGATTGTGTGAGAGAAAAGAAGCTGCTTGGTGAGTTACAGGATTGATGGTAACCTGCCTGTGTGCAGGGAGCTAATGTGATTGTTGAATCTTCTGGGAAGATCTTTTCAGGAGACAGAGAGAAGCAATTTTGTTGTATTTCTGTGGGTGTTCATGAGCTTAAATTACAACAGGCACTTCAATTTGCCTCTTGTCTCTTTGCTGTTCTGCTAGCAGTGCATGGGTGGAGAGTAATAGGCTTTGGCTCTCAGCTGAAGCAAGAGATTCACACTGGATTGAGGGGGGAAGCTCTTCACTATGAAGACTGTCTGGTGGTAGAGTAGGTTGCACAAGAGGTGTTGAGCAGTCTCCATCCATGAGGACTTTTGACATCTGACAAATCCTCAGCTAACCTCCCCTGACCTTAGTGGTTGATTGGATCCCTGCCTACCTGAATCATAGAATGGTCCAGGCTGGAAGGGACCTCCAAAGCTCATCCAAAGCTCCAAAGGGACCTCCAAAGCCCTGCAGTCAGCAGGGACATCCCCAACTGG
>VXBD01014736.1:5039-37230 GCA_013399975.1 Indicator maculatus
CAGGAGGCAGCAGTGGTCCCTGGCAGCCCAGCAGGCAGCTGTGTGCTGAGCTGCATCCAAAACAGGACAGGGAGGGAATTCTGCCCCTCTGCTCTGCTCTGCTCAGACCCCACCTGCAGCACTGCCTCCAGTTCTGTGACCCCCAGCACAAGGACATGGAGCTGCTGGAGAGGGTCCAGAGGAGGCCAGAAAAATGATCAGAGGGCTGGAGAAGCTCCCCTATGGGGACAGGCTGAGAGAGTTGGGGTTGTTCAGCCTGGAGAGGAGAAGGCTCCAGGGAGACCTTAGAGCTGCGTTCCAATATCTGAAGGGGGCCTACGGGAAGGCTGGGGAGGTTTAGAAGGGGTCAGAATGATAGGAGGAGAGGGAATGGATTGAAGCTTGAGGAGGGCAGATTTAGACTGGAGATGAGGAAGAAATTCTTGACAGTAAGAGTAATGAGGCACTAGAACAGTTTGTCCAGGGAGGTCATTGATGCCCCCTCTCTGGAGGTGCTTAAGGCCAGGTTGGATGAGGCCTTGAGNTGCAAGCAGGTCCAGAGAAGGGCAAGAAGCTGGTGAAGGGTCTGGACAACAGGGCTGGGGAGGAGCAGCTGAGGGTACTGGGGGTGTTTAGCCTGGAGAAAAGGAGGCTGATGGGAAACCTTCTGGCTCTCTACAACTCCCTGAAAGGAGGTTGGAGCGGGGTGGGGGTTGGTCTTCTCTCCTTAGTAAAAAGGGATAGGGTGACAGGAAACAGCCTCAAGTTGCACCAGGTGAGGTTTAGGTTAGATATAAGAAGAAACTTCTCTGAAAGGGTTCTCAGACACTGGCAGAGGCTGCCCAGGGAGGTGGTTGAATGCCCATCCCTGGAGGTGTTTCAAAGAGGCAGAGCTCTCATCCAGTTCGATGTTGTTTAGCCCCAGCCTTGGCAGAGTTAGTGACTGGTTGAAGTCAGTGATCTTAAAGGGCTTTCCCAACCGATCAGATTCTATAATTCTAAGCACAAATCTACAGAGACACAACAGGTCACCTGGATGGGCCTGCATGCAAGATGAGGTTTGCTGGCAGAGTCCAGTCCTGTTAGACACAGCAGGCATTGCCACGAAAGCTCTTGTTTAATCTTTTTGTTGAACAAACATTTCCCTGCGTTTGCACCAGCAGCCGGCCAGCCGCGGCTTCCACGCAGCCTTTTCAGCACTAGCAGGGTGTGGTGAGTCCACTTCCTCACAGCCCTTTCTTCCATCTGGCTGCTTTAGAGTCATTTATTCCTCAATTAACATCATTGCTTACCAGCCTTGCTTCTTGCCCTCCTTTGTCTGTCAGAGGTAGATCAGTGACATGCTCTGTCTTTTTAGAATCACAGAATTGTCAGGGACCTCAAGGCTCATCCAGTTCCAACGCCGCTGCCATGGGCAGGGACACCTCACACCACAGCAGGTTGCTCACAGCCACATCCAGCCTGGCTGCAAAAACCTCCAGGGGTGAGGCTTCCACCACCTCCCTGGGCAACCTGTTTCAGTGGGGATGATTCTTTGAGCCTGATTCCCTAAAGAAATAAGGTTTATGTAATCAGACTGTTCCAACAGACAGCACTAATGACATGGAACCCCCTTGGCTATGCCATATAGAAGGCAGACAGAGGATTCCAGTCTTCCAGCTTCCTAACAATTTTATGAAAATGGATGTCTGGGAGGAGGGCAGAGATCCTACTGCTAGCTTCCAGGAGGTGAAAGCTTGCAGTATGAAGTAACTTCTTACCAGACAACTCAAAATTCATTCCAGCTCTCATTTGAAGCACAGGTGTCTGAGAAGCTAGTCTTCACCAGTTGCATTGCTGAGAATTCATTCACATGGGGATAGCTGTCACTTCAGTGGCCACCAGTGAAGACAAGGCACAGGCAGTATTTGTACTTTAGGTTCATGGAAGCTATACAGTGAGATAGGATGAGGGGCAATGGTTTGAAGCTGGAGCAGGGTGAATTTAGGTTGGACATCAGGAAGAAGTCCTGCACAAGGAGAGTGGTGAGACACTGACACAGGTTGCCCAGGGATGTGGTTGAGGTCCCATCCCTGGGGACATTCAAGATCAGACTTGATGTGGCCCTGGATAGTCTGGCCCTGCTGAGTGCAGGGGGGTTGGACAAGATGCCCTTTGAGGGCATTCTGTGTGAAGCTGTGAATCTGTGAGACAACAGCTGTCACAACATGCCTCCCCTCTGAAGTGAAGGTGAGGCTGTGCCTCTCATGTAGATGGCATACCTGGGTGTAGTTGTCCTGGTGCTCTTTTACCATTCCTATATGCTTCTGAAGGAGGAATGTACTCCACAGGATGCTGAAGTGGTATGAAACATGTTGGGTGAGTGGCTGCCACAGAACAAGGTATTTGTTCACTTAGAAGCTACACACTGAGGTTCAAATATAAGAAATTACACAGTCTAGGTTAAGTTAGGGTCAAGGTGAGCACTTCTCTTTTTCTGTGTCTTTTTTTAAATATGGCTACTGAAACTGGGAAAGAATGTGACAAATGTGCTTCTAACAACTGAACTGACTCTTGGGTTGAAGACTGAGTCTTAACAGTTGGTCAGACCTCACCTGGAGTACTGCCTCCAGCTCTGGAGCCCTCAACACAGGAAGGATATGGACCTGCTGGAGTGGGTCCAGAGGAGGGCCACGAAGATGATCAGGGGGCTGGAGCACATCTCCTACAAGGACAGGCCTGCAGTGATAGGATGAAGAGCAATGGTTTGAAATTAGAGAAGATAAGATTTAGATTGGATGTTAGGAATGAGTTCTCCACCGTGAGGGTGGGGGAACACTGCAACAGGTTGCCACTTGAGGCCCCATCCCTGCAGATATTCAGGGTCAGGCTCAACAAGGCTCTGAGCAACCTGATCTAGTGGAGGATGTCCCACCTGATTTCAGGGGGGTTGGACTAGATGACCTTTGAAGTCCCTTCCAACCCAAACCATTCTATGATTCTATGTATTTGTTTAAGCTTCACTCTTTCACAGTCATGTTTATGGGATTGGAGAATGTGCCAAAAAATATTTTGCTCTGTAGAAAAGTGCAATAAACCACCTGGGCCTTCTCATGTCTGTGTTGCTGGAGAAATGTAGTTTCCTTTTTTAAGCAGGTGGGTTTGGAGTCTTAAAGACACTATTTCTGTTTCTTGTTTTTATGAGGACAACAGTAGCTGCATCCTTGGCTAGTTTAGAACATGGACAGATGGTTTGTTCTAGATCCAGATGCTCATGGAATAGAATCTTTCTGACTGGAAAAGACCTTTAAGATCACCAAGTCTAACCAGTATCTAACTCTAGCAAGTCTGGTGCTAAACTGTGTCCTTCAGCACTACATCATCTTTTAAAACATGTCCAGGGTGAGGATTCAACCACCTCCCTGGGGAGCCTATTCCAGGGTTTGAGAACCTTTTCAGTCAAGAAGTATCTTGTAATCTCCAACCTGAACCTCCCCTGGGGCAACTTGAGGCCATTTCCTATTATCCTATCACTTGTTACTAGAAAGAAGAGACCTGTTCCCAAGTTCATAGAATCATAGAATCAGTCAGGGTTTGAAGGGACCACAAGGATCATCCAATTCCAACCCCCCTGCCATGGGCAGGGACACCTCACACTAGATCAGGCTGNGTGGCCCAACCTCCTTGTTGCTCCAACCTCCTCTCCCCACCTGGCTCCAACCTCCTCTCCCCACCTGGCTCCACCCTCTTTTCAGGGAGTTGTAGAGAGTGGGAAGGTCTCCCTTCACCCTCCTTTTCTCCAGAAAGAGGAAAGAGGATAGAGATCTGCCATCCATGGCCACATGGCTCCTTCTAGCTGCTACACACTGACCTGTCACAGAGCAGGTTTTGTGAGTCTGCCTTAATTTGTGTTCAGCATAATTAGGTAGATTATTTCAAGCAGTTAAAAAGCCTGGTGTGAGATATGGCAACTGGCTTTGCCTCACCTGTGTTAGCTGAACTCCCATAAACTCTGCTGTTAGCACATCTGAGGAGTGGTGAGAAACTTCTACCATTGTTAATCCTCTCCACTGGCACTGCAAGATGAAGAAGAAATCATCTGTGTAGAATCTGGGAGCCCTGTTCATAATGGACGAGCTTATGGCACAGACTCTGGCACAGGTTGCCCAAGGAGGCTGTGGCTGCCCCCTGCCTGGAGGTGTTTAAGGCCAGGTTGGATGAGGCCTTGAACAGCCTGGGCTGGTGGGAGGGGTCCCTGCCCATGGCAGGGTGTTGGAACTGGATGAGCTTTAAGGTCCCTTCCAACCCAATCCACTCTGTTCCTCTGACACTGGCAAGACTTCTGCATGCACAAAAGATAAATGAATACCATTTAAGGACTTGAATGTCTAAGCTCAGCAAACAGAATGTAAAAGACTGACTCAAACACTTTTGCAGATTAATGCCAGTGAGCAGAATCACCTAAGGCCACACATGAAAATGCTTTCTTACACTGAGAGAAATTGTAGCTAGGTGGAAACAGGGAGAACTGTTCAGTGGTCTGAGGCACTGAGGAGATCTATTCTGAGCATGGAGAAAAGTCCTTACTAAATATGCCTGAGAGTTTTTCAAGAAGAAGATGTAATTGAAGTATAACTTGGACTGCAAAGGGCATGAGCAGATATTTAGGGAACCCTAGCTCTCTGGTAGGAAAGTCTAAGAGAAATGAGCAAGTGGATCCATGAGCAATGGAATCAATGAAGCCTGGTTTCCAGGGGATTTGTGTCTCATGCAAGTTTCCCCCTTGACCTGAACGGCCTTTGCATCTAGCCTGGATGGATTGTCTGATCTCTGAGAGGAATGGGGCCTTTGCTACATCCTTTTCCATGGCTGGAGGCAGCATCTGGATCTCCTTCCTAGCTGGCTCCTTGCCTCTGTTAAAATTGTGACCACTTTGTATCTTGAAACCTGTGATGACTTTCAAATGCAGCTGAAAAACGGACACTGGTTTCAGATGTTACTGAAAGAGGAAGTGAAGACAGCAGAACAGGCACTCAGACACTAAATATGATGACAAAGGCCTTTTTCCCTTAGGAAACTGGAACAGTTGGAGGAGGCACTTCCTCCAGATCTGGTGATTTCCAGCACTGGCAGTTTCAAATTGGGGCACAGAAAGGGTAAATGGAAGCAGAACTCAAACCCTCTTTCGGGCTGCAGCCCTTGCAGCTGTTTTGTAGAGAGCTGGGTGTCCAGGTTTATAATACTGTTCCTCTTGTGCTGGGATTGTTGGCATTTATTTGGTACTTGGTTATCTAGTAGGTAAAAATATGTGTAGTCAGAATTCCAGGTGTTGCCTTAAATCTATATCTAGCTTGCTTTTGGTTTTTTGACTATCTGTTAGGCAAAGAGGAACCTCTTGAGGTTCAACAAGGATAAATGCAGAGTCCTGATCTGCTGGAGAGCAGCCCCATGGAGAAGGACCTGGGAGTCCTGGGTGGATAACAAGTTCTCCATGGGACAGCAATGTGCCCTTGTGGCCAGGAAGGTCAATAGGATCCTGGGGTGCATTAAGAAGAGTGTGTCCAGCAGATTGAGGGAGGCTCTTCTCCCCCTCTACACTGCCCTGGTGAGACCTCAGCTGGAATATTGCATCCAGTTCTGGGCTCCCCAGTTCAAGAGGCACAGGGATCTGCTGGAGAGAGTCCAACAGAGGCCTTATGAGGAGAAACCTGGGGTTGTTTATTCTGGAGAGGAGAAGTCTGAAAGGGGATAAATAATCGAGGGCTGGGTGTCAGGGAGGAAGGGACAGGGACAGCCTCTGCTCTCTTGAGCCCTGTGATAGGACAAGGGGCAGTGGATATAAACTACAGCACACTACAGCCTCAACATGAGGAGGAACTTCTTTACTGTAAGGGTCACAGAGCACTGGAAGAGGCTCCCAAGAGAGGTTGTGGAGTCTCCTCTGGAGACTTTCAAGCCCTGTCTGGATGTGTTTCTGTGTGACCTGCACTGGATTCTGTGGTCTTGCTCTGCCAGGGGGGGTTGGACTTGATGATCTCCAGAGGTTCCTTCCAACCCTTAACAGTCTGTGATCCTGTGAAGTGTTACTGATATGGTTAATTTTGCTTAACAAAATAATTTTTTTCTTTGTTTGTTTGGGGTTTTTTTTCTCCTAGGTGAGAGTTGCTGTGGGTATGAATGAGAAAACCAAATCCAGTACCAGGTGCATAAAACAATCTACTTGAACAGGTATCTAGATCAATTTTAAGGAGCCAGAACAATTTTCTGTAGTTCTTATCAACATTTTAATCAAATCTCCTCCCCACTAGGCCAGAACTCCCATTGTTTTGCTAATGGTTTGCTTGCCTTGAAAAATAACCTTTCTTTAAGTACCTGAGAACCTGTAACTGAAGTCTGTGGTAGGGGCAGTCTATGCTTTTGTCCTAGGGGAAAAAAAAAAGCTTAAATGGAAATGAAAGAGGGAACTATCAGAGGAACTGTTGTGAATAAGAAGCAGCATGTTTTGCCCTTGTCTCTGAGCACTTCGTTTAGCTCCAGGCATGGGTTGGAATAAGCTGCTTCATGTTTGCTAAAACCAGCTCAAACGTTTACTCTGCACAGATTAATGTATACCTTGTGTCAGACTTAGTAAGAGAAAAGTAGGCTTCATGTAGATTCATGGAATCACAGAATGGGTTGGGTTGGAAGGGACCTCAAAGCTCATCCAGTTCCAACCCCCTGCCATGGGCAGGGACACCTCCCCCCAGCCCAGCTTGCTCAAGGCCTCATCCAGCTTGGCCTTGGACACCTCCAGGGAGGGGACATTCACCACCTCCTTGGGCAACCTGTGCCAGTGTCTCACCACCCTCACTGTCAAGAATTTCTTCCTAATTTCCAGTCTAAATCTGCCCTCCTCAAGCTGCCTCAAGATTAAGTCATTGCATCTAAATATCACAATTCTGGGCTGCATAACCCAAAATGCCTTATCTAGGTGCTTACCCAAGTGCAAATTTCCCCACCAAATAGAGAATACCTGCTGAGGTAACTAGGGTGGGAGGATCTGTGTGTCACAAAAAGACTTGCCTCAAGGAAATTCTCAGTAAGAATGC
Organism: Indicator maculatus; assembly: GCA_013399975.1. NCBI lineage: Eukaryota > Metazoa > Chordata > Aves > Piciformes > Indicatoridae > Indicator > Indicator maculatus. The sequence goes on from VXBD01014736.1 coordinate 12,086, forward strand.
ACTGACCACTACAGCTTGTAACACAGTAAATATTTAGCTTAGTTGAACAAACTAACTTCTGCTTCTGCATGGGAACAGAAGGAAAAATTTTTTTCACTGTGAGGGTGACAGAGCTCTGGAGCAGGCTGCCCAGAGAGGTTGTGGAATCTTCTTCTCTGGAGCCTTTCCAAACCCACCTGGAGGTGTTCCTGTGTGACCTGCCCTAGGTGATCCTCCTCTGGCAGGGGGGTTGGACTGGATGATCTCTGGAGGTCCCTTCCAGCCCCTGACATTCTGTGATTCTGTGAACAGACTGAATTAATGAGACAATAAAGGTGGAGTCCCATGATGGTACTATACACAACTTTGCTTTTCTTATTCAAGAGAGCTCAGGAGCAATTGAAAAAGTTAAATGAATTGCATCCTAATTTCCAGCCAGCTTCTCTCAGCAAATGGTCAATAGTTAATACTTTGGCAATTCAGAAAATGATTTGTTTCCTCTGTCTTTGAAGCCCATTTCAAAATTCATCCCTTGAAAGGAGGAAGGGATGCTGTCTTGGAGAAGAGGAGGCTGAGGAGAGACCTCATTGCTCTCTACAGCTCTCTGAAAGGAGGTTGGAGCCACGAGGGGGTTGGTCTCTTCTCCCTAGTATCAGGTGATAGCATGAGAGGAAGTGGCCTGAAATAGTGCCAGAGGAGGTTTAGGTTGGAGATTAGGAAAAATTTCTTTATTGAAAGAGAGAGGTTAGGCATGGGAACAGGCTGCCCAGGGAGGTAGTGGAGTCCCCATCCCTGGAGGTGTTCAAGAAACCTGTGGCCATGGCACTTAGGGATATGGCCAAGGTGGTGTTGGGATGATGGTTGGACTGGATGATCTTGGAGGCCTTTTCCAACTGAAACAACTCTATGATTCTATGTGCAGCTATTCTTGCTGAAGATTTCAAATGAACTCCACATCAGCTAGCCTGTCCACCCTGGCTTTGTCACTGGGAAAACCAGGAGCTGTGCAAGCTGCTCCGCTCTAGTGGCAGGTGAGTTGCACTGGATCATCACTGGAGGTCCCTTCCAACCCCTAGCATGGTTCTGTGGTTCTGTGGTAGAAGTGACAATGCAGTCAGTATCTACAAATGCAAAGTTCTGCAGAAAGATGTCATTGTGCTGTACTGCTCCCAGAGCAGCAGAGAAGAGTTTTTAATGCATCCACGAAGACCAAAGTGCTGATGTGGCTGCAGGGTTCTTGGAAACTGTCTTTTGTTTAGCTATTTCCTGTTACTCTCTCAAGCTCTGCCTTTCAGAAGTGAATGGGGACCTACTCAAAATCTCCTCACGTTTGTGGAGCTGTGAGATGATTCCGTGGATAGCTGTAGATATTTGCCAGTAAAAAGGGAATGGAAAGTGAAAGCACAGCAGAAAGTTTTGTCTCAGTGGAGGATTTGGTGCCTACTGCCAGCACACCACAGCTGACAGCCTTCCCCAGGGCTGACCTTGCTTGACATGCTCAGCAGAGGCTGCATCTTACATCTCATGGAATCACAGAATTGTCAGGGCTGGAAGAGATCTCGAGAATCATCCGGTCCCACCCCCCCTGCCATGGGCAGGGACACCTCACACCACAGCAGGTTGCTCACAGCCACATCCAGCCTGGCTGCAAAAACCTCCAGGGATGAGGCTTCCACCACCTCCCTGGGCAACCTCTGCCAGGCTCTCACCACCCTCATGGGGAGCAACTTCGTCCTGACATGCAATCTGAATCTCCCTATTTCTTGTTTTGTTCCATTTCCCCCACTCCTATCACTCCCTGACACCCTCAAAAGTCCCTCCCCAGCTTTCTTGGAGCCCCCTTCAGATCCTGGAAGGCCACCAGAAGGTCTCCTGGGAGCCTTCTCCTCTCCAGCCTGCACAACCCCAACTCTCTCAGGCTGTGTGCAGAGCAGAGCAGCTCCAGCCCTCTGCTCATCCTCATGGCCCTTCTCTGGACACCTTCCAGCCCCTCCAGATCCTTCCTGGAACAGAGGCTCCAGAACTGGACCCAGAGCTCCATGTGTGGTCTGAGCATAGTGGAGTAGAGGAGGAGAATCGCCTCCCTGGCCCTGCTGGCTACTCTTCTCTTGCTGCAGCCCAGGATGGGATTGGCTTTCTGGGCCAGTCTCACTGCCTGAGACCTTCAGCACTTTGCATGCTTGTTGCTCCTCTCATGCTGAGCCAGGCTCTGCTGCGTGCTCTGTGCTCGCCTTGGCAGCGCCCTGCACACAGCTCTGCTGCAGTAGCCGCAGTCTGACGCTGGGAGGTTGTCTGCAGGCCAAGCACTGCTGCAGGAGAACTTTTAACCTTCCTGTCTGCATTAACAGATGATACAATTTAAGGACAGGGCATTGCTACTGTCCTTGTTTGAGTGATTGTGGTGCTTCAGTGTATTGCTGCTGTTTGTTGGCATCTGTAACTTAGAGAAGTTTGTGTGTGTTGGGAGAGGGGAGCAAGGCACTGCAGTGAGCTGACAAGGAAGCTGGTGAAGGGTCTGGACTACAGGGCTGATGAGGAGCAGCTGAGGGAACTGGGTTTGGTTAGTCTGGAGAAAAGGAGTCTGAGGGGAAACCTTCTGACTCTCTGCCACTCTCTGAGAGGAGGCTGGAACCAGGTGGGGCTTGGTCTTTTCTGCCTTGTAACAAGTGATAGGATGAGAGGAAAGTGCTCAGAAGAGGTTTAGGTTGGAGATTAGAAAAAACTTCTTGGCTGAAAGGGCTCTCAAAGCCTGGAACAGGCTCCTGGGGAGGTGGTGGAGTACCAACCTCTGGAGGTGTTTCAAAGAGGCAGAGATGTGGTGCTGAGGGCCATGGCTTAGCACCAGCCTTGGCAGACTTAGAGAATGGTTGGATTCAAGAATCCTTTCCTTTTGGCCCTTTCCAACCAAAATGATTCTGTGAGTCTGTGACACCCCACCTACGTTGGTGACCTTATTTCAAGCATTTGTCGATGCCAAATTACTCCATTTTCAACTTCAGTTTTATTCAAAGTGCTTTCAGAAACTGTGGATGACCTGGCAGAGACTGAATTGTCCCTTCAAACCCTTTCAGCTTTCTGTTTTGTGACCTTGGCAGATGAGTGATGGGGAAAGTTGTCCCCATGCCATCTGCACCTGCTAGCTTTGCCACGCAGCAGTAGGTCATTTCATTTCCAAACATGACTGGCCCCTGATAGCAGTGGGAAATTGGCAGCTCTTACATGAAAGCAGAAGATTCAGTTCCCTCTTCTGGCTTTTCACTCAGACAGAAAAAAAGTTGTGATAGAGTCCCAGTGCTCTGTGTCAGAGCTCCATTCAGAATCACAGAATCACAGAATGTTAGTGCTTAGAAGGGATCTCCAGAGATCATCCAGTCCAAACCCCCTGCCAGAGCAGGATCACCCAGGGCAGGTCACAGGAACACAGCCAGGTGGGTATGGAAAGGCTCCAGAGAAGGAGACTCCACAACCTCTCTGGGCAGCCTGCTCCAGGCCTCCAGCAGCCTCACACCAAAGAAGTTTCTCCTCATGTTGAGGTGCAACTTCCTGGGTTCCAGCTTGGACCTGCTGTGCCTTGTCCTGTCCCTGGGCACCACCCAAAAGAGCCTGGAACCTTCCTCCTGACACCCACCCCTCAGATATTGATTGACATTGATCAAATCCCCTCTCAGCCTTCTCTTCTCCAGACTAAACAGCCCCAGGGCTCTCAGTCTTTCTTCACAGCAGAGATGTTCAAGTCCCCAGATCATCCTCACAGCCTCCATTGGACTCTCCAGCAGGTCTCTGTCTCTCTTGAACTGGGAACCCCAAAACAGGACACAGTATTCCAGGTGTGGTCCAGGGCAGAGTAGAGGGAGAGAAGAGCCTCCCTAGATGTGCTGGCCACACTTTTCTTGATGCACCCCAGCATGCCATTAGCCCTCTTGGCCACAAGGGCACATTGCTGTCCCATGTATAACTTGCTGTCCACTGGGACTCCAAGGTCCAGAACCAGTTTGTTAATATCATACAGCATCATATCTTGGACTGTGTGTGAGATTGACCCAAGAGCATTTCCCCCAAAGCTTACTTCTAAACAACTACACAACTGAAGATACTTCCTTCTTCTTTAGTCTCTTAGTCTTTCTTCCTCCTTTTTCACTGTGAAGGTGCTGGAGCCCTGGAGCAGGCTGCCCAGAGAGGTTGTGGAGTCTCCTTCCATGGAGTCTCCTTCCATAAAGCCTTTCTAACCTTGCCTGGATGCATTCCTGTGTGACCTGCCCTAGGTGACCCTGCTTTGGCAGGGGGGTTGGACTGGATGATCTTTTGAGGTCCCTTCCAACCCCTACCATTCTGTGATTCTGTGCAAGAAGAGTGGACAATACAGTGGCTGTCTGCTGGCAGACCTCAAGAAACCACACAGTGGAATCAAAATGTACTTTTCTCCCTATTTCTTTGTCATTGCAACCATATGGGGTGAAGTGGTGCTCAGTGTTCTTTCAGTTCTCTTCTCCAGAAATGCTGCAAAGCTGTTGTGAGAACTTCCTCACAATGGAGGTTTAAATCAGCAGGTAGGGAGCCAGTGCTGCTGAGCAGGATGCAGGCAATTGCCTCATCTTCAGCTCTGCAGGGAACCACCAAGGAGCTGTGTTGCTGACAGCCAGGTAGTGAAGTGGTTTATTTTTTTCTGCTCTCCCCAGCATAAAGCAGCTGCTTTGGCTTTGCAGGTGACTCAGAGATCTGCTGTCCCTGGAAGGTAGGGTGAGTTGTTTGTTACAGCCAGTGTGTGTTTTTACACATGTGCTCTGGCTTTGGAGTTGGTTTGGGTTTTTTTTCCCTTTTTGAAGGTCACCTACTGGAGATGGAGATAGAACCATGTAGGGTTCATCTGTCATTAACACAGGAGATAGAACCATGTGGGTTTTGTCTGTCATTAATCACACAGATAATCCTATTTGTCTTAAAATCAAGGCAAATATCTCTTGTGTTCTGTCCATCTGTTCCAGACACCACCAGCAAGCTCATCACCATGGTGTTGGAACAGGCTGGTACACAAACAGCAATCAGCAGTTATTAACATAATATTATTACTTGGTCCATAAAGCTAATACTGCCAGAGATACTCCACATCACACCCTGGGAGAGAGTTTCTCAACTGATAGACTTCATTCTGCAAGCACAATATTCTGGAGAAAAATCAGCCAAAGGATGCATTTGTTGCTATTTCATGCAAGCAGCATAAATCATGAGTAAAATACATACAAAATGTTGCTCTTTACATCCAGGTATTTACAGTCCATTGCTGTCTTGTGCACAACAACATTCTTTAGAATGCCAAGGGCTGGGGTTTTTTCATGCATCAAATCACAGAGTCATAGAATTGTCAGGGTTGGAAGGGACCTCAAGGATCATCCAGATCCAATCCCCCTGCCATGGGCAGGGACATCTAACACTAGAGCAGGTTGCTCACAGCCACATCCAGCCTAGCCTTCAAAACCTCCAGGGATGAGGCTTCCACCACCTCCCTGGGCAACCTTTGCAGGGTCTCAGCACCCTCATGGGGAAGAACTTCCTAACATCCAATCTGAATCTCCCCACTTCTGTTTTTTCTCCATTCCCCCCAGTCCTGTCACTCCCTGACACCCTCAAAAGTCCCTCCCCAGCTTTCTTGTAGGCCCCCTTCAGATCCTGGAAGACCACAATAAGCTCTCCTCAGAGCCTTCTCTTCTCCAGACTGAACAACCTCAACTCTCTCATTCTGTCTCCATAGCAGAGGTGCTTTAGCCCTCTGCTCATCCTCATGGCCCTTCTTTGGATTACTGAAAGTTCTCCTTTCTCCTCTGTTCTCCTCCAGCTGTGGATATGAACTGAGACAGGAGAGGTAGTTTTTTACAAGCAGAAGGTGGTTTATCTCAAACCAGGCAAGGTGAGCTTTCTTCAGCATCTGATCTCCTTTTGTGGTGTATGGTTGCAGCCTGACAGGAAGCTGTAAGTCACTCTCTCTGCACTTAACTCCTTTGAAAAGAGTAAAACTCACCCTCTGCCTTTCTAGCCTGTGGAACATGAACCTTTCAGACCAACTTACCAAGGAAGCAGTCTGCAACCTCTAAAAGATCCTGAATAGAATTTGGAGGCTTCCTGCCTGTCCTTATTCCCCATCATACATCTCATTTACATGTGTTCAAAAGTGCAGCTGTAGAAAAGGACTTGGAGGTACTGGTGCATGAGAAGCTGGCCAGGAGCCAGCCATGGGCACTGGCACACAGAAGGCCAGGGGCAGCCTGGGCTGAGCCAAAGCAGCATGGCCAGAGCTGGAGAGAGAGGATCCTGCCCTCTGCTCTGCTCTGGGGAGGCTTCATCTGCAGTGATGTGTCCAGCTCAGTTGTCCCCAACACAAGAGAGAGAGACCTGGAGCTGCTGGAGAGGATTCAGAGGAGGCCAGAGAGATGCTGAGAGGGCTGGAGAAGCTCTGCTGTGGGGACAGGCTGGGAGAGTTGGGGCTGTTCTTCATGGAGAGGAGAAGGCTGCAGGGAGAGCTCAGAGCTGCATTTCAATATGTGCAGGGGACTCACAGGCAAGCAGGGCAGAGACCATTCAGAAGGGCTTAGAGTGACAGGAGCAGGGACAACGATTTGAACCTGGAGCAGGGCAGATTTAGGGTGGACATGAGGAGGAAGTTGTGCCCAAGGAGAGTGGTGAGACACTGGCACAGGCTGCCCAGGGCTGTGCTTGAGGCCCCAGCCCTGGAGCCATCCAAGCTCAGCCTGGCTGTGTCCCTGTGCAGCCTGCTCTAGCTGGAGGGGTCCCTGCTGAGTGCAGGGGGGTTGGATAAGATGACCTGTTGAGGATTCCTTCCAACACAGTGCAGTCTGTGAATCTGTGAATGTCTTCTTTTTGTTTGGTCACTTTTCCAGTGGTAGAATGTCAATGATTTCAGCGTTGAACTTCTGGTATTTCAAACATTTCTGGTTCAACTGAGCAGATTCCTCACAGGTGGCATATTTGTGTCAGTCTGGTTAAGTATCAGCCCATCTCAATATCATTTTCCTTCCTTTGCCAGTTGGAATATATTCCTGGGAGCTCCATCTTGCAAGTTTGTCTCCAGAGAGTTCTAGGCAGAAGCAAGGTGGAGGTTTTGCAGATGGTACCTTTGCAGTCACACTGCTGTGGCTGAGAAACAAAAGTGAAACCAAGGCATTGCAGGTCCTAGTTCTTATGCAACAACTTGGGCCTGCTTTAGATGGCCAACTCCTGCTTAACTAACATTTCTGTAAGCATTACAGAGGCCACACAAGTGCTGCTCTGATGAAAGGGAAGGGCTTTATCTGAGCTGTGATTCTATCAGCAGGAACAAGCAGTTTGTGTAAGCCAGTGCTAGTCTTTCAGTGAGCATGAAGCTTAGAATCATAGAATCATTGAATGCTTTGGGGTGGAAGGGACCTTAGAGATCATCCAGGGCAGGGACACCTCCCACTAGATGAGGTTGCTCAAGGCCTCATCCAACCTGGCCTTAAAAACCTCCAGGTAGGGAGCATCCACAACCTCCCTGGGCAGCCTGTGCCAGTGTCTCACCACCCTCACTGGAAAGAATTTCTTCCTCATCTCCAGCCTAAATCTGCCTTCCTCAAGCTTCAATCCATTCCCTCTCCTCTTATCACTCCAAGCCCTTCTAAACCTCCCCAGCTTTCCTGTAGGTCCCCTTCAGCTATTGAAATGCAGTTCTAAGGTCTCCCTGGAGCCTTCTCCAGGCTGAACAGCCCCAACTCCCTCAGCCTGTCCCCACAGGGGAGGTTCTCCAGCCCTCTGATCTTCTTTGTGGCCTACTCTAGGCCCTCTCCAGCAGTTCCAGGTCCTTTTTCTGGGGACACAGTGCTGCAGGTGTGGTGTGAGCAGAGCAGAGCAGAGGGCAGAATCCCCTCCCTGTGCTGCTGCTCTCCCTGCTCTGGATGCAGCTCAGCACACAGCTGCCTGCTGGGCTGCCAGGGACCATTGCTGGCTCCTGGGGACTCTGTCACCACCTGACACCCCCAAGGCCTTCTCCTGCAGGCTGCTCTCCAGACACTCCTCACCCAGCCTGGAGCTGTGCTGGGGACTGCCCTGACCCAGCTGCAGGACCTTGCCCTTGCTTGTTGAACTTCATGAGGTTGGCTTGTGCCCACCTCTCCAGCCTGTCCAAGTGCCTCTGGATGGATCCCTTCCCTCCAGCCTGCCCAGGTCCCTCTGGATGGATCCCTTCCCTCCAGCCTGCCCAGGTCCCTCTGGATGGATCCCTTCCCTCCAGCCTGCCCAGGTCCCTCTGGATGGATCCCTTCCCTCCAGCCTGTCCAAGTGCCTCTAGATGGATCCCTTCCCTCCAGCCTGCCAGCAGCACCACACAGCTTGGTGTCATCTGCAGCTTGCAGAGGGTGCCTCAATCCCAGTGTCCATGTCACTGGCACAGATATTAAACAGGACTGGTCCCAGCACTGACCCCTGAGGGAGCCACTTGTCAGTGGTCTCCATTTGGACACTGAGCCATTGCCCACAACTCTCTGAGTGTGACCACCCAAGTGATTTCTCTGCCCAGCAAGTGGTCCACCCCTCAAGTCCATGCTTTTCCCTTTTGGTGACCAGAATGTCACCAAACTGGAAAATCCTGCTGCTGATGGGATTGGTTCAGTCTCCATTTTTATATCAATAGCTTTTTTTTTTTAAATGTTTTAAAATGTAAATGGTTGTTAAGAAAACTGTTGCCAAATGAAATGGCTGGAAAGAACATCAGGAGAAACAGAGGATTGTTCCTTATAGCTCAGCTCTGCCTTGAACACTTGGCTTCTGGCTCAACTGTGGGAAGGAGTCTAAAGTACTGGGTGACTATCATACATGAGGGGCAAAGTGCAGCATTTTTATCCTGTAATTCCCTTTTATCAGCCTCAGTTATTAAGCAAGTGGTGGATATTAAGATCAACATTGCCTTAAACATTTAATAGTCCAGTTCTGGTGTCCCCAGCACAAGAAAGACACAGAACTGTTGGAGTGAGTCCTAATGAGGGCCACAAAGGTGATCCAAGGGCTGGAGCAGCTCTGCTGTGAGGACAGGATGGGGGTGTTCAGCCTGGAGAAGAGAAGACTCTGGGGAGACCTTAGGGCTGCCTTCCAGTACCTAAAAGGATCCTGCAGGATTCCTGCAGAGGGACTTTTCTTGAGGGTGTCTAGAATCATAGAATCATAGAATCAGTCAGGGTTGGAAGGGACCACAAGGATCATCCAGTTCCAACCCCCCTGCCATGGGCAGGGACACCTCACACTGGATCAGGCTGGCCACAGCCTCATCCAGCCTGGCCTTAAACACCTCCAGGGATGGGGCCTCAACCACCTCCCTGGGCAACCCAATCCAGTGTCTCACTACTCTCCTGATGAAGAACTTCTTCCTTACATCCAGTCTGAATCTCCCCACTTCCAACTTTGTTCTATGCCCCCCAGTCCTGTCACTCCCTGACACCCTAAGAAGTCCCTCCCCAGCTTTGCTGTAGGCCCCCTACAGATACTGGAAGGCCACAATAAGGTCACCTCAGAGCCTTCTCCTCTCCAGCCTGAACAGCCCCAACTCTCTCAGTCTCTCCTCATAGCAGAGGTGCTCCAGCCCTCTGATCATCCTTCTGAGACAGGACAAGGGGGAGTGATTTGAAGCTGAGGGACAGCAGGGTTAGACTGGATCCGAGGAAGAAGTTCTTCAGCAAGAGCTTGGTGAGACTCTGGAACAGGTTGCCCAGAGAGGTTGTGGATGCCTCCTTCCTGGAGGTGTTCAAGGCCATATTGGATGAGGCCTGGGGCAACCAAGTCTGATTGAGAGGTGTCCCTGCCTATAGCAGGGAGGTTGGATTAGATGATCTCTGAGGTCCCTTCCAACCTAAGCAATTCTATTGATTCTATGATTTCTCCTTAGACAAACTACATGTGTCCCATTGCATTTCTTTCACAGCCTTCTCCTCTCTAGGCTGAAGAGCCCCATTTCTTTCACCCTCTCTTCTCAGGAGAGGTGCTCCAGCCCTCTGATCATCTTGGTGGCCCTCCTCTGGTCTCACTCCAGCAGGTCCATGTCTGTCTTGTGTGGAGGGTCCTATAGCTGGACACAGTAGTGCAGGTGACATCTCACCAGAGCAGAGTAGAAGCTGCCACCCTTGTTCCCATGTGTGCTTAACCTCTCCCACAGGGATCTTTTGTGGATACCAAGCAGGAACACAGATGTAATTATCCTGATGATGTTTTTTTTTTTCTTCAAGTGCTATCTCACACAGTAAGCCTCTGGTGGCTTTCTGCCCCACCCCACTTTTGGATGCTCTTAATTTAGATAAGAGCTTACTCTACCTTTTAGCAGCTTTTGTATTGGGATGTAAACCCTCAGCTATGGAAGGAATATTCCACAGGGCAATATTGTGCTAGGTAACAGCCAGATTTGAGCAGTTAATCTCATGTGTGCAAAATGTGACTTTTTTGTTGCATGGTACAAGAAGAATCTCATTAGTTAATGAACACAGCGTGGAGGGAGGGATTGCACTGAACTATGAATGATTTGATCTTTAAATAGCTTTTTTGGGTTTGCTCTGAAGGCAAAAGGAGCAGATAATCTCAGTCCCCTGTCTGGAATAACATTCTTTGTATTCATTTTTCACCACAAGAGCCAATGGAATGTAGATGTTCTTAATGGTGAATTGATAGCTCCTGAAATTTGTAAATTCATAGATCCACTGAATGGTTTAGGTTGGAAGGGACCCCAAAGATCATCTGGTTCCAACCCCACTGCCATGGGCAGGGACACCTCCCACTAGACCATGTCCTTCAAGTCCTCACCCAGCCTGGCCTTGAACATCTCCAGGGAGGAGACCTTCACCTCCCAAATTAGATATCTGTTCCTTCTCCTTTTGTTTGCTTTTAGGGAGAAGCCAAAGCTGCTTCATCAGTGCAATTCCTATGCTGTGGTTGGTCTCAGGGAAAGGAATTAATGCAACAACCCTCCCAGACATGAAAGGATACATCTCACAAGAAAACTTGTAAGAGACTAATAGGCCACACTGGTTATGCCTCACCCACTGTGCTAAGCAGTCATAGAATCATTTTGGTTGGAAAAGACCTTGAAGAGCATTGAGTCCAACCAAACCTGCCACTAAACCATGGCCCTCAGTACCACATCTCTGCTGCTTTTAAATACCTCCAGGGATGGGGATTCAACCACCTCCCTGGGCAGCCTGTGCCAGGCTTTGAGAGCCATTTCAGGGTAGAAGTTTCTTCTAATCTCCATCCTGAACCTCCCCTGGTGCATCTTGAGGCCATTTCCTGGGTTTAAGGAGAAGAGGCCAAGCCCCACCTGTCTCCAGCCTCCTTTCAGGGAGTTGTAGAGAACAATGAGGACTCCCCTCAACCTCCTTTTCTCCAGGCTAAACACTCCCAGTTCCCTCAGCTGCTCCTCCCCAGCCCTGTTCTCCAGACCCCTCCCCAGCTTCTTTGCCCTTCTCTGGACCTGCTGCAGCACCTCAATGTCTTTCTTGTAGTGAGTGCCCCAAAACTGAACACAGTACTCAAGGTGTGGCCTCCCCAGTGCTGAGTACATGAAGAGAGAAATCAGTCTAGATCTAACTTGGATTAAATGAAATGAAGCACCTAAATGCAGAATTTGCAGATGTGCCTCATGAACAAAAAGCAAACAAAAAAAGAAAAATTAATTCCCACTGTGGATATTCTTTGTCTTGGGTTAGGCTTTTCTATCCCACTTCAGCCACGTGCCCTGTATGGTAATATCTTTGCTTTCATGTTTGTTTGTTTGTGTGTGTGTTTAAGTTGGGCAGTCATTACACAATGTCATTTAGAATCAACTCAGCACCCTTCCACTGTGCTGAGCAGCTCCACTGAATAATGATTGCAGGATTAGCCTCCTACTAATTAAGTGTTGCTGCCTCTGAGCTTGAAAATGAAACACCTCAATGGAATTTAAGAGTTACTGCTTTATTTAGGCTGTGTGTCTAAATGGTAGGGAGAGGTGTACCAGGTCAGTGCAGACACAGAGCCACCTTAAAAAGAATCAAATTAAAACAAGCAAAAGGCAAAGAGGGAGAAGAGAGCAAGAAAGTGAGAGAAAGAAAACCAAATTCACTAAAACTTCACACACAAATTCATTAAAGCTTTGAATTGCATGATTTTTTTTTCTACACTCAGCTGAATCCTGAGTGTAATTTCCTCATTTTGCCTTTGTCCAATCCATAATAATGGGTTTCTGTCTGTCCTCATTGTCACTCACAGATGGGTCTCCAAAATGTGCAGGTGAGAACTTCTGTAAAGTAGGACATATACTCATAGAATTGTCAGGACGGGAAGGGACCTCAAGGAGCATCCAGTTCCAACCCCCTGCCATGGGCAGGGACACCTCACACTACAGTAGGTTGCTCAGAGCCTTCAAAACCTCTAGGGATGAGGCTTCCACCACCTCCCTGGGCAACCTCTGCCAGTGTCTCACCACCCTCCTGGGGAAGAACTTCTTCTTAACATCCAATCTGAATCTCCCCATTTCTAGTTTTGTTCCATTCTCCCCAGTCCTATCCCTACCTGACACCCTAAAAAGTCCCTCCCCAGCTTTCTTGGAGCCCCCTTCAGATACTGGAAGAGCACAAGAAGGTCTCCTGGGGACCTTCTCTTCTCCAGACTGAATAGTCCAAACTCTCTCAGTCTGTCCTCACAGGAGAGGAGCTCCAGCCCTCTGATCATCCTTGTGGCCCTGTTTGGTGAAGTCTAGAGCTGCACCTATTTCAATGAACCAGAAGCTGGGTTCCTTACTGTTTGGGGACTACAAACTACTGTTTGGGGACTACAAACTACTGTTTGAGGGACCTGTTACAAGGGCTTGTAGTGATAGGATGAGGGGTAATGGATTGAAGCTGCAGGAGGGCAGATTGAGACTGGAGATGAGGAAGAAATTCTTTGCAGTAAGGGTGGTGAGACTCTGGCACAGGCTGCCCAGGGAGGCTGTGGCTGCCTCCTCCCTGGAGGTGTTCAGGACCAGGCTGGATGAGGCCTTGAGCAAGCTGGGCTGGGGGGAGGTGTCTCTGCCCATGGCAGGGGGTTGGAACTGGATGAGCTTTAAGGTCCCTCCCAACCCAAACCATTCTATGATTCTATAACTAACTAACTTGCTTCTCACATTGCCTTAACTGCTCTGCAGTTTTATCACTTGAATTCACTGATGAATGTTTTAAGCAGAGTGAAGCCTTCATTCATTTGATCTTTTCAAACTCTGCTCCCAAACCTCACAGCATTTCAGCATTCAAAGACAGTTCTTTGCTTCTTTCAAAGACTTTCTTAAACTGGTCTGTTCCATCCTCCTCACAGGACTGGTGTTCAAGGCCAGGTGGGCTGAGGCCTTGAGCAGCCAAGACTCATGGAGTGGTGTCCATGCCCATGGTGGGAAGGTTGGAGCAGATGATCTGTGAGGTCCCTTCCAACCTAAGCCATTCTGTGATTCTATGACTGTAGAGGTGTGACCTTCTGTGATACAAATTATAGAACTGATGAGCTTTTGTCTGAAATGATAGGGATAATACCTAATCCTGAGCTGACATCTGAAGCAGCTGAAATAACAATATCAGTGAGAGGTCTGTAAGATAGCCTCAGTTAGTTCTGTCTGTCCTGTGTTAGGATGAAGATGGAGTCACAGGATCACAGTATCACAGGGTGTTTGGGGTTGGAAGGGACCTCTGGAGAGCTTCCAGTTCAAGCCCCCTGCCAGAGCAGGAGCACAGAATCCAGCACAGGGCACACAGGAACACATCCAGACAGGGCTGGAAAGGCTCCAGAGAAGGAGACTCCACAACCTCTCTGGGCAGCCTGCTCCAGTGCTCCATGACCCTTATAGTAAAGAAGTTCCTCCTCATGTTGAGGTGGAACCTCCTGTGCTGCAGTTTATATCCATTGCCCCTTGGCCTATCACAGGTCACAGGTGAGCAGAGGCTGTCCCCTCCCTCCTGACCCCCAGCCCTCAGATATTTATAACCATTCATTAAATCCCCTCTCAGCCTTCTTTTCTCCATACTAAACAACCCCAGGGCTCTCAGCCTCTCCTCCCCAGGCAGTGCTCCAGTCCCTTCAGCATCCTTGTAGCCCTCCCTTGGACTCTCTCCAGCAGAGATCCCTGTCCCTCCTGAACTGGGGAGCCCCAAACTGGATGCAATATTCCAAGTGAGGTCTCACTAGGGTGAAGTGGAGAGGGAGGAGAACCTCCCTTGACCTGCTGAGAGTCATTTGGCTCTCTCAACAGATACTGAGCCTGAGCTTCTTACCTTAAATTTTTGTCACATTTAAGGATTCCTGCTGAATAACAATGATAAAAGATGAATCCCATCTGCTGCTTCTGTTGCTGGTTAGTTTAGTGCATGACTAGTCAGAGTTTAGTCTGCCAGCCAAGGACTTACCAACATTGCTGACAAGATAAAGCCACTTATGTAAACTTTTTTTCCAAACCTCCCCCAATCCCTTAATAGTTAGGAAAGTAAAGCCCTGGAGTTGAAAGACACTTGGAAGATACAGCATCAAAGAGAGGTTTCATTGAGAGCTTTGGGTGGAATAAGTGATGTTGATGTTGACTGATTCTTTGCCCCTTGCCATTTGTAGGCATGAAATATAGCAGGAAACAGACAAGAAAGTATGGAGAAAGAAAATCACTGAGCTGTAGGAAAGACTTCTGAGAGCTGTCAGGAAGACTTGTGTGCTTAGCAAGCTGTGGAGGCCCAAGCACTGAGAAGGTCAGCATGTGCTGTAGTTCTGGGGGTCTACTTAGTGCTGAATCTTTGAGCTATAACAGGATTTCTCAAACCATTGCCTTGGCAGGACTCCAGAATAATCCTGGGTGGGGAGAGGAAAGTGCCCATGGGGCTTGGCAAAAATTCCTTCTCCTTTCCTCGTGAAGATATGCTTTTGTTCCTGGCTAGTGTGGGAGGTGGCTCCTCCTTTCTCTCTGCATTTGTAGCCACTGTGAAAGCAGATAATTCTAGAAGACAGACACAACTGCAGACCCAAAGGTCATTGTGGAGATGTAAGGCTTTCTCTCCTGACACATAGCTAAATTCTATATGCATGTGCAAGCAGTTCCACCAACCTGCTAATCAATGCCCCAAAGCAAGTTAGATGGAGCTTAGAAGGAGTGAAGAAGGAGAGAGGAAAATGCCAGGGGGCAAGAAAGGTGAAAAAGCACAAAGACCAGTGAGAAAGGAAATCAAAATGTAGGTCATTGAAAGTGTCAACTGGCATCATGGATGGCAGGCCAAGGGACAAGGCAGGCATTCTGCTGTTGAATCATGTTGCAGGCCCCTGCTAAGAGTGCACCACACAAAGCATGCAAGGTGCTGTGCAAGGCAGGTGAGTATAAAAGATGAGCAAAGAGAGGAGGATCATGAACAATGAAAGATTGAGCAGAAGGTTTCTAAGAAGAGGTCAGAACACAGCATAATGACATAAAAGCTGATACAGCAGGAAAAGGGTGAGACAGTAGAAGGGAAGATGAAAGTAAAGCCACTGACATTTGCTGGTTTCCTTTAGAAATGTATCCTTTTGCCACTTCAGGATGCCATACACATAGCATCACGGAATGGTTTGGGTTGGTAGGGACTTCCAAAGGACACCCAGTCCAACCCCTTGCAGTCAGCAGGGACATCCTCCACTAGATCAGGTTGCTCAAAGCCTTTTTGAGTCTGGCCTTGAATATGTCCAGAGGTGGGGCCTCAACTATCTCCCTGGGCAACCTGTTCCAGTATTCCACCACCCTCATGGTGCAGAACTTGTTCCTAACATCCAATGTAAATCTCCTCTTCTTTAATTTCAAACCATTGCCCCTCATCCTGTGCCTGTAGGCCTTTGCAAAGAGTCCTTCTGCAGCCTTTTGTAGCCCCCTTCAGGTACTGGAAGGCTGCTCTTCAGTCTCCCTGGAGCCTTCTCTTCTCCAGGCTGAACCACTCCAATTCCCTCAGCCTGTCCTTGCAGCAGAGGTGCTGCAGCCCCTCACTCATCTGTGTGGCCTCCTCTGGACCTGCTCCATCACATATGTAGGATGTCACACACATATTTAAGAGAATTTTTCAATCTTTTCAGCTTAACAGGCTGAAGCTCCCTTCCAGAATCCCAGCATCAAACCCACCAGGCAAACCCCACAAACCACCCTGCAGTAAGGAATGGATGCCAGTGCTAAATAACACCCTGTGCCAAGCAGGCAGCTGCCAGCCCAGTTGGGTGAACACATGCCAGAGCACTTAGATGATAAGTGGTATGATGAATCAAATTCTTAAGCAAATAGATACCTAGGCAAAGAGCAGAGTGACCAAATTCCATGGTGCACTACCCTGCTATCTCCACTGGCTTGTCTGAGTCACAGATAGAAGATAGCTCTTGGCACTACCTGTGGAGAGTACTATGATCCCCACTTGAGCAAACCCTTGGGTTCTTACTTCCTGATGTTCCTGAGCCCTTTTCAAGGGTGTTTTCAAGCAGTACTCTGCCCCAATGTCTCTGTGGCCAAGATCTACATCAAGAAGGACAGCCTCATTTACTGGAAGGAACTGTGTGCTGCAAGCAGGTGCTCAGGAGGCAGCAACCACAGACTCCAACCTCCTCTTGCACAGTTGTGGACCACAGTCTGAGCTGCCATGATGAAAACAGCAAAGAAGCCAGGTAGATCCTCAGCTGGCACAAAGTCACAGAAGCTCAGCATGGTAGAATAGAATCACAGAGTCATGGAATCATGGACTCATGGAATCATAGAATCATAGGATCATAGAAGAATCATAGGAGAACAATAGAATCATCTGGGTTGGAAGGGATCTTCAAAGGTCATCTAGTCCAACCCCCTCTGCAGTCAGCAGGGACATCCTCAACTAGATGCTGACCTCTGTCTTCTTTATCTCTTGTGCCACTGAAAATTATGATCAAAAAAGATGCCTGAACTGCTTCATTTATTCTTGGAATTTTACCACTGATTTTTTTTTTACCCTTTCTTGTGGGTGCTGTCACAAATGGCACGTGGGAATTACCACTTTTGGGCATTTTCAAGAATATCACTGTTGGGGTTGAAACAGAGGCAAGTGAAGCAGAGGAACAGATCAGATTGGACTTGATGATCTTAGAGGTCTTTTCCAACCAAAACAATTCTATGATTCTATCATCTCTTGGTGCCTCTTCAAACAGCATTTTTTCTCTCTGCTTTTAGCAAATGCATCCACTGCCTGTCCTGGGTTTGCAGTGTTACACTGCTTCCACTAGGCTTGTGTAACAGAAGCCCCAGCTACCAGCCCCCTCTGCTTCCTCCATGGCTACTCTTGTCATGCAAAATGTGGTATTGTCAGTTTTGCAGAGGGTTGGGAAATCCAGATCTGAACCATGGCAACAGTGTAAAGTAAAAAGAAAGATATCAAAGTTAATAGGTAGCCAGCTTATTGCAGCCAGCTTATTTCATGTCCTGCTCAAAATAGTTTTCTGCTTCAAATTTGGCTGACACTTGCCACAAAAACTCCCACGTGCTCACAATAGCACTGAAGTAAACTGGGCCTAGATTCTGAAGGAAGGAGCCAGAACAAGGTACTAAATGTCCTTCTGAGATTTAGCTCACCAGAGTTGGGCCACCAAAATGATCAGGAGGTTGGAGCACCTGCAAGGACAGGCTAGGGAACTGGGAGTGTTCAGCCTGGAGAAGAGAAGACTCCAGGGAGGCCTTCTTGTGGCCTTCCAGTATCTGAAGGGGGCTACAAGAAGGCTGCAGAGGGGACTGTTTATGAAGACCTGCAGTGATAGGACAAGGGGCAATGGCTTCAAACTAGAGGAGATTTAGATTGGATGTTAGGAACAAGTTCTTTACAGTGAGGGTGGTTGGGCACTGGAACAGGTTGCCCAGAGAGGTGGTTGAGGCCCCAACCCTGGAGTTATTCAAAGTGAGGCTTGATGGGGCTCTGGGTGACCTGATCTAGTTGAGGATGTCCCTGCTTGCTGCAGGGGGTTGGAACTTTAGAGGTCCCTTCCAGCCCCAGGTGATTCCAAGCAATCTGCTATCCCCTCATTTCCACCAAGTGCTCCTGAAGCTTCACTCTGCCTGTACCTGCTTGGCTTCTGCCTGTGACTGGAACCAATGTGAAACATCTGGCTCTGTTCCCCTCACTGTAGGATGTGAAAGAACAGGCAAAGATGAGAGGCAGAGCTGTACATCAGCTGTTTGCTGCTGATTTACTGGCCTTGAAGATCCATAACACCATTAGGTTGCCTCCTTCCTTTAAGAAGCAGTATGTGATAGCAGCCCAGCTCCTTGAAGTGGTTCCAGTCCACCATTTTCCTCCCCACTTCTGTTTTTCTGACACCAAACTACACTTGATGCAGGAGTTCCATTTGTTCTGTCACTCCCAGTGGTACCACAGGTCCATCAGCAGCTCAATTCTCCTTTGCTCCTTTACTTCCTAAATCAAGAATTACTAAAGGAGGAGCATCCTGCCAGCAGGTGAGAAATGGGCTGGTTACACTGTCAGAAAACCAGCTGGTAGCTGGCAAGCCCTGCAGAGAGATACCATACAAGGGAGGCCTGGGAGCCATACGAGGGAGACAGGCTGCAATTGATAAGCTAAAATCAGTGTTTGTGCCCCAGCACTCCCAGTAGCAAAACAAACAGTTGCAACATCTTGCCGGTGTGCATTCCTGGCACCTGACCTTCCCAGCGTGGTTGTTGTGCAGCCTGCCAGCTTCCCACTACATGGACCAGACACTGAGAAGGGGGAATGGATAGGAAGAGCAGAGGAAGGCAGAAGGGGAAATAAAGACCTAGAGTGTTTGGGTTTTCCTATCTTTGTAGGTAGTCTAGGGAAAAGGACACCAGCAGGAGCCAAATGATATCTGAACACTGCCATGCTAACGTGACAGCTTCAGGGGGAGGCAGGATTAGGTCAGAAACCTGATTCCTTCCACCTTTGGTTCAAGAACTGTTGCACAGGGGAAAGGGAGATATTTTCAGGGTAAAAAGCTTAGCAGAGGGGGAGAGAACAGACTTGAAACTTTCCTTTGCCCTGTGACTGCGTGGTGTTGCCACTATATAGCCACACCATAGGGGCACGGGGCAAAGAAAGGTTTCAGGTCTGCCCTTTACCATTCCACTGCAGTTTTTAACCTGAAAATGTCTGTCTTTCCCCTGTATGAAACAGAGCTAAAAAATGCTGAGCATTACATATAAAATAAGGGCAGAAGAGAAAGGCAGAATGAATCCTGCCCAGCTCACTGCTCCCTGCAGGCTGCAATCCACACAGACTTGGTTGCCCAAGGCCTCATCCAGCCTGGCCTTGAACACTTGGAAGGAGAAGGCATCCACAGCTGCCCTGGGCAGCCTGTTC
This sequence comes from Indicator maculatus, assembly GCA_013399975.1. NCBI lineage: Eukaryota > Metazoa > Chordata > Aves > Piciformes > Indicatoridae > Indicator > Indicator maculatus. Next base: position 31,414 of record VXBD01014736.1, read on the forward strand.
CAGTGTCTCACCACCCTCCTACAGAAGACCTTCTTCCTCAGCTCCAGTCTAACCCTGCTCTCTCAGCTTCAAACCATTCCCCGTTGTTCTGTCTCTAGACACCCTCATGGAAAGTCCTTCTCCAGCCTTCCTGCAGGTTCCCTTCAGGTACTGGAAGGCAGCAAGACCTTGCACTTTGAATTGTTGAATGTCATGCAGTTGGCACTGGCCCATTTCTCATGTCTGGATGGCATCCCTTCCCTCAAATGAATCCCTCAACTGAATAGAATCATTTTGGTTGGAAAAGCCCTTTAAGATCATCCAGCCCAACCATTCTCTAACTCTACCAAGGCTGGGGCTAAACCATGGCCCTCAGCACCACATCTCTGCCTCTTTGAAACACTTCCAGGGATGGGGATTCAACCACCTCCCTGGGCAGCCTGTACCAGTCTTTGAGATCCCTTTCAGTCAAGAAGTTTCTTCTAATCTCCAATCTAAACCTCCCCTGGGGCAACTTGAGGCCATTTCCTCCCTCACCTGGCTCCAGCCTCCTTTCAGGGAGTTGTAGACAGCAATGAGGTCTCCCCTCAGCCTCCTTTTCTCCAGCCTAAACACCTCCAATTCCCTCAGCTGCTCTTCATCAGCCCTGTGCTCCCCACTACATCCATAGTATTTCATCTTACTTCATTACAAAGGGCATGCTCTAAAACATTGACCAAAGTTTATCTTCCAAGCAGCCTGAAGAACAGCAGGAGCCACCTGCCAGTGGACAGTGAGATCACGGAAACATCCTGTGCAGGGCTATCTCTGTGTGTAGGACTTTGTTCTTCAGCTGGCAAGCTGGGAAGTCTTGCTGCAGCCACCTAGGTTTTGGTCTCTTCACATGCTGAGAGAGTTGGGGCCATTCAGGCTGAAGAGGAGAAGGCTTTCTTCTTCAGGAGGTCTTCTTGTGGCCTTGCAGTATATTTCCCTACAGGAAAGCTGGGGAGGGACTTTTTAGGGTGTCAGGTAGTGATAGGACTGTGGGGAACAGAGCAAAACTAGAAATGGGTAGATTCAGATTGGATGTTAGGAAGAAATTCTTCCCCATGAGGGTGGTGAGAGCCTGGCAGATGTTGCCCAGGGAGGTGGTGGAAGCCTCATCCCTGGAGGTTTTTGCAGCCAGGCTGGATGTGGCTGTGAGCAACCTGCTGTAGTGTGAGGTGTCCCTGCACATGGCAGGGGGGTTGGAACTGGCTGAGCCTTGAGGTCCCTTCCAACCCTGACAATTCTATGATTCTATGCTGACTTCTACCACACCACAAGTCACCAGACACAGAGCCAGCCAGCAGCACAAAGAGACTACTGCAATAACCAATGTGAATGGAAGTCTTCCATGGGACAACAAGAGAAGAGAGCTGAATCCCCAGAGGAACTGAAATTGTTCAGTCTTGTATGTTCCCCTCTCCCTCTCTGCCCCCCAATAAGATCATGAAGTCAGCTCAGGCTCCACAGATCTTCATGGTTTTAATAAAGTTGTGTTTGATTCCTTGAAGTCAATAAACTGTGCCAGATGTAGCTGAAAATATTGAGCATTGCTTGTAAAGAAGTTTGGGGCCATCACAGACAATTCAACAGAAGGAGGACATGGAAATGCTGGAGCAGGTACAGAGGGGGTCATGAAGATGCTCAGAGGGCTGGAGAACCTCCCCTGTGGGGACAGGCTGAGAGAGTTGGGGCTGTTCAGCCTGGAGAAGGGAAGGCTCTGGGAAGACCTTAGAGCAGCCTTTCCAATACCTGAAGGGGGCTGCAAGAAAGCTGGGGAGGGACTTTTGACAAGGGCTTGTAGTGACAGGATAAGAGGGAATGGATTGAAGCTTGAGGAGGGGAGATTTAGACTGGGGATTGGGAAGAAATTCTTGACAGTGAGGGTGGTGAGACACTGGCACAGGTTGCCCAGGGAGGCTGTGGCTGCCTCCTCCCTGGAGGTGTTTCAGGCCAGATTGGATGAGGCCTTGAGCAACCTGGGCTGATGGAAGGCATCCCTGCCCATGGCAGGGGGGCTAGAACTAGATGATCTTCAAGATCCCTTCCAACCCAAGCCATTCTAAAATTCTCCTTCCCTTTCCCTGTTACTATGTGTGTTTGTAAATCCACACCACTTGGTTTGAAGTTTGCCATCACCCATCCAGGCAATGTGAAGCTCCTTGTCCTGTCTCAGACAGTGAGACTCTTTGAGACCCCTCTGTGGAAGGTGACCAGATGTGCAGGAGCCTCCCAGATGCCACTTTTCCTTCAGCAGACAGCAGGTTATTCTCTGCTGGATGCAAAACTTGTTGTTGCAGGGACATTTTTAATGTGGGCTTTTACTTTTTCTCTTCCCCAGTGAAACAAAAAGCTCTGTCCACCACAATTCCTTAATTCTGCTTTGAGGAACCCTGCTTGCAGACCACAGTAAATAGGGCTCTGCCACATTTGGTGCTGCATAAATGTATCCTGCAAAGTCATAGGATCACAGAATTGTTAGGGTTGGAAGGGACCTCAAGGATCATCCAGTTCCAACCCCCTTGCCATGGCCAGGGACACCTCACACCACAGCAGGTTGCTCAGAGCCACATCCAGCCTGGCTGCAAAAACCTCCAGGGATGAGGCTTCCACCACCTCCCTGGGCAACCACTGCCAGGCTCTCACCACCCTTATGGGGAACAACTTCTTCCCAACATCCAGAGCAGACAGGGGAACAAACCAGCACCAGCACTAGCTAAGGATGAAAGACACAAATCAGACTTCCCTCTGAAGTAGGGCACAGGTTTGTGGGATGCTGTTTCATCTAGAGAAATAACAGCTTCTGAGTCTGAGAAGAGCAGGAAGAGCAACCCATGGCTCTGGGCTGGGGGTGAGGGCAGTGTGAAAAGTGGGGCTCCTTCAGCTCAGCAGGAAGGTGCAGGCAGGGCAGTCCTCTGCCCATGCTGCAGGCCAAGGTCATCTGCTGCTGTGATGTCACCTGCAGCCAAGTGTCTGCACCTGTACCTGCTTAACCGGATGGACAGGCTCAGGACCCCTGCTGGCTTTTCCAGCTGGGATCAGAGTGATGATTTACAACCCATGGATCACATCCTGTCTTGTTCCTCCTGCTTCCTGGAGCTGCTGAAGGGTCTGGAGAAGAGGTCTTCTGAGGAGTGGCTGAAGGAACTGGGGGTGTTTAGCCTGGAGAAAGGGAGGCTGAGGGGAGACCTTGCTGCTCTCTACAGCTCCCTGAAAGAAGGTTGGCGCCAGGTGGGGTTCAGTCTCTTCTTCCTCATAACAAGTGATAGGCCAAGGGGAAATGGCCTCAAGTTGCACCAGGGGAAGTTTAGGTTGGAGATTAGAAGAAACTTCTTGACTGAAAGGGTTCTCAAAGACTAGAACAGGCTGCCCAGGGAGGTGGCTGAATCCCCATCCCTGGAAGCGTTTCAAAGAGGCAGAGATGTGGTGCTGAAGGCCATGGTTTAGCCCCAGCCTTGGTAGAGTTAGAGAATGGTGGGACTGGATGATCTTACAGGGCTTTTCCAACCAAAATGATTCTATGATTCTGTGCTTCCTGAAGTGGATATTCACAGTTTGTCTTGAGCACCATGTACAGCTGGACTGGTCAGAGAGGCCTCGCTTGTCTCTGGCTAATAGGAGCAATATCAGATGCCAGTTAAGGAAACATTGTTCATGTACCTTCAGGGCTGAATTCTGCCTGTGCCAACAGAGGCTGATTTTATCCTGTTAGTGAAATCAGCTGCAGACTCTCCTTGGGCTTGGGCTACAGCACTCTGCCAGAGCAGCCTAGGAAAAACCATGAGTACCCATTACCTTGAACCATCATGACTGTCCATGGTCCTCTCCACCCTGGGGCAGCATCTTGATGCACTAACTTGTAGTGTTGAGGTTGAACTGGTTCCTGGTTCCATGCAGGTGACCTGCTATCCCCTGCTCCTGCCTCTCTTCTCCCTAGGCCACAAAAGACACGTGCTAGAAGAGGCTCTGAGCCACCTGGTGACAAGAGGACAGGGGATGGGAGGAAGGGAGGGAGAGAGAAAGCAAGCTGCAGTGGCTGCAGGCAGGTGTAAGAGCAGTGAGGAAGGAGTCAAAACACCACAAAGGATGGAGGAGGACTGTGACAGCTGTGTGAGCTCAGGTTTTGCATTGCAGTGTGGCACCCACACGCCTGCTCTGCTGTGGGGCTGTCAGTGGGAGCGCCAGGTCTAGTTGAGAGATCTCCCTGCCCATGACAGGGGCGTTGGAGTAGATGATCCCTGAAGTCCCTTCCAACCTGAGGCATTCTAGGATTCTGTGATCTGAATTCCTGAGTTGATTACAAGCAGCAGTTAGGGCTCTGGTAGAGTTTTGCAGTGGTCTGTGTAGGAGTGTGCAATCATGCATAGCATTGCTCCTTCTGGTGGGGCTGGAAATGCCAGGCCCCTGTGAGGAATCGACCTGAAAGTATAAACTAAAACTACCAGTGGCACAACTTGATATTCAGTAGGAAATTATTTGAGATGGTTGAAGAGAGAACTCCTGCATCCTGAATTCTTCCAGTCTTAAGCAGTTGTTTGTGCCGAGATCCTAGGTGTGAGACAATCTGTCCCTGCCTGTTTCCCAGAAGTAGATGAACATAGTAATATTTACTGCTCCCAGAGAATGTTATGGAATGGGACTAATTCATGCTTGTAAAATGCTTTTGATAAAAGACACACTGGCAGTGCAAAAAGGGATTGTCACTTATTAGTGCATGTGGAGAAAAAGCAGTGTTAGCTCCTCCAGATGCCCTATTCTTCTCCAGATCCCAGAACCATTTCAATTGGAAGCCCTCTTAGATCATGGAGACCAACCATTCTCTAACTCTGTCAAGTCTGGTGCTAAGCCACGTTCTTCAGCACCACATCTCTGCTTCTTTCAAACACCTCCAGTGATGGAGATTCGATCACCTCCCTGGGCAGCCTATGCCAGTCTTTGAGAACCCTTGCAGGGGAGAAGTTTCTTCTAATATCCAACCCTGGTGCAACCTGAGGCCGTTTCCTCTCCTCCTATTGCTTGCTCCTAGGGAGAAGAGACTGACCTCCACCTCACTCCAACCTCCTTTCAGGGAGTTGTGGAGTCAGTTCTCCCCTCAGCCTCCTCTTCTCCATGCTAAACCACCCCAGGTTCTTCAGCTGCTCCTCCCCAGCCCTCTTCTCCAGACCTTTCAGCAGCGTGGCTCCCTTTCTCTGGAGGTGCTGCAACACCTCAAGGTTTCTTGTAGCGAGTGCCCCAAAACTGAACTCAGTAATGAAGGTGTGGCCCCACCAGTGCTCCCTATGGGGGTTCAGTCACTTCCTTTGAAAGCCATTCCTGCCTTGCCAGCCGCCCCTGTTGTCGCTGTTTCTGTGACAACTCCTCCACGTTCACCCCACACCTGGGCAGCAGAGGGGTTTGTCCTGCACCATCTCCCCTGCCCAGCCTCCAGGCCACCGCAGGCCTGTTCTCCCTTCCAAGATGGAATGTTTACAAGCCTCTCCAGCTTGGACCTGTCTCGCTTGGCCCTGCTCACCGCCCCCCTGCCCCAAGGCCGTGTGGAACGCGTTCCATCGCCCTCGGTACGTGGATGTCGGTCACCAGCAGACTTAAGGCGGGGCTCGCAATCTCCCCGCCGCTCGTGTTTAGAGCGGAGGAAATGCGAAAAATAAAAGCTGTGGCAGAGCCACACTGCGGGGTGGGAGATCGACCGCAGGCGGGAGGGGCACGGCGGAGGCCCCACCGCCAAAGCCGGTCCGGAGGTTCCCCGGTCGGGGCTCCCGCTGTCACTGCCCCCCACTGCCCAGCGCCGCCGCGACCCGTCGGGGGGGCGCCCTG
>VXBD01014736.1:37697-58064 GCA_013399975.1 Indicator maculatus
GAGGGGGGGGCAGGTGGCCGCCGCCGGGTCTGACGCGGGGGGGGGCGGCTTGGATGGGTGGGCCGAACAGTTGGGCCCTAGGGCCTCCAGTGACCCATCACCTGCGCCCGGTTACTGAGGGAGCCGTCCCCCGGAGGCCGTATGGCTGCGGAGGGCAGGCGCTAGGCCTGCGGTTGCCGTCCCCGGGGGGTTGGGTTATGGGCACCGGGGTTGGGGAGGGCGGAGGTCAGCCGCTCGGCAGGCCCTGAAGAATTAACGATGCCCCTGCTGTAAACCGGCCCTGTGAACCGGCTGGCTTCTGCATCCCGGATCTCTCCTCCGGGAGCGCTGTCGGCGATGAAATAAGTATGGGCGCAGCCGACGGCGATTTTTCCGGACCTCGAAAATGCGCATCGGAGACCAGGCTCCAACAAGTGAAGGCGGCGCGGGGTGGGGGGGGACGGCGGAAAACCAGCCCTTTGTGAAAGCCGATCTTCCTGGCTGGTTGTTGGTGGCAGCTTAATAGTCAGAGGTCCACCCTTCACTTTAGCTGCGAGTCATGTGTGTGTCACATGGCTCTTGCAAAACACTTCTTGCCTATGTAGATTTTGCAACGCTGTGACTTGATAATGAAATGCTCTTGGGGCTGTCTTGAGCTGAAATAGCACTTGCCTAGAAACCCGGGTGATAGCACAGTGGTTTTTCGGAGGGTCATGGTATCTCGTTGTGTGAGTATGGCCTTTTTCTCTTAATTGGCCTGCTCAAGAGCCGGGAGGTCTGAGCTCTCTGGTCGATAGTTGTCTGTATCCTGGCAATTGTACGAGCAGTCACTTGCTCACCAGGGTGTCGGGGACAATTAACCTGGTTTTGCTCATCGCTTTTTTTTTTTTTTTTTTAATAAGAGGAGAGTCCTGGGATTAGTTTAAAAAGCACTTTAGGAAACTGCTGCTGCCCTCTCAATTCTTCAGTGTTGAGAGTTCATAGAAGTCTTTCACTGCCGCTGGCTTTGGTGCTCCAATTCAGGATGATGGAGCCACTGTGCTCTGTGTAACTGAAGTGGTTATTTAAATCCTCATGAGGTAGGAATTTACTACCCTAGATATCTATTGTCTGTGTCCACAGATGACTGTTGGGCCTCAGAGAGTGTGCTTGTGCACATTCATAAGACTTCTTCTGACTTGCATGGTTGTGGGGTTTTGTGTTCTCTGCTTATGGCTACACAGTTGGAAGCGCTTTAGGCCTGTTAAAATCACCTGAAGAGCAAAGAGGAGTGGAAGGTAATGTAGTCATGAGCTAGTGTGAGGGAGTTGCTGAAAATTAAGAGTACAGCCAGGAACTCAAGTTACGTCTTGGCAAGATATAACTGAACAAGCTTGCTTGTGTGGCTTTGGAAAACATCAGGAGAGTGGCTGGAGTTAGTCAGTGGGTGAAAGGCCAACAAATTGTTGGTACTTCTGTAGTCTTAGTGACTCTCAGTTAAATTTACCTTGCAGACTGGATTTTGTAGTGAAATGCTGTATTGTAGGTTGAAATTGGCTTTTTCTACAACATATTTTGGCTATTCCTGAAGCCTCTCTGTTTTCTAGACTCTAATGCAGAGCTGGTTCCCTGCAGTGAGGTACTGAGTTCTGCTTTGGAGATGGAGAGAACATTTTGAGGGAGACTTGCTCTCAGTGAAGAGCATTCATTCCTAGTGGTGGGGACAGCTGAGTTCTTGACAGTGAAACAAAGAGGAAAAGCTGTAGTGCAAGATGAATTTGTAGTATTTAATCGTCACTTCCTGACAGGGTTGTGCCTGCAGGATGAAGGTGGGATATGGGAAGGGTGTGGTGAAACGGACAGAAGATATCTGTTGCTGCAATCTGTATGCTTAGATCAGTGTTAAACCTGGAATGGGATTTATGGGATTGTGATATTATTCCTGCTGCTTACCTGGATGTCCGTTTGTCCTTTTGAAAGTGCCTTGCCTCTAACAGCGCATTCTCGCTTCCCTGTCACAGCTTCAGATCAGGCTGTAGCCCCCAATCCTGTGTAGCAGTTGTGCCAGAACTCTTGTCAGAGGTCAGTGAGATAGCTAGTTAAGATTGCTTAATAAAAAGCCTTGCCTTCTACAATTTTCCTATTGAAGTTCGAGAATTGGAAGCTGCTGGTGCAAGGGTTTGAAGGGAGCTGAGTGCTGAGAGCTTCCTTGACCCTAGTTCCTAGAGTCAACCTAGAGAGCTAGTTGGATGGAGTTGAAGGGGGATGGATAAAATATTAGTGCTAGCATTTGGAAGCTAAATTCACAAAACACCTGCCCACCTAGCACTGGAATATATTACTTCTGTTTTCCCCCCCACCTCTTATGGTGTTTAAATGAGCAAAATGTCAGTGTTGGCTTATTGTAGCTAGGTCCTTTCAGGTTCAGCATTTCCTACCCCTTCTGCAGGCTGACTGGTGGGTGAACAACTAACAGCCAACTGGTACCAGGAATTAATCTTGACCGATGTGCTTGACCAGCCTTGCTCTGCCTGGCTCTTCAAGGGAAGATGAGGAAGTGAAGTGCTTTTTAGAGTAAATCTGGTTTGGGTTTTGGTTGGTTGGTTTGGATTTGTTTGGTTTTGGGTTTTGGTTGTTTTTTTGTTTGGTTTTTTTAATTTATTCTTCAGAAGTTATGGAGAGCACCTATTGTGGTATTTCAATTTGTATGATGGTGTTGAGTAGATGGCTGCTAAGTGACAGCTTCTGGCTTGCTGCAACCACCTGAAGTTGTTTGTGCCCTAACCTAACCAAACAGCTATGCAATGTGGCATATCTTCTGGATTCTGTTTACCGACACCAGCAGTGTGTAATCACAGTGACAATCATGCTCTTCAAAATTTCTTGAGTGGGTGAACTGGGGATTTCACTATGTCCTGAGTAGCAGTAAACTAGCAGCTGATACCAACAATTGAAGCTGGTTCCAGCAGTTCCTTGCTGGAGAGTTATGACTACTTAGTCTTGTCTGTTTTGGCATAAACCCTGACATTAAAAAAAAAAAATCCCCAGGTGCCTACCTGTACAAACAGCGGTACCTTAGAGGTCCACAGGTCCTTTGTTCCACACAGCCTTGGCCAGGCCTGTCCTCAACTTGACTTCCTGGTCTTCAGCTGAACTGTTGTGTGGAAAATCCTTGTAAAAGGAGGATGCAGCTCTGCTCAGAAGTTGCAGGGTAGTTTTGGAGCTGTTGCTTTTCTTTTGGTAAGAGGCAATTAAGCTTAGCACATCTGTCCTTTATTTCTTTGGCAAGTTCCCATTCCTCTTCCTGATGGAGAGGATTTGAAAGCCTTGCTCTTACCAACAGTGCCTACCTGCCTTGCTGCACTTGCTCTTCCAGTGTGCTCTCTCAAGTGCCAGGTGTGACTTGCTTATATCAATGGTGAGAAATAGCTGAATGATACATCTGAGTTCACACTCTCTCCAAGGAGTGTAGAGAAGGCTGTGCTGCATAGCTCAGTGTTCTTTAGAAAGGCTTCCAAAACTGGAACAGCTGATAAGACTTCATCTTTAAAAAGAGCAAAAATGGAGTGGCTTTTCAGGAGCAAATCCCAAAACTAACCTGCAGGCTTGTTGGGCACATTGCCACAGTTGAACCTGTACCTCTGAACACAAATATTAGTGTGGCTCAGTCTAGGAATAGATTCCTGCATGGTTTTGTAGCTCAGTTTCATTTCTTTGATAACAGGTGTGGTGCTGGAGACAGCTCTTCAGGGTACAGCAGTGCTGTGTAACAGGCTGCTCATCTGGTTCTCAAGGCCCTTCTGGAGGCACTTGCTGTATTTGTAAAGGTCCTGAAGCAACTGTACCTGGAAAGGGAGGCAGAGTATCATTGGAATATGGAATGATGTTAACTTCTTGAAACCTTAGTAGTCAAGTTCTGTTGAAATGGTGTGAGTTGATGCAGGTCTGAAGTGTTAATCCTGTTTATCTGGCAAAACTAGGTTTTGGTGACACAGTGCCCATTTCTAAGGTCAGAGGCCTGGGTGAAGGCCAATTCCAACTATGCTGCAGCCTGAGTGGCACTGGCCCTGGTTTTGGTGGGGATGAGCCAGGTGGCTCAAGTCACCATATGAGCCTGTGATTTTCACCTGCTTCTGGAAATACTGAAGTGCAAAATGAGGGAAGGTCTTAATGGCAAAGATTTCAAATCCTGTATTTAAGGCTTGTGGGTTCTTATTAACTTAATTGTGGGCTATGTGTGAGCCATTATTGTTTCTGCACAGTAAAAGATTTAATAGTAGGGTAGATTTGTTTGGGAGCTGCTCTTAGCATTAAGAGGAAGACAGGTTCCTTGATATTTGGGGGCTTGGGGAGACCTGATTTCCTTTGGAAGCAAGAGGAGACTCAAGTGAATCTTTCAGACTCTTAGCTGAAGCCTTACCTATACCAGGAAGGAATTTTTCTCCATTAATATTAGTGAAGACAAAGTAGTGGTAATATTCATGTGCTACCCTTCTTAAGGGGATTATAACATGCTGCAAGCTCTAATACTTTCAAGTGTATTAGTCCTTACTGTAAGTAGTAATTTAACTTCAGGACTGCTGAAAATTCTGGTTTTGCAGAGAACTGAACAACCAAAACTTCCTACTGAAACAGGAAGGAGCCATTTGAAGGCTGAGGCAGCTGTAGCTTGTTTAGGCATATTTCTGGACATAGGCTTAAAACAGAGGACCAAGTTTCAGGGCCACAGTACCTTATTAGTAAGGGTTAAGAAGTTGTAAATGTCTCTGGCTACATTTGCTGTTGGGTAGCCTCTTTACCTCTGTTCCTGGATGGTGTTGGTTTGGAGGCAACACCCCTGGTTAACTAGCACTGGTCAGTACAGCTGATGGTGATCCTTGGGCTGAAAACATTTGTGGTAAAACACAACTGGCCTGTCAGTGAGGCTGGAGTTGTTTCTGCAAGTGGAGCCACAGGAAACACAACCCTCCTGAAGCACTCAGGGGAGGCAGTGCTCAGGGCTCTGGATTGTGAGGTGGGATTTTGGTGTCATCTTAGGGCCTTGCCTGGGCTTCAAGAACCATAGATTTCCTCTGTGCTCACCTGTGTGAGAATACAAGTGCTTCTGGTCAGTAATAATTCTTCAGGTGTTTTGAAGCTGCTAAGGTGTGAGCTGTGATGTAAGGGGACATCTCCCCTGGGTAGTTTGGGTTAGTAACTTGTTAGTAACTGAAGTCCTCTTATGCTAGCACATGACTTGAGAGGAGGAGTGCTGAGTTCTGTGACTGTTAACTGCCAGGTATCCTTTGAGTTTGGGTGTTTATTGTTGGGATTTTGTTGTTGGGTTGGTTTGGGTTTTTTTTTCTGTTTTTCAAATGCCTTGAGTTCTTTTAGCTTGGATTTTAAGGATCTCCTTATTAGTTGTTATATTTGCCACTTCTGCTGCAGAAATTGGTGAAAGCTTTAGTTGAATGTGTTCTTGCAGCCAAGATGAGATTTTGGGCACTTGAGTAAAGGAGTGGTTAACTGAGTAGTTAACCATCTGTTTGGCTGCTATCAGCTGGTGATGGATGCAGTTTCCTGGCTGGATCCCTGCCACTCAGAGTCAGTGACGTTGTGTAGCAGGAATAATAGGTGGAGACAGTTTAACTTCAGGCATTCACATAAATTTTATTTTGTCAGTCTGGTTAAGTAGGCATAGAAATACATCTGTTGTAAACTAATGGTTAACAGAACAAATCTTGGTCCTGAACACTGTAGGGCTAAAGAGCTGTAAAGCTCAAATGGGTTAGTCTAGAACTTAGAGAGCAAAATAAGTTGTGTCAGTGCTGCTTTGATGTGTTTTTCTCTGCTACTTTATTCTTCAAGTGCCTTCTCAGTGATAACACAAGCCATGTTTTGCTAACAATGAAATCTTCCCTAGTCTTTGAAGTGCAAGACTGGTTGGTCACTGGTGATACTGTGATTGTTCCCTTGGGGTTGAGAGAACTCAACATGCAGCAAAAGTGTCACCTCTTCCAATGTGACTTGAATTCCTGTTATCTCAGCTGTTCATAGTCTGGTGTGGAAGGTGGTTGTTCATTTACAAGAAAGATCTGGAGGGGCTGGAATATGTCCAGAGGAGGGCCATGAGGATAATCAGAGGGCTGGAGCTCCTTTGCTGTGGAGACAGCCTGAGAGTGTTGGGGTTGTTCAGTCTGGAGAGAAGGTGGCTTCCAGAAGATCTTCTTGTGGCCTTCCAGTATCTGAAGGGGCTACAAGAAAGCTGGGGGGGGACTTTTTAGGATGTCAGGTAGTGATAGGACTGGGGGGAATGGAAGAAAATAGAAATGGGTAGATTCAGATTGCATGTTAGGAAGAAGTTGTTCCCCATGAGAGTGGTGAGAGCCTGGCAGAGGTTGCCCAGGGAGGTGGTGGAAGCCTCATCCCTGGAGGTTTTTGCAGCCAGGCTGGATGTGGCTGTGAGCAACCTGCTGTGGTGTGAGGTGTCCCTGCCCATGGCAGGGAGGTTGGAACTGGATGCTTCTTGATGTCCCTTCCAACCCTGAGAGTTCTATGATTCTGTAATTCATTTTGCTGCAGTCAATGGTTTGTGTATTTAAATAGTGTATTGTGCTGTTGGGTTCTGCTGGAACTTAAATGTGGGTATATTGAGGAAAGAATTGGTTTCTTTTGGCCAGCTACATGGTACTTGGTGAAGCTGGGCAGTGGAATCAAGCCTTTGGCTTGCAAGAGGAGGCAAAGGTAGTGGCTGTGGTGGATACTGGTTTGTTACTTGTATGCTGCTTGAGTCATTCAACCAAACAAGGAGGCTTGCACTTAATTGCAAAGCAGGATTTTAATCTGAGCTAGGCTTTGCAGGGGGGAAGCAGAACTGTGTTAATCTTAGTGATAGTCACACCAGCATTCCTAGAAGAGCTTCCTAGGAAAGCACAGTTCTACACAAACACTGTGGTGAGAGCATCTGCCTCACACTTATAAACAGAGGAATTTGTGGGACTGTCTGAACTGGACAGAGAAGATTGGAGTTGTAGGGGACTTCCCTATAGTGAATGAATGCACCTTTCTCAACCATCACAAGGTACTAGCTGTAAGGAACTTGGTTCTCAGTTGTGTTTTTCATTAAGTGACTTCTTTTTTTTTTTCCTCTCTTCTACAGTGACTATTTATTCAAGCTACTTCTGATTGGAGACTCCGGTGTTGGGAAATCTTGCCTTCTACTTAGGTTTGCAGTAAGTGATCATGCTTGAAAACTTGATGTGAAAAAACCACCAGATACTTAACGAGAACTCTTCTGAAAGGGCTGATGTCTGTCAGGTCTGGTATGCCAAGGAATAAGGAAAATATTGCAGACCCCTCCTGTCTTCTGCATTTGTTTCCAGCTGATGTGTTTGGGTCATGTGGAAAGAAAAAAAAAAAGCAGGAATATGTCCAGTGAAGTTTAATTCTCATTTTCCTGCTGTTTGAGAAAAAGATACATTAATTCAGCTTCCATCATTACACTGAAACCAGAACAAGAGACTTGAATTCTGGGGTGTGTGCCTTGAGGCCTGAAGAGTACAAATGTGGCAGGGCAAGACCTTGATCATGTACTACTTGATCTGAATTTTTACAGCCAGGTGAAGTTTGATATCTCCATTGCAAGAGCCTCCCAGTTCCTTAGCCAGGGGTAGAGGTCATTTATAGAAGAGTCTAGGAATGCTAAGGCCTTGAGCTTCCTTCAGTGAATGGATGTATGGTAAATGTTAAGATTGCTGGTGGAATGCTGTGGAATTTAATGCAAGCAGCTCTAGTTTTCCTGTCAACAGGAAATGTTAAAATGGGTTTGACAGTTCTGAGTAGAAAAAGCTGGAGTCCAGTGAACTCCTTACCTACTTCTGTGCCAAAGTACAGCATTACATGGATGTGGGAGGAGAGGGGGAGTTTTTTTACTCCTGGAATTTTTTACTACTGCAGGATGAGGACAGCAGTTTTCTAGCCCAAACAATTGCTCTGTGCACTTGTGGGAAGAGCCTCTTTTGTGTTCTCCATGTGAAAAGGTGGTCTGGTGTGAGCAACTAGCCTCACCTCAGTTAAAGCTGTCACAGGGAGACACTAAACCCACTGTGAGCACTGGGAAGGTGTGACCTGCTCTGCTATGTGGTATTTCTTAGTACTCCCAGGCTGATCTAGCCTGCATCTCTTGTTGAGGCTTCTGAATTTTGGTTTCATGTAAATAATGCAGCTTTTGGGGGGTTGATAACCACTTTTTTTTATGTGGTATTTCTTAAAGTAGCATTTTTTCCTTGAGAAATTTGACTTTAAGCTTTTTTTTTTTCTACCCTAACACTAAGGGATCACTGCAGCATTCACCTACACCTCTTCTTCCTGATGTAGGTTAAATGGCATCAGGCTTTTCAGACATAACCTTTTGAGTGTTGAAATGTTAAGGAAATAAATGCTGCATCATTCTAGAAGGCTTTATTCTTGCTCCCTCAGGCAGATCTGTTACCCAAGGTGTTTTCCCATTCACAACTCAAAGCAATCTCTTGCTTTTGTCAGAGCTGTTGGTTTCATAAAGCCTTTTGTGGTGTGTTTCACCTGAAGTTCTGTCCTGCTGGTACCTGGGGAATAGAAACTAACTTCCTGCCGGCAAGCTAACAGTCACTAGAAGGTAGCAAAGCCTGAACCAGCACTTTCTGTATGCCTGGAAGCCTGCTGGAAACTGCAATTGGGTCCATGCAAGCTGCTAAAAGCAGTGCTGGGCTTTCCTCTCTGTATTGACACAGCCTGCAGAGCAGGGAACTTAACACAGGTACCCAGGCTGTGACTCTAAGCTGCCCTAGCAACCAGCTGTGGCTGCAGAGGATTTGATGGTCAGATGTGGTGTGTGGCTGAGGCAAAGCCTCTGACTTGTAGGTAGCTGCTGTGTAGTACAGGTGAAAAACCATCAAGGGCAAATAAAAATTCTGAGGCATTTTAATAGCTGTAATGTTTAAGTAGCTCTTCAATTTGCCAACACAAGCAAAGGCTTTTTTAAACTACAGTTGAAAAGGACTTAACAGGACAGGGTTTCCAGAGAAGAGGCTTTTTGACTGGCTTTAGAACACAAAAATAGCACTTTGCAGGATTTTTGAAAAGCAACCAGTGCTTAGCTGGCTACAGGACCCTGCCACAAAGTGTCAGTCTGGATTTGACAGGGAGTTAAGTACCTTGGTCTGCTTGATGCCTGCCTGATGAAATAAATGACTCCCAAAGGAGTGGAGCTGGCTTGACTTGTGTTCACTCTTTCTCCTAGGATGACACGTACACAGAAAGTTACATCAGCACGATTGGTGTGGACTTCAAGATCAGAACTATAGAACTAGATGGGAAAACGATCAAGCTTCAGATAGTAAGTAGGATTTCTCAACTCCTGGCTACTCTAATCTGTCAAAGCAGAGAGTTACATTCCTGACTATTGGTACTTACCTTTGTACTTTAACCATTCCAGTGAGCACTATCTTCCCTGTTAGAGGAGGCTGGGCAGTTTCCACAAGATTACAAGGCTTCCCATGACCTGCCCTTGGAGAAGGAGGCCTACCAAGGCTGTCTGCCTGGAGGAAATTAGCTGTTAGAAATTTACTGTCCTGGGCAGAAAAAGCTGGAGGTGTTCAAGAGGGGATTGGACGTGGCACTTGGTGCCATGGTTTAGATAGGCATGAGGTGTAGGGTGACAGGTTGGACTCGATGATCCTTGAGGTCTCTTCCAACCTTCATGATTCTATGATTCTATGATTCTATGATTCTATGATTCTATGATTCTATGATTCTATGATTCTATGATTCTATGATTCTGCTTTACAGAGGGACCTGGACAGGCTGGGACCAGTAGGATGAGATTCAACAAGGGCTGGGTGCTGCACTTGGGTCATAACAACCCCTATGAATGCTCCAGGCTTGGAGCAGAGTGGCTGGAAACTGCCCAGCAGAGAAAGATCTGGGGGTGTTGGTTGACAGCTGGCTGAAGATGAGCCAAGGTGTGCCCAGGTGGCCCAGAAGGCCACTGGCATCCTGGCCTGGATCAGCCATGGTGTGAGCAGCAGGAGCAGGGAAGTGATTGTTCCCCTGGACTTGGCACTGGGGAGGCCACAGCTTGAGTCCTGCTTTCAGTTTTGGGGCCCTCACTACAAGAAGGACACAGGGGGACTGCAGCAGGTTCAGAGAAAGGCAGTGAAGCTGGAAATGGTCTCAAGCTGCACCAGGGGAGGTTTAGGTTGGATATTAGAAGAAACTTCTTCACTGGAAGAGTTCTCAGTCACTGGAACAGGCTACTTGCGGAGGTGGCTGAATCCCCATTCCAAGAGGTGTTTCAGAGTGGCAGAGGTGTGGTGCTGAGGACCATGGTTTAGCCCCAGCCCTTGGCAGAGTTAGTGATTGGACTCAATCTTAAAGGTTCTCTCCACCTGAAACAATTCTGTGATGCCACAGTTGTCCAAGATGTGTGGGTTCTGCAGCAGCTGGTAATAGCAGGCTGCATTGTCTAGTGCTGGAAGCTCTGCTTTTGTTGAGTGGAGTGGGAAACACTGACACAAGTGCTTGTGCCTGGCCTGTCTGCCTCAGCACTGGGCAGTGTTTGCTGCTTGTGCTTTTGGCCTTGGCATGAGCAGGGGACTAGACTTGGCAGTTCTTCCCTCTAATCTTGAAGCACTCTAATAGGGTGACTGGATGTAATGAAATCTAATATCTGTGCAAGGTCACACAATCCTTGTCAGCCACTGCTTCCAGCTCAGGACTTGAAGGCAATGACTTGGGGTTTCCAGGCCTTGTGGTGGAACAGGATCCCAGTTTACAGCCAGAGGCCTGAGCCTCCATGCTTGAACATAGCTGTCCTGAGGCCAGAGCAGCCCACTAGGAATGCCTGTCACTGCTGAAATCTGTCTGCCAGGCAGCTAGCACTGTTCCTCAGATGGCTCCAGAGAGCTGTTTGGGTGAGTGCTAATGTCCCTCCTTAAGTCCCAGCAGGAGAAGGGGACCAGGTTTGCTTCAAATTGTTGCACTTGCTGCAGCTCCTGTGCTAAGGAAGCTGAAGGAAGTGGTGATAGTAGAGACCCACATCTCTCTGACCTTACCTCTGCCAGGTGTTCAAGCCCTGGCTCATGTTTGTTGTTCTAACCACTGAACCATGGCTGCTGCTTGGGTCAAAACTGCCCTAATGATTTCCTCAGTGAGGTCTCTTCAATGTGCTTGCCAAAAGCCAAGCCAAGGAGCACTCCTAGAAGTGCACCTACTGAAGTGTAAAACTCTTCTCACTGTGGAACACTTGGCTCTTCTCAGAGCCTGTTTGGTGCCTGCTGGTGTAGAGCCACCTCTGTGGCTGCTGAGCTGTGTTTCTGGCGGGGGCTGACCCTGTCCTTTGTCTTGCAGTGGGACACGGCAGGGCAGGAGAGGTTTCGAACCATCACTTCCAGTTACTATAGAGGTGCTCATGGCATCATCGTGGTGTATGATGTTACAGATCAGGTAAGTGCTCAGCCTGTGCCTGGAGAGCTGCTCCAGCTGGAGTGCACCAGCCTGCTGAGTAAATCAAACTGGGAATTGAACAGCTTGGCACTTGTGGAAGGAGACAGGGACTGTGTTCTCCAGGCTGCACTAAGCTTTATCAAGCCAAATGGAGGTGTGAAGTCTCTGGTGTGGGGCTGAGCCCAGCTATGAACGGAGTGGAGGGATCTGTGGCTCTAAAGCAGTGGTTCTAGGCTTAACCTCAGACCTGGTGGGCAGAGAGCCGAGTGTTCTATGTGAGCACTTCTCACTCTGGTTGCAGGAAGTCAGAGTTACTGATGGAAGTTGTTGAAAGATTCAGGAATGTGTAGCATTTGAAACCAAAGATTGTCTGTGTGCAGGACACAGGTGAGGCAGTGTTTTCTGTGGGAGCAGCTCTGAAGAGGACTGGTGCAGTTGTCCTGTTTGAAGGGCTCTTAGGAAGCCTAGAGTTGCCTGACCAGAAAAAGAACAATTGGTTCCATCACTGACTGGAGATCAGCACAGCAGCTCTGCGCTTCTGCAGGCAAAGGTTGTTCCTGCATCTCTGCAGTGGTGTGGTCTGCAGCTGCTCCTGGTGCTTTCTAAATGCCTGGGGTTCTGGTTTCAGCTGTGCCATGGCTCATCTCTGCTGCAGGAGGAGGAAGAGTCCCAGATGGTAGAAGTTTGACTATTGAAGCTGTGGAGCAGGGAAGAATAAGGAGGAGGGG
This sequence comes from Indicator maculatus, assembly GCA_013399975.1. Lineage (NCBI taxonomy): Eukaryota > Metazoa > Chordata > Aves > Piciformes > Indicatoridae > Indicator > Indicator maculatus. The sequence continues at coordinate 49,844 of VXBD01014736.1, forward strand.
GGAGTACAGCAAGGAAGGAAGGGCTGCTAGTCTAGGGCCTGGAGCAAGGACTGAAGAGCTGTGCAGAGCTGATGGTGGCACCCATGTCCTGAGGCAGCCAGGCTCATGAGTCTCACCAAGCACAAATCACACAGCTCCCTGTGTTCTGCCACCTGTGGCAGCTTTCCTCTTGGCCAGGGCTCCTGCTTACAGTTCTCTTGCCTCCTAGGAGTCTTTCAATAACGTGAAGCAGTGGCTGCAGGAGATAGACCGTTATGCCAGCGAGAATGTCAACAAGTTGTTGGTGGGGAACAAATGTGATCTGACCACAAAGAAAGTAGTAGACTATACAACAGCAAAGGTAGGTTGATACTTGCTTGGCTGAGCACCTCCTCTGGATTGTAATGCCCTTGAGTAAGTGCTGGAGTGGGAAAGGGCCTTTGGTACACAGGTGCCAAGGAGCTGGCTGACCCCCATGCAGAACAGGGAGCAGGGGGGTGGTGGTGTGGGACTTGCGGCTTACCGGAATGTGCCCCAGGAGCCGAGGTGAGGGATCGGCGCCTGAGCTTACTCCCATTTGTTTCTTCAATTTGCAGGAATTTGCAGATTCCCTTGGAATTCCGTTTTTGGAAACCAGTGCAAAGAATGCTACAAATGTAGAACAGTCTTTCATGACCATGGCTGCTGAGATCAAAAAGCGAATGGGTCCGGGAGCGACGGCTGGCGGTGCCGAGAAGTCCAATGTTAAAATTCAGAGCACTCCAGTCAAGCAGTCTAGTGGAGGTTGCTGCTAAAACTTGCCTCCTCCCTTTCCTCCTCCTCCTCTCCCCCTTTTGTCTCACAACAATGAATTTGCAATCTGAACCCAAGTGAAAACAAAACAAAAAAATTGCCTGAATTGTACTGTATGTAGCTGCACTACAACAGATTCTTAACCGTCTCCACAAAGGTCAGAGATTGTAAATGGTCAATACTGACTTCTGTTTGGGTTTTTTTTTTTTTTATTCCCTTGACTCAAGACAGCTTAACTTCATTTTCAGAACTGTTTTAAACCTTTTTTTGTTGGTTTTTGTTTTGATTTTTTTTTTTGGTGTGCTGGTTCATAACAAGGTGTAATCCTCCTTGCTCCTCCTTGATAACCAGACTGTTTCCCTGTGGTTGGGTTAGGATGTGTTTATTTTTTTTGTTTGTTTCAGTGTTTCCTATCCAGGCATGTTTAGCTTGTGTGGGGGGTTTAGTCTTTCTGAAGATGAAGTTTAGCCATTTTGTATCAAAACAGCACAAACGGTGTCTGTCACTTTCCATGCAGAAAATTTAGTCAAGATGTCTGTAAGATCTGATTATTTTTATTTTCTTTTTTTTTTTGGCTAGTTCCTTCTTGTAGAATTATCAATGGGAGAGATCACACTTATCTGATTAATAGTTTCTCTTCATCCTCTGCATATAATTTGTGGCTGCAGAAAATATTGTAATTTGTTGCACAAAAAAAAATATGTAACAAAAAAACCAACGGAAGAAAAATGTTTAATAAATATTGTACTTATTGGAAGTAATATCAAACTGTATGGTGATAAATAGTGTCTTAATTTGTATGGCTTAAAGGGGAAATCAGGCTTGCATTGTGCACAAAACATATCTGTGTGCAGCCATGGCTCTCAGACCCTTTCCTAGTAGACCCAGAGACCATCCCTGCAACTCAAAGTAGTGATTATGCCTCCCCCCACCCCTAAAAAATACCAAACCACCAAAGGACTGAGTTGTCACAGTGCTTAAGGCACGTCTGCTGTACCAGAGGCAGCCAGCTGATGCTGCTGAATGTACAACTGCTCCCCACCTTAGGCTTGTAACTTTGAATTCAAGGGTGTCTGTGTGGGGAGTTTCCTGCCTGTGTTGTAGAGGGGAGCAGAGTGTTCCCCTGGCAGGTGACTTCACCCTCACCTCCTCCAGGTGGTTTAACTTCCTCCCAGTATATTGTGTCTCTTCTGTATACTGTTAATTCCATCCTCTTTTGAGCAGTACTCTTCTGACTTAGTGCAACAGCTTAGCTTCTGCTCTGTTACGCACAGAGGCAGCAGAAGGATGAAGCGGGCAGTGCAGGCCCCACCCCAGACTGTTGCTCAAAGCAGGGGCCCAACCTCCAACACTTTGGAACTAACCAGCAGCCAGGAGGGTTTTGGACAGTGTGATTCTTTGTACAGAGCTAATCCAATCATTAGTGCCTGATGTCTAGCTGAAAGCCACAGGAAAAAGCTAGCCTATAACACTTCCTCTACATGTACAATTGTTCAGCTTTATCTAAACTCTGACCTTCAGCCTACTCTGTAAATAGTCTCATGTTTGAAAGACCATGTAACATTCCCCTAGTAGTAAATACACCCTGTGATAGTCAGAACTATATAGCCTAGGTATGTTGTGAGGTATAAATGAAAACTGGTGCAAATATCCTCTTTTTCTTTGGGGTGTTTTTTGTTTTGGGGTTTTGGGGTTTTTTTTGGGGGGTGGGGGTGTGGGGTGGGAGGAAGGGGATGACTTTGGCTAACAGCTTTCTTCAACATAGTTGCATTAAAATCGACAGGCAATTGTAATCCATCTGAGTTATTGTCATGGTTAAGTTGAACTCTTCCACTGGAGACCTTCACAATAAAGTGATGTGCTTTCTATTAGAGATGTGCTTGTTGGTATAATTCATTATGGAATACTGTGAGTGTGGGAGCAGTGTGAGGGAGCTGTGAAGCGCTGCTGAGGTCCAGGAAGCAGAGCAGGACAGAGAGAGGTGGTGGTGTGGTGAGGGTGAAACATCTTTCCCTTCAGAGAAGTGCACAAATGAACTTAAATGTCGAGATGCCTGCTACATACTATCCAAACCAATGTTAATATATACAGTAATAAAAGCATTGCAAAACCAGCTTGGGCTACACCACTTCTTTGGTGCTTATTTGACTTTATCCCCTTGCCCCTACACCTCACCCCCCCTAACTCATTCCTGTGAAATGCCAGAGCCTGGGGGCTGCAGGCAGAGCAGGCCCCATGGAGTCAGAACGGTTTGGGTTGGGAAGGACCCTAATGGTCATTCAGTTCCATGCCTCCTGCCATGGGCAGGGACACCTCCCACCAGTCCAGCTTGCTCAAGGCCTCATCCAGCCTGGCCTTCAACACCTCTCAGGAGGGAGCATCCACAGCCTCCCTGGGTAACCTGTGCCAGCATCTCCCCACCCTCAAGCTAAGGAATTTCTTCCTCACCTCCAGTCTGGACCCTGTAGTCTCTCAGTCATTGTTCTGATCAAATGCCTTTGATGGAAGGGGTCAGGCTTGACTTGCAAGCAGGCAGCAGTGGCCTTCCCTTGCCTCTGCATCTTGTCATGCCCTGTTACAGCCTTTAAGCATCACCCTGAGTGCTCACAGCTACAGGGCCTGGAGGCAACGCAGCCAGTGAGACCAGTCTCACCTGAACCATTTCCTTGAACCTTTTTGGTTCTCCTGATCCCCTGCAACTTGGCAAGAAAAAAATAATAATCTGCCTTCGAGCTGAGGAGGTGGAACAGGGGAGAACACCACAAAACTCCCAGTGAGTTATTTGTCCTTCCTAACTGCTTCAGCTTCACTCTTCCCCATGTGCAGTACAGCCCCTCCCCTTTGTTCTGTTCCCAAGAATGGGAGGAAATGATGTGTGCTGCACAAGAACACAGTGAGCACCAATTAGTTGAGAGGGTAATTAAAGCCAAACACCAACATTCTGTAGTTGGCTCTAACTTTTTTGAATCACAGAACTGTCAGGGCTGGAAGGGAGCTCAAGGCTCAGCCAGTCCCAACCCCCCTGCCCCGGGCAGGGACACCTCACACTACAGCAGGTTGCTCACAGCCACATCCAGCCTGGCTGCAAAAACCTCCAGGGATGAGGCTTCCACCACCTCCCTGGGCAACCTCTGCCAAGCTCTCACCACCCTCATGGGGAAGAATTTCTTTCTAACATCCAATCTGAATCTCCCCACTTCTAGTTTTGCTCCATTCCCCCCAGTCCTATCACTCCCTGACATCCTAAAAAGTCCCTCCCCAGCTTTCTTGGAGCCCCCTTCAGATACTGGAAGGCCAAAAGGTCTCCTGAGACCCTTCTTTTGGCCATTTAGCTTGTTCTGCAGCTTCAGAGGTGCCCTTTTCTGTTGCAGGAAAGGGTTTGCAAAGCCTGTACCAGCATCTTGTGAGCAGTGGTGAGCTGCACTATGCTGCTGGGAGGTGAAAGGTGCAGCTGCTCGCCCAGGGAAACCAACAGAGCTCCTGCAGACAACACTTGGGAGCAGCTCATAGCTCACCTGGTTCCCCTCTGAGCGTGCTCAGCTGTTTGTTGAGGTTCACACAGAGCACTGCCTTGTGGTGTTTATGCAGAAGAGAACCCAGAGTTACCTTGGCTCTGCTTCAGCAGGGAACAGTGATGATAAACAAGAGGTCAGTTTGCACCCAACAACCAGGAGGAGTTTGCTGTTCCTTGGCTTCCAGCAGCTCTTTTTGAAGAGCATAAACAAGAGGTGAGGACACTGCTCTTAAAGTCACACAGCTTTACTGAGGAGGGATTTGCATGGCACACCGTGGAGCATACAGGTAAAAACCAGCCTGCCCCTGACCTCTTGCTAACACATGGAACAGGCCACTCCAGGAAAAATGAAAGAAAAGCTACATTGGGAAAAAAAAAAAAAAAACACCAAAGCAAAAGAAAAGGCCAGCTGGACTCTCACCAAACTCCCCAACCCACTCAGCTCCTTTAACCTGACCTACAGCTGGCCACAGTGGAAAAAAAAAAGACACAAAAACCCACCCTGAAATCAGCCTGGGCTGGCTGGCTCCAAGCAATGATCACAGGCATTTGGCATCGGTGGAAGAGGTGCTCTGGTGCTTGCTGGAGTTTTCAGCCGTCCCAGAATGGGCTCAACCAAGCCCAGGTCTGACAGAGGCAGCACCTGAAAGACAACAAATTAAAACTGCTGCTGTGCTTTGGCTGCAAGCCAATACACAAAGAAACACCAACACCCCACCCAGCCCTCCACGCTGTACTGAAATCACCTCCACCTTAAATCACCTCTGAGCAGGCTGAGCAGTGCACAGGGCACAGCTATCTCTACTGAGCAATTAAAAAGGACCCAAACTAATCAAGATCCCATTAGTGACAGACTCACAGAATCGGTTTGGTTGGACCTTTCAGCTCATCCAGTCCAGGACCTTTCAGCTCATCCAGTCCAGGACCTTTCAGCTCATCCAGTCCAGGACCTTTCAGCTCATCCAGTCCAACCATTCTCTGACTGGGGCTCAGCCATGGCCCTCAGCACCACAGCTCTGCCTCTTCAAAACACCTCCAGGGATGGGCATTCAACCAGCTCCCTGGGCAGCCTCTGCCAGGCTTTGAGAGCCCTTCAAGTGAAGGAGTTTCTTCTAATCTCCAACCTAAACCTCCCCTGGGGCAACTTGAGGCCATTTCCTGTCACCCAATCACTAGGCAGAAGAGACCAACCCCGACCTGGCTGCAGCCTCCTCTCAGGGAGCTGTAGAGAGCAATGAGGTCTCCCTCAGCCTCCTCTCCTGTAGGCTAACCAACCCCAGCTCCCTCAGCTGCTCCTCCCCAGCCCTGTTCTCCAGACCCCTCCCCAGATTCCTTGCCCTTCTCTGGACCTGCTCCAGATCCTCCATGTCCTACTTGTAGTGAGGGGCCCAAAACTGAGCCCAGTGCTCAAGGTGTGGCTTTGAGTCTTCTCAAGTGCCAGGAATGCTGTTTCCCCTTTGCAGCTCCATGTTTTAAGGAGTGCTGTGCAGTGAGCCATGGGAAAAATTCAACAGTCTGAGCTCATGGGGGTAGGAGGGGTGTGGGAGGCAGGCTCAAAGTTATCCTGCAGTTCCTAAATCCCTTCCTCTTGGTGCTCAGAAGCTAAAGAGGCTTCTTGCATCTATGGAACAAGCACCCCAGGACCACTCCTGCTTTCTGTACAGACCTGGGTTTGAGTCCCAGCCACAGCCTGAGGGATGTGCAGCTGGTCCTGGTCATGCTGCTCTGCCTTTGCCCTCAAACAGCCTGTGCCTCTCCACCCCTTTAGGCCAACACTCCTGCCCTGCCCTCCTGAAACACTTCTGTCTCTGCAGCCTTAGCTGAAGCAAGAGTTCAGGAAATCAGCAGCTGAGTTCTCCTAGCCTGTATTTCACACCTGTTTCCCTTTCCCACCATGACCTGTCAAGCAGAATTTTTTGAGGAGGAAAACAAACAAAAAGGAGAGTGGGGAGGAACCCACAAAAAGCCACCCAACCCAAACCCAGCCCCTTCCATCTTCCCTCTGCTGTCCAAGTGCTTTAGGCAGAGCAGCTGTCTGTGCTGGACTGCTGACCCTCCCTGGGTCTCTCTGAGGAGCTGCCATGGCTGTCCTCATCTGCTGCTTCACCCACACCCTGCTCTTCCCTGGCACACTTCAAGATGCTGGGGCAGCCATTTTGCCATCCCCTTTGCTTTCTGCTGCTTTTAGGCTTTCCAGGCATCAGATGAAGTGAGTTAATGACACGTCTTGATGCACACTGCTTGCTAATTTATCTTCCTACACTGCCCTCCCTCTCCCCACCAGTGCAAGAAGGTTGCTTTGCCCCCCTGCTTACCCACTGAGCAGCTCTCTGTTGTGCCCTCCTTGTCCTCCACCCTGTCCTTGCCCACAGCAGCTAGGACAGACTCATACAAGTGCTCTGCATGGGCTTCCAGCTCTTCTGACTGCTTCACAATCAAGCCCAGAGTGTCTCTCAGAGCTAGAAAAGGGAGGAGGAAAGTGGTAGCAAGGTGACAATTCGGTGTCTGTCAGAGCAACACAAGAGGGTGTCCCCGGCCCAGGCAGGCTTCTGAAGGATACCAAGTAACAGAAATAATAGGCTGCTCTTCATCCCATAATAGGCTGATCTTCATCCCATCCAAGCTGTGATGCAGAGGTTAGAGAGGGTGGGGAAACCACTTGGAAGGCTTCATCTTAAGAGTGAAGATAGAGGAAGAGGGGCTTCCAAAGGAGGCCTTTGGGACTGTGTAAGAGAGCTCATCCATACTGCAGCACTCAGCCACTAAAGCCCCTCTGGGTGCTGCAGTTGCAGCCCAACCTTTAAAAATCCCTTCTGCAGGACTCACCACACCTGCCCCACACAGGTCCCACCACCAGCCAGCCTGAGCTGTCCTCCCCAGACTGCCTGGGATGCAAGCAGGGTGTGAGCACCACTTCCTCCTGCACTGGACTGAACCTTCTCCTCCCAGCTACAGGCTGACAGCAACTCATAGCTCATCAGCAGCTGCCCATGCCACGGGTAAGAGACAAAAAAAAACCCTCAGGAGAAGAAGAAGCAGAAACACATCCATCCATCCATCCCCCATGATGGGTGGGCACAGCACAAAGGCAATGGGCGAGGCACAGTGCAGCTGAAAGCGCTCAGAAAGGATTCCTTCAAACCCCCAAGTCACCTCAGCCCCAAGTCACCTCAGCCCCAAATCACCTCACCCCCAAATCACACCACTTCCAAGTCACCTCAGCCCCAGGTCTCCAGGAGCTCTAAGTCCCTCTTTGTTCCCACACAGCTGCTGAATGGCCAACTCTGCCCACTGCTTCCCCCTCCCCACACACTGGTGGGGCCAGGGATGCCGAGGGGCAGATGTTATGGCCAGCAGCACCAGCTGTGTCCACAGCCAGCTCCACTCAAGGGCTCCTTCTCACCTGGAGAAGTCGCTGCCAGGCAGTCCAGGAGAGCTTCTCCCCTCTCCAGCACACTCTCGGTCAGGCTCCGGTGCTTGGCCACATCTTTCCTGAATTCCTGGGAAGGGAATCAGAATCACAGAATTGTCAGGGCTGGAAGGGACCTCCAGGCTCAGCCAGTCCCAACCCCCCTGCCATGGGCAGGGACACCTCACACCACAGCAGGTTGCTCACAGCCACATCCAGCCTGGCTGCAAAAACCTCCAGGGATGAGGCTTCCACCACCTGCCTGGGCAACCTCTGCCAGGCTCTCACCACCCTCATGGTGAGGAAGGGGGAGCACTGTTTAGATGGGGTTTTGGGAGAATCCCAGAGTAGTTCTGATTGGAAAAGCTCTTCAAGATCATCCAGTCCAACCATTCTCTAACTCTACCAAGCCTGGGACCCTCAGCACCACATCTCTGCCTCTCTGAAACAATTGAAACAGGGATGGGCATTCAACCACCTCCCTGGAGAACATACTCCAAAGAAGTCTTTCAGGGAAGAAATTTCTT
>VXBD01014736.1:58770-79531 GCA_013399975.1 Indicator maculatus
AGGGAAGGGAAGGGAAGGCAAGGGAAGGGAAGGGAAGGGAAGGGAAGGGAAGGGAAGGTTTGGGAAGGGAAGGGAAGGCAGGCAGTGGCGATGCCCTACCAGGTAGCGGTGCAGTGAGGCCCTCAGGCCCCCGGCGCCGGCCGGGGCTGGCTCCCCGCCGCCAGCAAGCTCCCCGGTGCGGTACAGCCAACGGATCAGCTCCTCCAGCTGGCAGCAGAACGTCTGCTTGACAAAGCACACCGAGAGGGCTCACTGAGCTAGGTCTGCTTGGTAAGTTTCCAGGCTGTGCCTGGAAAATTTTCCACACATCTCGAACAGCAAGTGGAGGAATGTAAATAAATCACCACTGGATGTAAAAAGGAAAGTAATGGTAAGTTCTGAATAATCCCATTGGGTAGATAATAAACACAAAATCTAGTTTTGTACACTAACTCTCTCTCTTTTTGGCTTCCTTGCTCTGGCTCCTGCTGGCTTTGCTGACCTTGGCTGCATTGCTTTGCTGTGGTATTAACAAACATGGTTGGCCCTTTAGGCTGCTGTGGTAGTTTTAGGCTGTGCCTTGAAAAATTGTCCACAGACCTTGAACAGAAAATAGTAGAATGTAAATAAATCACCAGTGGAGGTGAAAATAATGATAAATTCTGAATAATCCCATTGGACAGATTACCAACATAAGATAGTCCTGTACACTAACTTTCTCTCTTTTCAGCTTCCTCACTCTGACAGATACTAACTTCTGGCTTCTGCTGGCTTTGCTGACCGTGGCTGCATTGCTTTGCTGTGGCTGAGCATTAACAAACAACTCTCTGCTCTTTCTCTTACCCTGTGTGTACAGGGGGGAAGGAAGGAGAAGCTATTAGTAGCCCCCTGGTTTGTCCAGGGGGTTTCTTGGGTTGTTTATAAATTATAAATATATGTAAATATTGTATGTCTTGCACACATTCATTGCATTTCACATTTAGATTGTAGGTTTGCTTTGTAAATACAGTTTCATTTGCTTCCAGCTGAGCTGGGCTGGCAATTTTATGTTGTGAGGGGGGGTGGAATTTTCAACCCACCACAGCCTGCAACAAAGACAGGGCAGGGACACCACCAGGTGTGGTTTGGAAAGCGCTGGCTCCCTCCTCCCCACTCCCTGCACACACACAGCCCTGAGCTGGGGAACCCAAGGGTTAACAGGAAACAAAGAACTCAACCCCTCAACACAGTGTGACCAGCAGGACCAGACTGTATGCAGCACCAGGGAGGCCACACCTTCAGTGCTGGGGTCAGTTTTGGGGCCCTCACTCCAAGAAGGACATTGAGGAGCTGGACAGGGGCCAGAGAAGGGCAAGGAAGCTGGGAAAGGGTCTGGAGAAGAGGGCTGGGGAAGAGCAGCTGAGGGACCTCGGGGTGTTTAGTCTGGAGGAGGCTGAGGGGAGACCTCATTGCTCTTTACAGCTCCCATGAAAGGAGGTTGGAGCCAGGCAGGGCTTGGTCCTCTTCTCCCTGGTTATCAGGTGATAGAATGAGAGGAAAGGGCCTCAAGTTGCCCCAGGGGAGGTTTAGGTTGGAGATTAGGAACAATTTTATTTCTTGCAAGAGTGATCAGGGATTGGAACAGGCTGCCCAGGGAGCTGGTGGAGTTCCCATCCCTGGAAGTGTTCAAGAAACCTGTGGACATGACACTTGGGGCCATGGTTTAGTGGCCACAGTGGTGTTGGGTTGCTGGTTGACTGGATGAGCTTAGAGGACTTTGCCAACCCAAACAATTCCCTGATTCTATGATGCTGAGCCCCAGGAGAAGCGAGATGGGCTCCTGCTCCACCAGAAGGAACTCCCTGCTCTGCTGAGCCCCAGGAGAAGCGAGATGGGCTCCTGCTCCACCAGAAGGAACTCCCTGCTCTGCTGAGCCCCCTGCATAAATCACTCCTTGCTCCCAGGTACCAAACACAACTTGAGATCTTCCTGTAATGAACTTCATTCCTCACCTCAGCCTTACCTTAAGGCACTGAGCAAGGGACTCACCCTCCTGGCTCTTCTTTGGGTGTCCCTTGCCCCGTGGTTCGTTTAGGTACGTCCCATCCAACGTGTCCCTGAGTCCAGCTGGCAGAGTAAGGCCCCGCAGAGGATCCCTACGGATCTGGCCACACAGTTTGGTGTTTTTCCATCTGGGCTGGTCAGAGCTGCAGGGCTGCCCCAGCCCCCCCAGATCCCCAACATTCCCTCTTCTGTCCCTGCCACAGGCTTCTCGCCCCCGATCTGCCCGGGCTGCAGGGGGCTGCCTGCTGTCAGTGTGAAGCAGTGAGGGGCTCCCATGGGCATGCACAGGCATCCTGACAGTCAGGGAAAGGCTGGACAGGAACTCAGCCAGCCCCTCCAGCTCCAGCAGTTTTGGAGGCAGGGAGAGAAATTCCTCATCAGCATCCCACTCCTTCCTCAGGGGGAGCACCCCTGTGATAGGTAAAAACCTGTGGCTGCTTTTCAGCTGCCCTTTGTGGCTTGGGAAGGAGCTGCCTCTGGCACACCAGCTTCCACCATCTGCAACACGGGGGACAGACGAACCCAGCCCGGCTGATTCCAACGTTAGGGCTTTAGCAGGACCTCTAGAAGAATGAGAGGAAGCCCTCCTTGTGAAGGAAAACTCTTCTGCAACAGGTGAAGCTTCACAGCACAAGCTAGCTCCTGAGCAGCCTCTTTTTCCAAGCTCTGGGGTGGAGCACCTCTCTGCAGAGGCCAGGGACCTATGATGTCCATTTCTTGCACTTCCCTCAGCCTGCCCACCTCGGCCGTGGACGCTGGTAGAACCCGAGGTACCCTCCAGGGAAACAGAAAAGCTGTCCAGACCTATTCCTGAGTCGTGGAAGAAAGGCTCAGGCACCTTTCCCAGCCGGTACCTTGGCTTCAGCGGATAAGCATAATCCAGCAAGTCCTCGTACTCCTTGTTGGGGTCCCAGCGGGGCGAGCGACGGTCCGGGGAGGGGGGTAAGGAGCCCGGGATGGCGCAGGCCCAGTAGTTGGCTTGGTAGGACGACACCTCCCGGACGCGCTCCGCGGCGCCGCGGCCGTCGAGCAGAGGTCTGAGGGAGCTGCACAGCCGCAGTGCCCTGCCCTCTGCTCCAGCCCAGCCACAGCCCAGCTCTCGGGGGGAGGCGGCTGCGGGCGAAGGCAGGGCTGTGCTGGTCAGCAGGCTGCCAGAGGGCTCTGCAGAGAGCCCCTGGTCTTCAGAAGACAGAGCCGAGAAGCACGACGCCGAGCGGCTCCGCAGGGCTCCCTCGGGGCTGGGTGGGGTTGGGGGACGCAGGAGCTCTGGGGTGGAGGGAAATGGGGACTGATCTCCCCCTCTTCTGCCCGGGCTGGCAAGGGCATCGTGGCAGCTGCCAGCAAGAATGCTCTCCTCTGCAGAGCTGTGCTGGCTGGGAGGGCTAGACACCGGCTCCCAACAGCCCAATGCCTTCACCTGCTGCAGGGTGGGGAAAAAAAAGAGAGAGAGATGCATGAAATGAAGCACAGCACCCAGACAAAAGGCATCTTTGAGCTGGGACGTGGAGAAAAAAAAGCCCAGCCCTCAACCTGCTACAAAGAGAGGCTCTGCTATGACTGTGGGACAGCAGGCAGCTGCCTGGAGCCCAGAGTGGGGCTTGTCTTTAAGGAAAGGCATCCCAAGGGCTTGGAAGGCTGCGCCAGGCATCTGGCAGCAACAGGCTCGTATTTAAGGAGCCCAATTCCAAACAACTTTCAAGATCTGCAGTGGCACAAGAAAGCCAGGAAGGGACTTTTGAGAATGGTTTGTAGTGACAGAATGAGAGGGAATTAATTGAAGCTGCAGGAAGGCACATTTAGACTAGAGATTAGAAAGAAATTCTTGACAGTAAGGACAGGGAAACACTGGCACAGGTTGCCCAGGGAAGTTGTAGATGGGCACCTGGAGGTGTTCAAGGCCAGGCTGGATGAGGCCTTGAGCAACCTGGGCTAGTAGGAGGTGTCCCTGCCCAAGGCAGGGAGGTTGGAACTGGATGATCTTTAAGGCCCCTTCCATTCTATGAATCTATGAACAGAGGCAATGCCTTGGGGTTGGTGGAGCCCAAAGCCCTTCCCCACTGTGCAGCTTAGCCCAGGCCTGGGGTGAGCAGCCTCTGGCTGGAGGAGATCACAGAATCACAAAAATCAACCAGGTTGGAAGAGACCTCCAACATCATTAAGTCCAACCTATCACCCAACCCTAACTAATCAACCAGACCATGGCACTAAGTGCCTCATCCAGTCTCAAACACCTCCAGAGATGCTGACCCCACCCCCTCCCTGGGCAGCCCATTCCAGTGGGCAATCTCTCTTTCTGGGAAGAACTTCTAAGATCAAGCCTAAAAATGGAAAGGCCTTGCTCAGACAAGCCTGGATGAACAAGTGCCAGTCTTGCCTGGTTACTCCTGGTGATGCAGCCAGACCTGTGCGTGCAACCTGCTCACCTGCTGCTCCTCCGAGGAGAGGAACCAGTGGCTACCACGACGAGGCACATCAGCACCATCAGTGGCTCTGTGAAGTGAAGTCTGTGTCTCTGGAAGGCTTGCCCTTGCTCTGTGCAGTTTGGGTGCAGGTGCTGGAGACACTTCTGAGTGGTAGCTTGAGCTCCCCTGGGTGACAGCCATGGCCAAGCGACTGCATCCACTCACTGCCACCCCCTCCATGCCCTGCGGGCAGGACGTGGCCTCCTCTGCCCCTAGAAGCTGGTGCAGGCTGTCTGCTAGCTGGGGGTGGTCCATCTCCACCTCTGTGGGGTCCCATCTACCATGTCCCTCGGTGACCCCACTCAGGGAGGCTTCAGAAGGTGACTTTCCAACATCTACAGCCATCAGGACAGAAGTCTTTCTGCGGGATGGTGCCGAGCCTTGGGCTGCCTGGAAGACACAACACATGCTAGAGGCAACTGGCTGTGGCTCCTCACCTCCATGCCAAGTAAAGATATTTGGTACAGGATCCCAGGGTATTAGGGATTGGAAGGGACCTCTGGAGATCTTCCAGTCCAAGCCCCCCTGCCAGAGCAGGACCATAGAATCCAGCACAGGTTGTACAGGAACACACCCAGACAGGGCTGGAAAGTCTGCAGTAAAAGAGACTCCACAACCTCTCTGGGCAGCCTGCTTCAGTGCTCTTGTAAAGAGCAGACAGAGCTGGGCACTTCAGCACACAGTCCCCAAGCTAGCAGGACTCAAAAGCATTCTCAGCACAAACGACACCTTGTGGGCTTGCAACAGAGCATAGAAACTGCTGCTGCCAAAACCACCACCTGTGGACTCTGCACTGCTCAGTCACAAGAGAGCACCCTCAGAGTCCGAGGAATGCAAAGGGCTCTTCCAGCAACTCCAGTTGGAACCAGGATGACAGCACCAGGAAAACACCAGCAGTAGAGAGATTTGGCTGGTACTCACCCAGTTAGTGCCAACCTATTCATGGAGACAGCAGCCAAGGGAGCATCACCAGTTTTGAGATTCAGGAAGGTCAAGGGCTGGGTCCTGCCCTTGGCTCAAAACAATCCCAAGAATGCTCCAAGTCTGGGGAAAAGTGGATGAAAACTGCCCAGCAGAGAAAGACCTGGGGATGCTGGCTGACAGTCAGCTGAACATGGGCCAATGTGCCCAGGTGGCTAAGAAGGATCAGCAACAGCGTGGGCAGCAGGAGCAGGGAAGTGATCATGCCCTGGTACTGGGCACTTGTGGGGCCATATCTTCAGTGCTGGGTTCAGTTCTGGGACCCTCACTCCAAGAAGGGCACTGAAGAGCTGGAGAGTGTCCAGAGAAGGCCAAAGAAACTGGTGAAGGCCCTGGAGAACAGGGCTGGGGAGGAGCAGCTGAGGGAGCTGGGGGTGTTTAGTCCAGAGGAGGCTGAGGGGAGACCTCATTGCTCTCTTACAACTCCTTGAAAGGAGGCTGTAGTGAGGTGGGGGGTTGGTCTCTTCTCCCTAGTAACAAGTGGCAGGATGAGAGGAAATGGCCTCAAGTTACACCAGGGGGAGGTTTAGGTTGGAGATTAGAAGAAACTTCACTGGAAGGATTCTCAGAGACTGTCACAGGCTGCCCAGGGAGGTGGTTGAATCCCCATGCCCAGAGGTGTTTTGAGGAAGCAGAGCTGTGGTGCTGAAGGGCCACGGTTGAGCACCAGCATTGGTGGAGGGGTAGGAGAATGGTTGGACTCAATGACCTTAGAGATCTTTTCCAACTGGAACAATTTGCTATGATTTTATAAACTCAAACTCAAAATAAATAAATAAAAAAAACCCAAAACAACAACACAACAACACAAAAAAACCAAACAAAAAAAGCCAAACAAACAAACCCACACACCTTCCAAACAAACCCCCCACAAACCCTTAACCAATCAACCAAAAAAAAAAAGAAGAAAGAACGAAAGTGCTCCCAAACAATACTTGGAAGCAGGAAGCAAAGCTGCTACTGAGGCCCTCCGTCAGCCCTTTTGTTGCGATCTCCTTTCGCGCCTCAGGCCTGCAGCGCCGGGGCCGCTCCCACGGGCAGGGCCCTGCAGGCCCTCAGAGCAGCGCGCGGGGCGCAGCGGCGGGCTCCAGGAACGCGGCGNAGGACGAGCAAGGCCTGGGCTCTGCCGGCCCTCCACACACACCGAGTCAAAAGAAACCGTCAGGGCTGGAAGGGACCTCGAGGATCCTACACATGCCCTTGCTGAGCTTCATGAGGTTCCCTCTGCCCAGCTCTCAGCCCGTCCAGATCTGGCTGAACAGCAGCACAGCCTGAGGGGCAGTCAGCCACTCCTCTCAGTTCTGTATCGTCATCAGACTGGCTGAGGGTCCACTCGGTCCCTTCATCCAGGTCAGTGATGAAGATGCTGGTGAGCCACTGGATCAGGTTGCCCAGGGAGGTGGTGGAAACCGCATCCCTGGAGGTTTTTGCAGCCAGGCTGGATGTGGCTCTGAATAACCTGCTCTAGTGTGAAGTGTCCCTGCCCATGGCAGGGGGGGTGGAACTAGATGATCCCCGAGATCCCTTCCAACCCTAACAATTCTATGATTCTATGTTGAACAAAACTGGACCCAATACTGACCCTTGGGGAACACCCCCAGCCACAGGCCTCCAGCTAGGCCCTGCACCATTGGCCACAACCTTCTGTGCTGTGTCATTCAGCCAGCATTCAACTTACTGACTGAACTCCCAAGACTACTTCTCGATCTTAGGGAAGCAGCAGGCAGTGCCACACATTCCTGTGATGCCATCCATCTTTAACAAGAGAGCAAGTGTCCTCCACAGGGTCATTCCATCCCCAGAAGCTACCTGGAAGCTAGAGAGAAACCAGAAGCCCTGACAACACACAAGTAAGAGCCAATCTGCATATTTCAGGGTTTATAAGGGTATTCAAAGGGGACAGCCCAGATTTCACTGTGTTTTCCAAAGTCTCTAATTCAGACAGCTAATTTCAACTAATTTTGGAGCAAAACTAGAAGTAGGGAGATTCAGACTGGATGCTAGGAAAAAGGTCTTCAACATGAGGGTGTTGAGACACTGGAACAAGTTGCCCAGGGAGGTGATGGAAGCCTCACCCCTGGAAGTTTTTAATGCCAGGCTGGATGAGGCTGCGAGCAATCTGATCTAGTGTGAGGTGTCCCTGCCCATGACAGGGCAGGGCTGGAACTAGATGATCCTTGAGGTCCCTTCCAACCCTGACAACTCTATGATTCTAATTTCAGGGAGAGCCAGACACCCAAAAAGCACTTGGATAGAGATGGAACAGTCACACACATCCTGTAACACAGAACCATCAGCAAATGTGATCTTTAAAAACAGATGAAAACACTAATGCCACTAAGCACAAAGCCCCAACTACAAGAGGATCTAGAAAGCAAACAAGGTTTCTCACCATTTTCTGACAAAACCACAAATATCCAGAGGTCAGGTTGCCAGTGGTGGCAAATGCATCCAGATGGGAAGAAGAAAGCCCAAATCTTCAGGTAGGACTGGCACAGCTCTCAAGAGGGATGTACACCCACAGCTTCAGGCATGGTGGAGATTTTCCACTGGCCTTCAAACCCCAGGAAAAAGGGGCAGGAAACCCAGCTACACCTGAGCCTTCCATTGTCTCACCAGCAACGGGTGGCATACAGACCTATGACTCTGGTTGATTTAAATGATGGCTGGCAAACAGTGGCTGTTGCATTCATCCCTACTGGGAAAGGTCCACTCAAGGAAAGTGATCCCTGAACTTTTTGACGTCATCCAAAGGATGCTGCCTGCCAAGAGCTGCATAAAAAACCCAGCAGACAAGAGGAGCCCTGTTCCAATGAGTGACGTCCCACCGCCGGTAGGTAGGTACCACTTGGCTGGTAACTTCAACAAGAACAGCGGACGGTGCTAGGAGTTTCTATCTCCCACAGCTCTGGTTTTACTGGGGAGGGGCGGGGAGTTATTTTGAGACACAAACACATGGCCCTTTGCCTTTCAGGCCTGCAGGATCACAGAGTTTTGGGAGGTTGGGTGGGGTTTTTTTGGTTGCTTTTTTCCTTTTATTGCACACTTTGCTGTCCGAAAAGCCTCTCCTCAGCCAAAATCAAAACAGTAGATCAACAACGAATACCCCGAAATAAAGGCAATAACGCCAAGGAGGCACCACAACTTGAGGATTATGCCCAAATTGCTGGAGACACGGATGCCACATGCCACGAGTAACGGGAACGGACTTCCAACGGGAACGGACTTCCAACGGGAAAACCTCCCGCTTCCCTCCACCCCGTTCCCTTCCGCACCCCGAGAGACCATGGCACGCCCCGGAGCTGCTCCTCCGTCCTCTCCGCGACCCCCGGGGCCACCATCGCGTCGCGGCCCGGCCCGGCCCGGCCCTACCCTGCNGGCGCCGCCCTGACCTGCCCGGGAGTCGGCGGCTCTTGGCAGCTCGGAGCCGGCCCTGCGCCTTGCCCGGCCCCCAGCCTTGGCCGCGCCGCTTTTGGCTTCGCTCCCGGCGCTGCTTTCAGGCTTGGCCGCCCCGCTCCAGGTCCCACTCTCGGCCCTGCTCACGGTCCTTCTCCGAGCAGTGTGGGCGTTAAATTAGCTGCCTACCGCTGGGGAGCCGAGGAGCACTCCTCGGCTGTGCCCGTTGCCGGAGCAGCGTCATCTCCGCTGTCTTTGAGCTGGTTGTAACTTGAGGGAGTTTCCTTCAAACTAACCAGTCCCAGCTCCTTCAGTTGCTCCTCATAAGATTTATTATTCAGGCCCTTCCCCAGCTTCATTGCCCTCCTCTGCACTCACCTACACCTCATGCCAGCACCTATTGACCACTTTCTTAACTTGCCTTGCCTTAAAAGTCCAGCTTCTCTTAAATTTACTGCCCATGCTCCAAGGTGAGGGGTTTATTTTGGGCAGAGGTCTTCCAGTTAGGAGGTGTGGTCTCCAGGGTCTGTGGTAGTCTTTCAAGCTTGAACTTTGTTTGAACTTTTGAATTCCTTCTCCTTATATGGTCATGAGTTAGATCATCACCTATTTTTTCCAGGTCCTAGACCATAGTAATTGCTTTTTTGCTGGTTTTGAAGGACGCTTTGGTAGTTAAAGAAAGCTCAGTGTGGAGGCTTCAGTGTTAAAGGATGCAAAGACTCTTCGTTAGTTACAGGCAATAAGGATATGGTCACATTGCTGAGATGGCACCAGCTGCCCAAGCTTAATTAAAATTTGTAATCACTTTCCAACAAGAGCAGGGTGAGGAGCACAACTCAGGTATCTCACCCAAGCCCCCTGGCTAGTGCTTCACTTTGCTGGCCAGACTCCTCAGCTCTGAAGTGTGCTCCTCCTCTTTCATCCGATGTATTCTGGTCCAGATTCCCAGCTGCTATGAACGTGGGTTTGTTCTACTGACCTCAGTGGAAGTGGCCCTGTTTTTAGCATCGTGGAGAAGCTTGCTTTTTTCTTCCTCTCCAGACAAACAAAGTGGGAGGATATTTTTCAGGGCTGCTTCAGAAAGCAGAGCTGTCACACCAGGCTGTGACATGTCTCTCAGAAGAACTCATGGCCAAGAAAAAGCTCACATCATCTCTGTTCCCCTCCAAAATGTCTATATTTGGGGGTTACAGGAGGGCTGCATGTCCTTCTGCCTCGGATGCATGCTTGGAGAGTCGACTTAATGCTGGAATTCATGCAGGAAAAGCCCTTATGAAAGAGAAATCCTTTAAAAATGTTGTTTATTGCTTGTTCTCCAGGGAGCCAGCTGCCTGCCAGTGGAGGCTGTGCTGATTTCAGGCAAGTCAAAAAGCTGAAACAAACATGGATGGGCCATGATTCATTCTCAGGCTGGGGCTGTTTTTAGCTAGTATAAATTACTTGCAAGCTGCCAGACATTGTTCTCGGAGCTGAATAGTGCTTGGCTGTGGTCTCAGCCCCGGCAGGAAAGGTTCATGTCCTGATCTGCCTCCCATCAAATGAGTGCCAGGATGTCTACAAGAACAGACATCTGTCCTCTCTCCTTGGGCTCATGCTGAGAGGGTCTAAATAAACAAGGTGGGGGAATAAACCAGTAGTGTAAAGGAGAGATTACTTTAAAAGGTCAGGGGAACGCCACCAATGTTCTTCCACTGACACCTGGCCCTCTGTGTTAGGAACTCTGCTGGTTTTCTTTCAGCCCACTTTCAAAGAAGGTTCTCCAGCAAAGAGAAATTACTTCACTGCATCTGTGGATGCAAGAATTCACACAATCACAGAATACCAGGTTGGAAGGGATCCCAAGGATCATCTGGTCCAACCTTTCTAGGTGATGGTGTAGCTGAAATGAACCGGCCCAGCACCCTGTCAAGCTGAGTCTTAAAACTGCCCAGTGTAGGGGAATCCACTGCTTCCCCTGGGAGGTTATTCCAATGTCCAACTGTTCTCGTGGTGAAGAGTTTTCTTCTGGAGACCAGTTGGAATCTCCCCAGCAATAACTTGTACCCATTGCCCCTTGTCTTTTCCATGTGACTCCTTGTAAAAAGGGAGTCTCCATCCTCCTGGTATCCGCCCTTTTTTTGATACTGGTCCATGGTGGGAGTCTCCATCCTCCTGGTATCCACCCTTTTTTTGATACTGGTCCATGCTAGTAGTAATTCAACAGTAATCCCCATACCTATGACATGAAGTAGAGCTTGCTTACAACAATCAGATTTGAAAGTGGTGCATTTCTACTCTGTGAGAAGCTGGGACAGGCAGACTGCATTTTCTTCATGAGCTTCCTTGCTTCTTGGTGGGATTATCCCTGCTTCTGTACAGAGCTGGATCTGACAGGAGCACCAGGTGTATGTATGCTCAGTTTTAACATGCCCAAAACAGGTGACAAGCTCTTATCCAGAATTTTCAGCACATCAGTCTGTATGATTTCTTTCTGCCTTTAATGGTCTCCCACTACAAACCAGACAGGTAACACCCTGAGATGAAACCTGAAGCTGGATGGACACCATATGCTCTTGCATCATATAAGATCTTCTGCATCAAATTTCAGTCTCTTACAATGCAAATGTTTTGGCTGGATGAGATGTCAGGAAATAGAGAGCTTGGAGGACCTGACCTAATTCTTCCCAGACCATTGCTAGCAGTATTAATAGAGTGCTGCAGAAATTATTAAAAACTACTTGTGGTCACCTTGCCAGCAGCATGGCAGCATGTGAGGGCTCTTTGTCTGCATTTGTGTTGTGGTTTGGATTGCACCACACACCAATTTGGAAATTTACCCCAAGGAGTAAATTTACCACACTCACTCAGAATTTGGAAGTAAATTGAAACTATATTTCCAAAAGTAAATTAAGTATAAAAGTATAAAAGGCAACAAACATCCACAAAATATATTCACATAGATTTACAGTTCCACAACAGCACAACACCCCCTTGTACAAATAATCCAGCTCTCTCTCTTCCCTCCCCTGTACAGATCCACACCCCCTGGACATAAAAGTCCAGGGGACTGTGTATAGCTAAATTATCTCTATCCTGTGCTGTATCTTAGCAAACCCAAACAGAAATCAGCCAGCCAAGCAAGCAAGGTCAAAGGCAGAGAGAGAGAAGCAAGAAGCCAGGCAAGGGAGATCCCAGAGAGAGAGAAAACAATCTTGTGCTGCCAAATGTAAGAAATTCTGCAGACCTGTTGGATGAGATAAACTTATCTTCCATTATGCTGTTTAGCCCCTAGACTCGAATCCTCTGGAAAACTTTATTTACAATTAAGCATAGCCCTAAACCTGGGAAACAGGAACCTCCCTGGGAAACCTGTTCCAGTGTCTCACCACCCTCCCTAGAAAGAATTTCTTCCTCATCTCCAGTCTAAATCTGCCCCCTCAAGCTTCAATCCATTGCCCCTTGTCCTGTCACTCCCAGCCCTTGCCAAAAGTCCCTCCCCAGCTCTCCTGTAGCCCCCTTCAGGTGTTGGAAGGCTGCTCTAAGGTCACCCTGGAACCTTCTCTCCAGGCTGAACAGCCCCAACTCTCCCAGCCTGTCCCCACAGCAGAGGTTCTTCAGCCCTCTGATCATCTTGTGGCCTCCTCTGGACCCACTCCAGCTGTTCCATGCCCATCTTATGCTGGGGGCCCCAGAACTGGATACAGTACTGCAGGTGGGGTCTTGGGGAGAATCATGTCCCTTGTCCTGCTGGTCACAGGACCATTCCCTTTGTTCTCTTGATTCTCTCTCTCTTTGGGCCACATTTCTTTGAAGTTCATCACTGAAACTGGGTTAAAAACTCCAGTGGGGGCTTGGCTATGCTTAAGCAAAACTGGTTAAGGTAGTGCAGGCTGTGTTCTTGTTTGCACACCCTGCTACAGTATTTGGTTTTTTTCACAGGGTGTT
Organism: Indicator maculatus; assembly: GCA_013399975.1. NCBI lineage: Eukaryota > Metazoa > Chordata > Aves > Piciformes > Indicatoridae > Indicator > Indicator maculatus. Next base: position 71,556 of record VXBD01014736.1, read on the forward strand.
TGACTCATGCTTCTGACTGCCTGTAACTTCCTGATCCGGCTTCTTAATCTCCCCTTTCCCACCAGTCATAGTGCAGTTAATTACTCTCCTCTAGATTAATTTTTGTAGCCTCTGTTACACAGATACCCTCTCAGTTTTTCTGATGTTGCTATAAATTTCAGGTCTGTGTTTGAACATGTTCCCAAACCTTCTCCTGCAGATGGGACCTGCAGATTTGATCTGTCTCAACATTAGTGCCACTAATTCAAAGAATCATAGAATGGACTAGGTTGGAAGGGACCTCAGAGATCATCTACTGCAACCTTCCTGCCATGGGCAGGGACACCTCTCAACTAGACTCAGCTGTTCAAGGCCTCATCCCACCTCATCTTAAACACCTCCAGGGAGGGAACATCCACAACCACTCTGGTCAACCTGTTCCAGAGTCTCACCACTCACATACTGAAGAACATCTTCCTAAGACCTAGTCTAAACTTACTCTCCCTCAGCTTCAAACCATTCCCCCTTGTCCTGTCTCTGGACACCCTCATGAAAAATCCCTCTCCAGCCTTCCTGTAGGATCTCTTCAGGTACTGGAAGGCAGCTCTAAGGTCACCCTGGAGTCTTCTCCAGGCTGAACACCCCCAGCTCCCTCAGCCTATCCTCATCGCAGAGGTTTTCCAGCCCTTGGATCATCTTTGTGGCCCTCCTCTGGATTCCTGTGTCTTTCTTCTGCTGGGAACACCAGAACTGGGCACAGTATTTGAGGTGGGGTCTCACAAGAGCTATTACAAGAAGGATCTGGAGGGGCTGGAAGGTGTCCAGTGGATGGCCACAAGGGTGATCAGAGGGCTGGAGCTGCTCTGCTATGGAGACAGCCTAAGAGAATTGGGGTTGTTCAGTCTGGAGAGGAGAAGGCTCCAAGGAGACCTTCTTGTGGCCTTCCAGTATCTGAAGGGGCTCCAAGAAAGCTGGGGAGGGACTTTTCAGGGTGTCAGGGAGTGATAGGAGTGGGGGGAATGGAACAAAAATATAAATGGGTAGATTCAGTTTGGATGTTGGGAAGTTCTTCCCCATGAGGGTGGTGAGAGCCTGGCAGAGGTTGCCCAGGGAGGTGGTGGAAGCCTCATCCCTGGAGGTTTTTAAGGCCAGGCTGGATGTAGCTGTGAGCAACCTGCTGTAGTGTGAGGTGTCCCTGCCCATGGCAGGGGGGTTGGAACTGCCTGCTCCTTGAGGTCCCTTCCAACCCTGACAATTCTATGATTCTATGAAAGCCTCTCTTGTCCCTAGTTACATGTGACAGGAGGAGAGGAAATGGTCCCAAGTTGCACTGCGGGGGTTTAGGTTGGATATAAGAAGAAACCTCTTGACTGGAAGTGTTCTCAAACTCTGGAACAGGCTCCCCAGGGAAGTGGTTGATTCCCCATCTCTGGAGGTGTTTGAAAGAGGCAGAGATGTGGTGCTGAGGGACATGGTTGGTGGAGTTAGAGAATGTTTGTACTAAATCCTAAAGGGCTTTTCCAACCAAGGCAATTCTATGGTTCTGAACTTTCCCTCACTCTTCTAGACCATCATAGCTACCACTGGACTAGCACCAAATATTTCCTACAAAAGGTAGCTGCTGATTTTTCTTCCTCATCTTGGAGAAGCACCTGAAAGTGCACACCCAAGGTTGCTGGCAAATGAAGCATGCAAGGCAGGGTTAATGAAGAACAGAGGGAAACCCAGAGGGACACCTCTTGCAATGTCAGCACTGAAGTGCAGAGCATTGAACCCCACCCCAGTGCTGTAAGGATGGACAATCTCAGTTCTTTACCACTTGGTTGCTTCTCTGGACAGAGTGGCAGGATTTTACCCAAGGCAGAAGGATCAACGACCACTTGCACTGCTCCTTTCTGGCCACACGATGTACCCATCACACCACCCACAGCCTAGCAGGCTGCCAGCAACACCAGGCCCAACTACAAAGGCTTCCAAAGCATTTCCTTACCTCTACCCAGGCTCTCCAAAACACCCACACAGCTGCAGATCAGGGCTAGCTGCTGTGGATGCAGAGGGAGATCACAGAATGAATCATAGAATTGTCAGGGTTGGAAGGGACCTTAAAGATCATCCAGTTCCAACCCACCTGCCATGGACAGGAACACCCCCGAATGGAACAGGTTGCTCAAGGCCTCATCCAGCCTGGCCTTGAACAGCTCCAAGGAGGGGGCATCCACAATCTCCCTGGGCAACCTGTGCCAGTGTCTTCCCACCCTCACTGGAAAGAATTTCTTCCCAATCTCCTGTCTAAATGTGCCCTCCTCAAGCTTAGAGCCATCAGCCTAAATTGCACCAACATGGGGTATGCAGTGTAGCTTTGGTTACTGAATACATGCTTGCAAAAGAAGGGTGTCACTTTCTCAGTGTTGTTATCAGAAGCAGCAAGTGAAAGCTAGCCTAAGGAACATCTCATACCAAATTTCTTGGTCTCTGTGGCTGAAAACTACAGTTAATTTGCATTACAACAGGTAATCCATTTCTTCACACTGGTTGCTGTTGGTAGAGCTGCTTGCCTTGCAAACAGCATCTGTGGCCTTGGGAAAGACAAGTGGAAATGTTCCTTGAGCTGTCCAACAGACAGCAATGTGCTTTTGTGGCCAAGAAGGCCAATGGGATCCTGGGGTGGATCAAGAAGAGTGCAGCCAGCAGGTCAAGGGAGGTTCTCCTCCCCCTCTACTGTGCCCTGGTAGAGACCACATCTGGAGTATTGTGTCCAGTTCTGGGCTCTCCAGATCAACAGGGACAGGGATATACTGCAGAGTGTCTAACAGAGGGCTAAGAGGATGCTGAAGGGAGTGGAACATCTGTCTGATGAGGAAAGGCTGAAAGCCCTGGGGCTGTTTAGTCTGGAGAAGGGAAGACTGAGAGGAGGTCTTATGAATGCCTATAAATATCTGAAGGGTGGGTATCAAGAAGAAGGGGCCAGGCTCTTTTTGGTGGTGTCCTGTGATAGGACAAGGGGCAGTGGATACAAACTGGAACCCAGGAAGCTCCACCTCAAAATGAGGAAAAACTTCTTTATTGTGAGGCTGAGAGAGCCCTGGAGCAGGCTGCCCAGAAAGGTTGTGGAGTCTCCTTCTCTGGAGATGTTCAAGACCCATCTGGACTCATTCCTGTGTGACCTGCCCTAGGTTATCCTGCATTGGCAGGGGGGTGACTCGATGGTCTTCAGACATCCCTTCTAACCCCCACCATTCTATGAGTCTATGACTTCAAGAGCCTGCTGAAATGTCCCCAGTCTTCACCTCCTTCTGACACAGTGATCAGTGGTTAAATCCAAAAGAGATTTCATAGCTGCTGAGGATGATAGATCTGCTGACACTGAGATAGAATTTGATAGGTAACCATGAACTCCTGAATGAAAGAGGTTTTCTTTTTCTATTAAAAAATCAATTCTAGAGGGAAAATAATTCCACTATTTTTATACTTCTCCTCTTCCATCCTCCCAAAAGAGAAGTGGTCACCCTGCACTAACATGCTGCTACTACTGGTAGAAATACTCAGAGACAATTATATACCCCCAGGCATTAATTTGTTCAGGAGGTGATAATTGTTAGCTAACAAGAATCTTTGCTTCAGGATTTGAGATCTGCTCTCAGCCTCAGTGGTTCCTGTTGGTCACCAAGGTCTGTAAGGGCCCCATGTGGAGAGTGAACATTGTGTCAACATTAACTTCCCAAGCCAGTGCTCGGATGTGAAGACAGTGAGCTACAGGAGCCAAGTAAGGCTCTTGATCTCTTCTTGTCAGACTTAAAATATTCAGTGGCAATTGTCTCAATGTGTTGCCCAATGTCTGCAAAGTTTCAGATCGTTTGTCACAGCCTCTTTGCCTCCTCCTTGAAACTGAAGCAGCAAGCGAACGTGACTTTCACCAGTACGCTCAAAGATAACAAGGTCTCCTTTGTCCTTGGAGAATAATGGTTACCATGAATGATGTATCTGAGGAGCATTTGTCCTAGCTACCCTGCAAGGAGGAATGTGGGTCAAGCCCCGATCCAGAGCTGCACTGTTTTTTCTCTGTGGTCATGGCTAGCAGCCAGGAGCAGCTTATCAGAGCTTGGTGTTGGCACACTGCGACGTTCGTTGTTACCCACAAGTATCAGAGCACTCTGCCCCTCCCTGCAAAGCCTGTCCAGGCAGCAGGCAGGGGTTTGGATCATCTCTGCTGCATGCTGGACAAACACCTGCAGTCTTTTTGATGATACCTGTAACAGAATGCCAAGGAAAAGATGCTTCCTTCAGCTCTTAGTTTCTCTATCCACTCACTTACCCTGTCCTCTGTGATGTCCTCTGTGGTGAGGGACTTCTTAGGGTGTCCCGTAATGATAGGACTAGGGGAAATGGAACAAAAATAGAAATGAGTAGATTCAGATTGGATGTTAGGAGGAAATACTTCCCCATGAGGGTGGTGAGACTCTGGAAGAGGATTTTAAGGCTAGGCTGGATGTGGTTGTGTGCAACCTGCTCTAATGTGACGTGTCCCTGCCCATGGCAGGGGGTTTGGAACTAGATGATCCTTGAGGTCCCTTCCAACACTAACGATTCTATGATTCTATGCTCACCCTGCTACCATCCAGCACTTCCTTTTCCTCCACTTTTTATTCACTAGTACTGCCAACAGGACAACTTGTTGTTTTAGTTGAAAAGCTAATTCTTCCATTGAAAGTAGATAGAAACTAAGCTTTCAGGGCTCCTAATTTAGTTGTTGGACTTCTGGATTCCAGGTTTGGGGTGTTGGTGTTTTCTGTTGGCTTGGCTGTTGTGTGCTTGGGGGAGCTAGAGGAGGAGTCATTTTGTCCCTGGTTTCTGCTGCTGCTTTTTGCTGTGCTTTTCTGTGAAATAAACTAAAGTTATTGTTAATCCTATCAGCTCATTAAACTCCTGTCAACCCGGGGGTGGTGGTGGTGGTGTGTTACTTTCCCTCCCATCTGTGTGTGTGTGTGGGAGCAGAGTCTGTTAACCCAAAGCAGTCTATGTTGGAGCCCAAGGTGGGGCTTGGAGAGTAGGCTGTCTTAACCAAAACAGTCTAATTGGGTGAGCCAGGCAGGAGTTAAAAAGGGTTGAGACAACAAGAAGCAAGATGATGTGAGCATTTAATTAAGGCTTGTTGAAAAGAGTGTTGGATATGTTTTTTTTTTTCTCCTGTGATATGTTTGCTGTGTTGATGCATTTTTGCTTTCCAGTTGTGGCATAAAATCTTCTACTCTCTGTGCTCTCTGTGGTGGTGCTCATCATATCAAGGAAGGGCTTAGAGCTACGCTGTTGCTGTGCTGTTTACTGGCATGTTAGGATATGGTTAGTCCCCTTGCCACTTGGTTTAGATGTAATGTCACACAATTGATGGGCCAGGTTTTGTCTAGAGGGATGCAGGTCTCTCCCAAGAATACCACCTGGAGGTCTGCCCCGAGGCTGGGTAATTCTGAGTGGCAGGGTGTGTGGGAGAGTATGGGTAAGTGCCTAGGATGGTGGCCACCTCCAGTGGTTTGGAATGCCACCCTTGAACAAGTGCAAAATTCTGGCAAACTGGTAAAACACTTGGAAGAAGTCTGCTGTCAACCCAGTTCCTGAGAGACAGGAATCACTGCAACGTGTGGGGGCCTGGCCCATGCCTGTGCAGAGCACTCTGGGGCAAGCAAAGCTCTCTGGACCTACAGGCAGGCTGACCTCATTTCAATCCGGTGCTACACAAAACGACTCCTTCAGGATTCTGCCGTTAGATGTCAGTGTCAGCCTGCCTAACAGAGCTGCAAGCGCTCTGAACACAAGCTCAGGAAACTACTTCCCCTTTACAAAACGCCTTCTTGTGTCTCTTTCCTTTTCCAGTTATTCGATAAATATAGGCACTGACTAGAGCCTGATGGTGATTTCCTCAGCATGTAAGAAAGAACTGCAGCTCTTCTTCCTTTTGCCTGCTGAGACACTCTGACATTGTAAGCACTTGGAGGGAAGGCTCTAGGGAGACCTTAGAGCAGCATTCCAGTACCTGAAGGGAGCTAGCTACAGGAGAGGTGAGAAGGGACTTTTGACAAGGGCTTGCAGTGATAGGATGAGGGGAAATGGCTTGGAACTGGAAGAAGACAGATTTAGACTAGAAATTAGGTAGAAATTCTTAACAGTAAGGGTGGTGAGACACTGGCACAGGTTGCTCAGGGAGGCTGTGGCTGCTTCCTCGCTGGAGGTGGTCAAGGCCAGGCTGGATGAGGTCCTGAACAACCTGGGCTGGTGGGAGGGAACTGGAGGGAACATGGCAGGGGGTTGGAATTGGATTATCTTCAAGGTCCCTTCTACCAGTTCTATGGGACTGAATGGAATCCACCCAAGGATTCCGAGAGAGCTGGCAGAGGTGCACAGTAAGCCTCTTTCCCTCATTTTTCAGCAGCTGTGGCTAACTGGGGAGGTCCCAGAAGACTGGAAGTTACCCAACGTGGCACCCATCTACAGGAAAGGCTGGAAGCAGGATCTGGGAAGCTACAGGTCTGTCAGTTTAACTTTGGTGCTGAGGAAGCTGGTGGAGCAGATCATCCTGAGTACATGCAGCACATACAGGACAACTAAGATGATCAGCCTCAGTCATCATGGGTTCATGAAGGGTAGGTCCTGCTTTATGAACTGGATCTCCTTCTCTACAACATGGTCACCTGCATAGTGGGCAAGGGAAAGGCTGTAGATGTTGTTCACCTGGACTTTGGTAAAACCCTTGACAATGTTTCCCACAGCATTCTCCTGGAGAAACTGGCTGCTTATAGCTTCCATGGGTGGTCATTTTGCTAAGAACTAGCTGGCTGGCCAGGCCCAAAGAGTGGTGGTGAATGGAGTTAAGTCCAGTTGGCAGCTGGTCGCTCGCTGTCTGTATTGTTGATGAACATACTGAATAGCACTGGCCCCAATACAGACCCTTGAGGGACACCACTTATCACCCATCTCCATCTGGACATTACAGAATCACAGAAATGTTCAGGTTGGAAGAGACCCTCAGGATCACCAAGTCCAAACAAGAACCCTACTCTGCAAGGGTCACCCCTAAACCATATCCCCAAGCACCACAGCCAAACCACCTTTAAACACATCCAGAGTTGACGACTCCACCGCCTCTCTGGGCAGCTCATTCCAGTGCCTGACCACTCTTGCTGGGGAAAAATTCTTCCGAATGTCCAGTCTAAACCCACTCAGTCATTGCTTGAGGCTGTTCCCTCTTGTGCTATCACTAATCACCTGTGAGAAGAAACCAGCACCAGCCTCTCTACAACCTCCTTTCAGGTAATTGTAGAGAGCAATGAGGTCTCCCCTCAGCCTCCTCTTCTCCAAACTAACCATCCCCAGTTCCTTTAGTCGTTCCTCGTAAGATTTACTCTCCAGGCCCTTCCCAGCTTTATTGCCCTCCTCTGCTCTGCCTCCAGCACCTCCACATCTCTCTTGGATTGAGGTGCCCAAAACTGAGCTATTGATCTTTTTTATGCAAACATCCAACCAATTCCTTATCTGCTGGACAATCCACCCATCAAAACCACATCTCTCCAGCTTAGACAGAAAGGTCTTGTGGGACACTGTGTCAAAGGCCTTACAGAAGTCCAGGTAGATGACACTTACTGGTCTTCCCTTGTCCACTGATGTAGTTACACCGTTGTGGCAAGCCACTAGGTTAGAGGACAACCTATTTCCAAAGAAAATCAGGAAGAACAAGAATCCAAATGTTCCTTGATAAAAATGCATGATGAGACTTATGGGAAATAGATCCACAAGTCTCCGAGCGGGGAATTCGATGGCAAGAAAAAATGCAAATTATCAAAATCAGGTAACCACAGGCCTACAAAGTCAGGCAGCCATGAAGAGTACGGGGTGTGGGGTGAGCTGGGGGGACCCGGCGCCCCCACTTGTCCTGGCGAGGGTGGAGAGAGGGTGGAGGGAGAGAGAGGGTGGAGGGAGAGAGAGGGGGAGAAGGGAGAGGGGGGGAGGGG
>VXBD01014736.1:79609-90203 GCA_013399975.1 Indicator maculatus
GGGGGTGGAGAGTGGCAGTGACGACCCTTGCGCTTGCGCGCTGCGGGACCGCGGCGCCATGTTGCCGAAGCGGGCCGGGGGGCGGCGGTGAGTCTTCCGGCGTCGGCTTACCTCATCCTTTTCTGCGGTCCAGGGGGTCGCAGCCGAGTGGGGTCTTCCCCCCGGCACCATGAGCAGCGGCGGCGGGCGGGTATGCGACCTGTCTCGGCGCAACCCTCAGGAGGACTTCGAGCTCATCCAGCGCATCGGCAGCGGCACCTACGGCGACGTTTACAAGGTAGGTGCAGCCCCGCGGGCCGGCGGGGGGGGGCTTCTTGTCTCTCCGCTGCTCCCACGGTGATGGGTTCCGTTGCCAAGCAACTGGGTCGTCCCTTCCCCAAAAATAATCGGGGAGCCTTCCGTGGCCAAGAAATGTTTACCTTCCCTCCCCGTCTCTGAGGGGTCTTCCCGCTGCTGGGGAGAGCGAGATCGTCATTTCCCCGCCCCCCACTTCAGGTGGCGTCTGCCTCGGCGCACCGACCATGGGCGTCGTGGGTGCGGGAGGGTGTCCGGCCTGGCCGCCCCTAGCTGCCCTCCGCAGAGGCCCAGCGCTGTTTCGCTGTCCCTGTCCGGCTCGTTCCAGGAGGCGACCCCCGGGGCCCACCTGGGCGCTTGTGGGAGCTGGACCCTGCTGCGGCGCGGGGCTGGTGGTGCGGGTCCGCGGCACACTCCCCGCTTCCTGCGGCCCGGGAGCCGATTCCTGCCGCTGCTGGATGCCGGCTCGGGTGTCTATTTCACGGGCGGAGCCTGGGGGTCAGCTCCCCTCCAGAGCAGGGGGCAGGAAGCACACGCTTGCTTGTTCATTGCCAGCACAAATGTCACTTCAAATTGTGTGCCTGAAGGCGAGCAGTCTGCCGCTCCCGTCGTTGTCTTGGGTGGAAATATTCGTGTTTTGGGCTTCTGCCGCTGCGAAACGTGAGGCAGGCTCGACGGAGGGCAAACCAGGAAGTCAGGGACCTTGTCGGTAGGATGAGAGTCTTTCATGCTCTTGGCCTAACTTAGAAGGGTGGAATAAGCAAAGCTAAAGCAGCAGCGGCCAAACATAATTTTGGCTTTTATGGCTTTATAGTGTACCTTGACTTTTTTCTCTGCTCTGCAAAATACGCTGTTAACTCGTGTGTACCCTTGGACTCTTGCCCACCTGGTGGGATGACACCGGTTGTCAGCTGCTCCCGTTTGGTGGCAGAGCAGAGGGAAGAATTGAAGTTGGTTGGAAGCTTCACTTCAACCGTATGCTTTTCCAAATGTCTTCTGGTATGGTTTTGTCAGCCCAGGGTGGGCATGGGTGTTTTAAGAAGACCTGTGTTGTTAGGCAGGACTCTAGGGAAACGTTTAGAACTATTCCAATTTGAGGTGTGCAAAACTGGGGCTCGATGCTGCTTTTGATGCTGAGTGAATGTATGTAGAAAGAAGTCTTATTTGGGTTGGGGTGATTTTGGTTTAATCCCAGCTCACCAACATGTTATGAAAGTTTCACGACATAAATCCTCTTGTTATTGAGCTTTAGTGGGCTAACTCCTGCTTTATTAATTGTTTAATTGAAAGGGGCTTTGTGTTTTTTTTCCCACCTTACTAGCTTGCTTTGGGTGTTTGTGTACTACACTGATGATTTTATTGTCCAAGTCTACCTGCCTTATACTTTCTTGTTTTCCTGTAAAATGTTGCCTTGATGTACTCAACTCTGTTTCTGCTGAAGTTTTTAAACTGGCATACTGTGCCATCTTATCAATCAGATTTATTCAGTGTTGTGTATGTGATTTTGATGGACATGAATTAGCCAACTCATCTTTGTTTCTGGTTTAATTTTGAGGATGCTACCTCCAGCTACAGAGTGAATATTTAAATTTGTCACACCTCTCTGCATCTGAAACCTATTCAGTTTCACTGAATTTATCAAGGGTTTTTTGTGATGATTATTGTGCTTACTCTGCAGTGGCTTTCAGTTTGGTGTTCTTTGAGTAGCCAGTTGTTTAGCATTGCTTGTGACTTTTTTTTTTATTGTTGTTGATTGAGGCAGAGTGGATTTATGTTTGCAATCTGCCTGAGACAGTCCAGAAAGAAGATGATATATCAGGACAAGGATACATTAGGCTGGTATAAAATAATTTATTTCTTCCAGATGAGAGAGGGGTAAGTGCTTTTTGGTTAGGTTGTGGACAGTGCAGGGAAGATGAGATGTGCTTTTTCTCCTGGATGGATTATTGCCTGTTTCATTTTGAGGCAAGGTCTAAGTGGAGCATGAAAGTAGCCCAAAAAGAATGACACAAGCTGGTTACTTCTAATGTGACGAAGAGGAAGTAATACAGTCCTAAATGTCATCCCCACATAAGCTCACTGGGGCTTCATCTTAAATTTGTGAGGGGTTGCAGAAAGCTTTTTTGCTTTACCTCATCCTGTTAGCTGTAGGTGAATTTTGTGCTTTAGGAGATCATTGTGCCAATTGGAAATGAGCCGTGTGAGGGTGGTGCTTGTAAGTGGTAAGATTTCAGCCAAGAGGATGGATCCCATCTTCCAACTCTTTGTAAACTGTGGTTTACCACCTTAGCAGGGACAGCTGTGTAGGGAGGTATTTCTACTGTTAGTAGGTAGGGATTATTGGCTTAATAAAATGACAATCTGGTTACGTGGACATTCTTGCTGAAGTGCTGACCGTTCTGTAACCTGCTTTCCTGGCAAAGACTTGAAAGCAGAGCAGACTGGCATCTACTTCCTTGCTCCATTGTAATTGAACTGAGATACAACAGGACACCTGGATTAAATGCTTGGTTTTTTTTTTTAAAAAGAAGTTGTATTTTTTATAAAGAAAAAGAGGCCAGGATTCCACTCTGAAGATTTTTGAAGTTGAAGTTTTAAAGAGCCTGTGGTGTGGATTAACTATGGAGACAAGAAGACAATGAGGACATGGGTCAGATTGGAACTCTTGCTGCTGTGAGGCCTGCTGTTCATAGCTGGAAATGGGCTGGCATGCTGCAAGTAGGGATTTTTGGCTCCAACCAATATTTTATAACCTGCTCTTCCACCCAAGTTCAGCTTTCAAATAGGCCTTGGGGAAGATGATAATGAATGCATCACAGAAAAGGTAATGGGTAACTTGTTCATTCCATTAGCTCTCTATCAGATATGCACAGTCACCAGTAACCAGCACCAGTGCAAGTTTTTTGTATGCTATCTGGATTGCTTAGTTTTCTTCATGTATCCTGGGGATGTGAACACTGGACAGAACACTTTTTTTTTTCAGTGAGGATCTAGAAAGGATAATGTTTGGCTGCTTTTTTTTTCAGTGAAGCTGTGTTGCAGTGTTAGGTAACTAAAATATTAATAATACAAAGTTCTTCTTAGAAGTTTAAGTAAAACACAGGACTTCAGTTGTTCCCTTGTCCAGAGGTGTCCCTCCTGAAGGCTGCTGTAGGTAATGGTGAAATGGAGTTACTATTTTGTTGTATTGTTGATGTGTTTGTAACAAAACTGACAGTCTGCCAATAATGGGGTTTGGTTTTGGTTTTTTTTTGAAGCTGAGTATTCATGAGTGTTGCATGTCACATTTTCATTTGCATGGTTTTATTTTCTGCATTTCAGTAAACTTAAATGTTGCTTAATCTAAAGTCTAGTTTAGAGACTGAAGGCAAAATTGCTTTTCTGATTGTATCTGTGTCAGGAAGTTTCTTAAATGTTATCCTTCGTTTCTATTGAGTTTTCTCACCCAAAATGATACACAAAGAGCAGGCTCCCTGTATTCTGGATCGGGCTCATATAGAAGTAATTTCTGTATTTTGTGTTTAATGTTTCACTGTTGCAAAGAATTTGTGTAGGGTGTTAAGTAAAGCGTAAAAGGGGAGTGGAAAAAATAGTTGCTGTCCTGTCCTCAGCAGTTTCAGGGAATGTTCCTAGAATTAAATGAGGTGGTTGCTTAATTTAGCTTGCTCTCCATCTCTTGTTTAGAAAGGCTTTTCTGTCTGTTTTTGATATGAAATTGTTGTTCTAATTGTCCCTACTCCCAGGCTCTCTTGAGTTGATGCCATTCTGGAGTTTGGGTTAGAAGTGCTGCACACGATATTCTGACAGAGCATATTAATAATGCTACTGTCATTTTCCTCTGCAGCAGCTCAGCTGCTTCATGCTGAATCTCTCCCATTCTGTTGGCATCTCTAGAGGATGCCTGGTGACATGGGATATTTTGTTGTCAACTATGCTCCAGAGTGTCTGGTTTCCAATTGCACTCCAGATGAACGCAGGCTTCTAAAAGTCCTGTGCACAAGTCTCTTCTCTCCACATCTGTGCTCTTGCTTCTCTTTTCTGGGATGGTCCTCTAAGGCATCAATTCTTCTACAGTTTTGTTGCATCTGGAATATTGAAACTGTGTCTTTTCAGCAGTGTGCTTTTTGATAGGCATTTTAGTCTTCCTTCCTTCTTGACTGAAGTTAAAGCCGTTGGAGCTCCTTTTGACTTTGCTGGGAATAAATTGTCTATGCTTTGAAGGTTCTCTAGTTCAGCTTTTATTCTATTTTGAAGCTTATCAGGCAGGCAGAGAGGGATGGCTCTTTAGCCATCCTGTTTTTACTGTGCTAAGTACCACTGAGCTTAGTTTGTGTGGTTTCTTTAACCAGCAATCCATGACTTGCTTTAAAGATTTTTGTTTGCCTTAGTTTCAGATCTTTTTGTTTAACATTGCCTTTATCGAAACCATGCTTTCTAAACTTGTAGCTGTTGGGTTTTTGGTATCATGTTTCCCACCAGAATGTGGAACCTAATTATTTTTAGCATATTTCTCAGTAGTTCAATTTCTGTTAATTGCATCTGTGACTTTGAAGGGTGGGCTGAGCTGATGACTGAGGGGGGTGATTCCCTACCCTGCTCCTGTGCCTGTCTGGCTGCTTACTTACCATTAGCCCTGGTGCTCAGCATGATGCCAGTGTGGTTAACTAACCTGGCAGAAGACTAACCCAAAAAAGGAGGCATGTGGGTTTCTGCTGGCTTGGAAAATTGAACTGGGTCCTGGGGAAGTCATATGGGCTTGAGAGAAACAGAAGGGGAGGCCTGTAGGGCTAGAAGCAAGGAGGGGTGCCTTTTCCTGAGGAGTGGAACTAAGCCAGGTCAGGAAGCCTGTCTATACCCTGGAACCTGCTATCCCATGAAGTAGCAACTCAGTTAGAAATTGCTTGTCTATGTTTTATTCAGCATTTCATGTAAGTAGTCAAAACCAGAAGCATTTTGTTCTTGCTGTCTTAGACTTTGCCTTTTTTTTTTTTTTTGGTGCCTATTATTTGTTATATGCTTTATATTACCAATGTCCTTTTGAAGGACAAATACAAACTTGGCAAGAGACTTCTTTTTCCTCCTTGGACCTTGGATTTTATGTCTGTACTGGTTCAGCTGCACAGAGCTCTCCTCTTTATGAATCTGCTGTTGTAACATATGTAAGAAGTAGTGCTAAATGTGCCTTCTTCCTCCTTTCCTGCTTTTCTTTTCAGACACACACTATGCATGTCTTGCTGGGCTGATGTTTCCCAAACAGAGCTTATCTGAGTATTGCCTCACTCTCTTGCTCCCTTCCTCTCTATTTTACAGTAATAAGTTCTTTGCAATTGTGAGGCATTTTGGTTAACCAAATTTTGCATAATGCAGGAAGAACAAAATCTGTATTTTTCTAGCTCTTACATCTAGTGGGTGGCAGTTTTTGATATAACATTTTGATCTGTTATCCTACTGTTGTCACAGAGACACCAGTAATTATTTCCCCTTTAATTAGGTGGTGCCTCTCAGCCTGATTTAGCAGCTGGATTTTTTTTAAACTGCTCCTCCAGTCTAGATGTCTGGAGAAGTATCATTCTTCTAGCTACTGGTAGAATGAGGATCCTTATACAACTCTCCAGGGAGCAGTCTGTCTTAGTCTTGCACATCTCAGTCACTCATTCACATAAGTAAGGAATTGCTTCACAACTGATGATTTCCAAGGTATTTCATTAGATCTAGTCAAACCTGTCAGAGGTGTCTAGCATTCATCCTTGGCAAGGAACCTTTGCGTCCCTACAATCAGGGTTGTATTTATTTTAATTTTTTTTTTCACTACCCAGATGAACAAATTCTTACTCTTACTTGTGACAGCACTTTCAGTGCTAGTAGCCTGAATGGAATAGGATGCAAAGTGATGGTTTATTCAGATTGTTGGCTTGAAGTCATGTTTTCTTAAGCAACAATTTATGGCCTGAAGCAGTTGGTAGCCTGCTGTACCTGAAGGCATCGGTCACCTGCATGACAGCCAGGTCTGTTTCTCCTTTCTGGCTGTCATGAGCCAAGATGTACTGGTCCAGGGAATGACCAGCTGGCCAAAGAGTGCTACTACAGCTGGTGTTGAGGAAAGGAAGCAATGCCTAAGCTGAAGGTGAAAAGACATGACATTTGTGCTTTGCTGCCCACTTTTCCAAACAAGAAATACTTGAGAGAGGTCCAAAGCAGCCATAAGGTGTGGAGAGTGCAGGACTGCTGCTTGGACTCTATTCCTTTGTCTGGGATTTTGCATGTCCTGCTCCAGATGTATCTGTAGATGCATCTAGAGATTTTTGTGATACTTTTTTTTTTGGCATTGCCATCACATAAGACTTTGCAGTGAATATCCTACTGTGTTTTAAGCAGATTTGTTCTGAAATTGAATGTTATAGGTTAAGGGACTGGTGTCCTAACTGTAAACAAGTTTTTCCAGAGAATTTGAGTCCAATGGGATGGACAATCTCGAAGGAGCTGAACAGAATATAAAAAGATAAATTTATTCAATTTCATTAGTTCTGCAAATTTCTATATAGTTTGGGAGCACAGCTTGTTCTTTCTCTTCTCCTGTTTTTCCCTCTTTGCCTCCTTTCTCCACTTTGTTTTCACCTCTCTCTGCCCATCATTGTTTGGGCTATTGGTAAGAACACTGGCTGGGATGAGAGGGAGATAACTGAGGTGGTACACAGCCTTCTGGGCTTTGTCTGGGGTGGGGTGTGAGCTCCTTTTGTGTATAAGGGGGGCTCTGCACAGGGGGTAGCTGGACTATTATCTAGTTTTATATGTAAATATGTTTTTGTGAATGTTTATCTTTTATGCTTTTGTATTTAGTTTGCTTTTGTAAACAATAACTTTGTTTTACTTCCAAATTCTGAGTAAGTGTGGTTATTTACCCTTTTAGGACAAATTCCACATTCTGTGTGGTGTAAACCTTGTCACTATCTTCTACCTACCTTTTTTTCCTTGCTTTTAGTTGCCCTACCACTCTTGCAGAGCATAGTGACCTATGGACCCATAGGCAGAGGAAAAAAACATCCTGACATCAGTACACAGTATTGTTAAATAAAAAAATTAAAATATTGCCAAACTTTTTTTTGCTGCATTAGCAATGTCCCTGAAACTCAGCTCAGCTTGCACATGCCAGGTGCATGCAGGATACAGAACTTCAGGATTTCCTGACTTGTATCCACTTCATTTGTGTGTCATTGATTGCCTTACTAGTACAAGTTACCCCAAACCAAGTCTTTAAGTATTAATAAAACTCTCTGACAATCTCTGGCCTTTGGTAAAGCTTCAGTAATTTTTCTTGTTAATTGTGGAGATGACAAAGTGCTGCTGACCTTTGATTTCGTGAACATCTTGCATCTGTGTTTGTTTTTTGCTATGAAAAGAACACTTTGGGAAATATGGGACAAAAATCCTAGCTCATGCTTCAGTGGTGCCACTTTCTCATGATGCCTTCATTCCCTGGGAGAGATAAAAGGAACTCCCATTTCTGCTGTTCTTAGTGTCTTTAGCATAATACATATCACCATATATAGTGATGAGTGGAGAGAGACCCTGCTGCCATCTTTGGGGTGGGCAAATAATGACTTCCAGGGAAGGCTGCCAGAAAAAAAAGTTAACTTTTTTCCCAGTCTGTCAAGTTTGGATGACTCTTTGACTTTTATAGGATCTCTACTACTTCCAAGATCTGTCCATAATCATCTGCCTGCAAATTACTTGCACATTGCCAGTAGTCCCAGCGTTGCAGAAGGGCATTGCCACACCAAGGAACAGTGAGAGGCTTGAGGTCAGCTGGGAATGACCTGGGTAGATCTCCAGACACAGAAATATGCACTGCATTTGTTTCCAGGCTGTGTTGCCAGCTGTTTTTTATAGTCTTAGGGTTGTTTGTTTGTTTTTTTTTTTTTCCTTTTTCTGGTTCCACAACCAGCTTTCCAGCTGCTGTGTTAAGAATTATACTTTTACAGTATTTGGGGAGTATCACAGTCAGTGAATGAAAGATGTGAGCCCTTGAACTCCTAAAGTGACTTAAATGAGACCACTGGTGGCTTACAAAGTGGGCAATTTTCTGCATCTTTCAGTTCTGTAATTCTGGCCTATTTTGATGTGAAAGTGAATGAGGGAAAAAGCCAAAGCAGGACTAGTCTCTCTGTAGGGGGGTAGAGTGGGCATGGCATTCAGTGCAGCAGTGGTGCAGCACCATGCAGCTCCAGGTTCCAAGACTCACCTGGGGAGAGGGGAGGCTGTAGCTGAGTGTCCTTCAAAAGCTGGGGAGCAGCTTTGCTGCCTTCTTTCTAAACCTGGGTGCAGAGGCAGGCATGGAAGCACCGTGAAAGCACAGGACAGGTGACTCTGCAGTTTCAGTTAGTTGTCAGATGCAACTGTTCTGGAGCAGAAATCGTTATCATCATTGTTTGTGTTGCTTCTTCATGGTTTGAAAAGAATTCAGCTTTCTTGGCTTTAGCATGACAGAGCCCTGTACAAAATGCAGTTACACTGCTGAGGAGTTGCTGCTGAGTCAGAGTCATAGAATTGTTAGGGTTTAAAGGCACCTCAAGGATCAACCAGTTCCAACCCCCCTGCCACGGGCAGGGACACCTCATGCTAGATCAGGATGCTCAGAGCCACGTCCAGTCTGGCCTTAAAAACCTCCAGGGATGAGGCTTCCACCATCCCCCTAGGCAACCTCTGCCAGGCTCTCACCACCCTCATGGGGAAGAATTTCTTCCTGACATCCAATCTGAATCTACCCATTTCTAGTTTTGCTCCATCCCCCCCAGTCCTATCACTACCTGACACCCTGAAAAGTCCCTCCCCAGCTTTCTTGGAACCCCCTTCAGATCCTGGAAAGCCACCAGAAGGTCTCCTTGGAGCCTTTTCTTCTCCAGACTGAGCAATCCCACCTCTTTCAGTCTATCTCCATACCAGAGGTGCTCCAGCCTTCTGATCATCCTTGTGGCCCTTCACTGGACACCTTCCAGCCCCTCCAGCTCCTTCCTGGAACAGAGGCTCCAGAACTGGACCCAGAGCTCCAGGTGTGGTCTGAGCAGAGTGGAGCAGAGGGGGAGAATCCCCTCCCTGGCCCTGCTGGCCACACTTCTCTTGCTGCAGCCCAGGCTCTGCTTGGCTCTCTGGGCTGCAAGTGCTCACTGCTGGCTCTTGTTGAGCTTCTCATCCCCCATCACCCCTAAGTGAGAGCCAATGGAATCCTGAGAAATATCCAGCAGGTCTAGGGAAGTTCTTCTACCTCTCTACTTTGCCCTGCTGAGACCACANTGGATGCATTCCTGTGCAGACTACCCTGGATGCTCCTGCTCTGGCAGGGGGGTTGGACCTGATGATGTCTTGAGGTCCCTTCCAACCTCTGATACACTGTGAGGCTGTAAGTCCTTTTCTTCAGGGCTGCTCTCAAGCCAGTCCCTGCCCAGCCTGTGTCAGTGCTTGGGATTGCCACAATGTGATTGGGTTAGCCACAGAGCTGCTGTGCATATGAGGGGAATACTTTCAAACTCCTTTGTGCTTGGCTTGGCTTTTTTCAGCCCTTTGCAGCGAGGCCAGGAGCATTGCTGGTGGGGAGTGAGGACCAAGGGGTGCATGGTGACATGAGCAGGAAGTGTTGTGTGGTGCTGATGGGAGGCTTGGAAGCTGTCAGATGTGCTGCAGGGTACAGCATGCTGCCTTGGCCCTGCTTGGTCTGCTGCTTGATCCCTGCCTGTTGTAGCTGGTTTGCAGGCAGGACCTCTGTAGGTGGTTTGTTTATGGATTTCTAACATGGAAGAGCAGCCTAGTAGAGATTGTGGAATTTCAGACAGTTTGTGGCAGCCTAGAGTTTCCTAAGCATAATTAAAGCTTTAGATCTCTGTGCAGATTATCTGGCTGATTTTTATTTATTTATATATATATCAACCCCCTTCCCTCCCCCCCCCCTTTTTTTTTTTTTTTTTGGTTGAGAAAGCTTGCTTTATTTTTAGAAAATAAATCTATGATGAAGTGTTTTGTTGGAAGGTTGCTTCCTACAAATATGTAGCAGAGGAGAGCATGCTGACTACAGAATTTTTGGTATTGGGCTCTCTGGCATTAAGCACAGACAGGGATTCATAGATTCATTGAATGGATGGTTTAGGTTGGAAGGGACCTTTAAAGATCATCCAGTTCCAACCCCCCTGCCATGAGCAGGGACACATCTACAACTACCTGTAGGGAGATTGTACCCAGGAGGGGTTTGGGCTCTTCTCACAGGCAACCAGCGACAGAACAAGAGGACACAGTCTCAAGCTGCACCAGGGGA
>VXBD01014736.1:107563-123372 GCA_013399975.1 Indicator maculatus
GGAGGAGGGAGGCAGGGAAGGCAGGAGAAGGGAGGAGGGAGGCAGGGAAGGCAGGAGAAGGAAGGAGGGAGGGAGGCAGGAGCAGGAAACCCATGGACTTGATTTTTGTAACTTATTTTTTCCCTCCCTTCCGTTTCAGTGACTGGACCACTGTCAGAACAGCAGATTGCCTATGTCAGCAGAGAAACATTACAGGTAGTATGTTCTCAGGTTCTTATGGTTGATTGTTCATGTGCAAGAATTGAAAGCTAAAATGCAAGGTTGCAAACAGGTGCCCATGGTGTAGCCTTTTCCTCTAGCCTTTGAACCTAGAGCTGCTGTGTATAATTGTATAACCTGAAATTATCCTGGATCATTGGAAGCAAACTGGCCTAATCTTCCTGCTGTTAGTTTATTTTATCTTCACAGTGGGGAAGCAGCATATTTATTAATCTCCATTTGTGGTACAAATGTCTTGTTGTTAAGTTTGAAAGAAAATGTACAGTCTCTGGGTTTTGTATCTGACAGTTGATCTGTGCCAACAAGAAGAAAGCAAAATTGCCAGTGTGTTTGAGGTGGTCAGGTTAAGGCCACCAGCATGTTCTCAGGGCTATAGTAGCTTTCATTTTCCTATCACAGAATGTTAGGGGCTGGAAGGGACCTCGAAAGCTCATCCAGTCCAACCCCCCTGCCAGAGCAAGATCACCTAGAGCAGGTCACACTGGAAAGCATCCAGGGGAGGTTTTGAATATCTCCAGAGAGGGAGACTCCACAATGCCCCTGGGCAGCCTGTTCCAGTCTTCTGTCACCCTCCCAGTGAAATAATTCTTCCTCCTGTTTCCATGGAACTTCCAGTGCCTCAACTTCTAGCCAGTGCCCCTTGTGCTGTCACTGGGCATCACCCAGCAGAGCCTGGCTCCAGCCTCTTGGCACTCATCCTTTACATATTCAGAAACAGGAATGAGGCCATCCTCAGGCATCATCTCCAAGCTAAAGAGCCCTCAGCTCCCTCAGTCTCTCCTTATAAAGATGTTCCACTCCCTGAATTAAAGCTTGAGTGCACCAGTAAAACTGAGTCAGAAAGGGCATTTGTGGTGGATGTCTTGCTTCCACATGTGAGAGCAATTCATAGCTTCCAGTGAATGCAAATCTGTTGAATGCTGTCAGTTGAGTGCTGCTGCCTCTCTCAAATGCTCTCTCAGGATAGTTCTTTCCCTGAGCCAGCTCCTTTGTATGCCACTTACCATCTCATTATGCTGTGCCAGAGATTGCTGCCTTCTGACTCAGAGGACATGGTTTTTTTTTTCCTTTTAATCTCTGCAGTGAAGTGATACCTGGGAGAGTCTTTGGGGGTTTGAATCTTTAAACCCTTTTGTTTAAAGGGCTTAAAGAATCACAGAATGGTTTGGGATGGAAGGGACCTTTAAAGGTCATTTAGTCCCAACAGTCTATGTCCCCTGCAATAAGCAGGGACATAAAGCTGAAACATAAACATAGCCATAAACTAGAGCAGGTTGCTCAGAGCCCTGTCCAACCAGACCTTGAATGTTTCCAGGGTTGGGGTATCTACAACCTCTTTGGGAAACCTGTTCTAGTGTTTCACCTCCCTCATTGTAACAAATATCTTCCTCAGCTGTAGTCTAAGTGTACTCTCTTTAAGTCTAAAGCCATTACCCCTTGTCCTCTTGCTGCAGGCCCTGCTAAAAAAGGTCTATCCCCATCTTTTTTACAAACCCCTTTTAAGAATCAAAAAGACCATAATAAGGTCTTCCCACAGCCTTCTCTTCTGAAGGCTAAAGAGCTCCAACTCTTTCAGCTTTTCCTCATAAGAGAGGTATTCCATCACTGATCATTTTTGTGGCCTTCCTCTGGACCTGCTCCATGTCTTTCCTGTGCTGAAGACTTTGAGCTGAACACAGTACTTCAGGTGGGGTCTTGCCAGAGCAGAGTGGCAGAAACACCTCCCTTGACCTGCTGGCTGCTCTTCTTTTGATGCAGTCCTGGACACGTTTTGCTTTCTGGGCTGCAAGCCTGCATTGCTGGCTCATGTCCAGCTCTTCATCCACCAGTACTCTCAGGTCCTTCTTGGCTGAGCTGCTCTCAAATCCTCCATCCTCCAGACTGTATTGATACTGGGAATTGCCCTGATCCAGGTCCAGGCCTTGCATCTCTCATGAGATTCACACTGGGCCTGTTGCTTGAGCTTGTCTTGTGCCTCTGTGGATAATATCCCATCCCTCAGGTGTGTCAACTGCACCACTTGCCTTGGTGTCGCCTGCAGATTTGCCAAGGGTGCACTTGATCCTCCTATGTCACTAGTGAGGACATTAAACAGTACTGGTGCCCATACAGAGCCTGTAAGGGCTCCAGTCCTCAGTGACCTCCATAGAATCACAGAATTGTCAGGGTTGGAGGGGATCTCATGGAGCATCCAGTTCCAACCCCCCTGCCATGGGCAGGGACACCTCACACCACAGCAGGTTGCTCACAGCCACATCCAGCCTGGCTGCAAAAACCTCCAGGGATGAGGCTTCCACCACCTCCCTGGGCAACCTCTGCCAGGCTCTCACCACCCTCCTGGGGAACAACTTCTTCCTAACATCCAGTCTGAAGCTACCCATTTCTAGTTTTATTCAATTCCCCCCACTCCTATCCCTACCTGACATCCTCAAAAGTCCTTCACCAGTTTTTTTGGAGCCCCCTTCAGATACTGGTAGGCCACAGGAAGTTCCCCTGGGAGCCTTCTCCTCTCCAGCCTGCACAACCCCAACTCTCTCAGGCTGTCTCCAGAGCAGAGCAGCTCCAGCCCTCTGCTCATCCTCATGGCCCTTCTCTGGACACCTTCCAGCACCTCCAGATCCTTTCTGGAACAGAGGCTCCAGAACTGGACCCAGAGCTCCAGGTGTGGTCTGAGCAGAGTGGAGCAGAGGGGGAGAATCCCCTCTCTGGCCCTGCTGGCCACACTTCTCTTGCTGCAGCCCAGGCTCTGCTTGGCTCTCTGGGCTGCAAGTGCTCACTGCTGGCTCATATTGAACTTCTCCTCCCCCAGCACCCTCAAGCCTTTTTCTTCAGGGCTGCTCTCCAGCCAGTCCCAGCCCAGCCTGTATCAGTGCCTGGGATTGCCCTGACCCAGCTGCAGGACCTCCATCTAGATGTCAAGCCATTAAGTATTACTCTTGGGTTATGTCCATATGTTTAGGACCATCCTTGAAAATCCTGGCAATGGAAAACAATCCAATCTTACTTTTTGCAATCAGCTCTATGATGCCTTGCAAAAAAGTCATGTCTTGACATGGATATCTCATGTGAAAATGAAGTTTTCAAGAGGTTCATGGCTGCAGAGCAAGGAAGATGTGTTGTTTTACCCCTGCAGGAGAATTTTGGGACTGAACTTGAAGTGCCAGCAGGTTGAGGGAGGTGATTCTCCCTCTGTACTCCGCTCTGCTGAGACCCCACCTGGAGTACTGCATCCAATTCTGGAGCCTCTATTACAAGAGGAATATGGACATGTTGGAAGGTGTCCAGAGAAGGGCCATGAGCATGATGAGAGGGCTTGGAGCCCCTCTGCTATGAGGAGAGACTGAGGGAGTTGGGGCTGTTCAGTCTGGAGAGGAGAAGGCTCCGAGATGACCTTCTTGTGGCCTTCCAGTATCTGAAGAGGGCCTACAGTAAAGCTGGGGAGGGACTTTTTAGGATCTCAGGTAGTGACAGGACCATGGGGAATGGAACAAAGCTGGAAGTGGGGAGGTTCAGGCTGGATGTGAGAAAGAAGTTCTTCCCTATGAGAGTGGTGAGAGCCTGGAATGGGTTGTCCAGGGAGGTGGTTGAGGGCCCATCCCTGGAGGTGTTTAAGGCCAGGCTGGATGAGGCTCTGGCCAGCCTGATCCAGTGTGAGGTGTCCCTGCCCATGGCAGGGGGGGTTGAAACTGGATGATCCTGTGGTCCCTTCCCACCCTGACTGATTCTATGAGTCTATGACACTGTCCCCCCACTGCCAGGCAGGGATTTGGTTTCATAGAATTCATCCAGAATTTAGAGCTTCCAAGTAATTTTGAGTCCTAAGATGATTTGATACTCTCAGTGAGACTCAGAGACAGATTAATGCTTCTGCAGACACCCATGAATTGGAGTTTAGCTCCTGTGTAAGGCTGAAGAGTGCTGTCTGCTCTCATGGTGCTGGGCTGAATGAAGCATGTGATGATGTGATAGCTGCAGTAGGTATCCAGTGATCCATCTGTTCAAGAGCAGAATGTTAGGTGTTTTCACAAGAATGGTCTAGAAAGGTGACACTTCTCAAGGAAAACTCAGGCAGGGAATGCACTCCTTACAGGAGATGTTCACAGAGTCACAGATGGCATTGGATTGGAAGGGAGCCTCCAAGGACATCTTGTGCAACCCCCCTGCACTCAGCAGGGACCCCTCCAGCTAGAGCAGGCTGCACAGGGACACAGCCAGGCTGAGCTTGGATGGCTCCAGGGCTGGGGCCTCAAGCACAGCCCTGGGCAGCCTGTGCCAGTGTCTCACCACTCTCCTTGGGCACAACTTCCTCCTCAGCTCCAACCTCAAGCTGCCCTGCTCCACTTTCAGACCCCTGCCCCTGGGCCTAGCACTCCAAGCCCTTCTCAACAGTCCCTCCCCAGCCTGCCTGCAGCTTCCCTGCAGATACTGAAATGCAGTTCTGAGGTTTCCCTGCAGCCTTCTCTTCTCCAGGCTGAACAGCCCCATGTCTTTCAGCCTCTCTTTGTAGGAAAGGTGCTCCAGCCTTCCTCTGGGTGCTCTCCAGCAGCTCCAGGTCTGTCTTGTGCTAGGGGCCCCATATAGCTGGGCACAGTACTGCAGGTGAGGTCTCTCCAGAGCAGAACAGAGTGTGTGATTCTGTAATATGACCAATGTTAGGGGCTGGAAGGGATGTCTAAAGATCATCCAGTCCAACCCCCCTGCCAGAGCAGGGTCATCTAGGGCGGATCACACAGGAGCACATCCAGATGGGTCATGAATATCTCCACAGAGGGAGATATCCACAACCCTCCTGGGCAGCCTGTTCCAGTGTTCTGTCACCCTCATGGGGACAAAATTCTTCCTCATGTTCTCATGGAACTTCCTATGCCTTAGCTTTCACCCATTGCCCCTTGTGTTGTTATTGGGCATCACCCAGCAGAGCCTGGCTCCATCCTCTTGGCACTCACCCTGCACATCCTTCAGGCTCCTCTTCTCCAAGCTAGAGAGCCCCAGCTCCCTCAGCCTGTCCTTGCAAGGAAGATGTTCCACTCCTTTAATCATTGTTGTGGCTCTCTGCTGGACTCTCTCTAGAAGCTCCCTGTCCCTCCTGAACCGATGGGCCCAGAACTGGACACAGGATTCCAGATGTTGTCTCCACCAGGGCAGAGGAGAGGGGGAGAAGAGCCTCCTCTCTGACCTCCTAACCACCCCCCTTCTAATCCACCCCAGGATGCCCTTGGCCTTCCTGGATACAAGAGCACATTGCTGGCTCATGGTCAACCTCCCATCCACCAGGACCCCCAGGTCCTTGTCCCCTTTACTGCTCTCCAGCAGGTCAGTCCCCAACCTCTCCTGCTCCAGGGAGTTGTTCTTTCCCAAGTGCAAGACTCTTCCCATCTGCCCTGTGGTGTAGGTATTCTGTTAGTACAGATTGAATTTGAAAATGCAGTTCAGCTGCACTGGAATGTGACACTGACTCCTTTGGATGGTTGAAATGGCTCACAATTAAGTGAGCAGTGTGTGTGAAATGAAAAAGCCTGGAGTAAATGATTATCTGAATATTTTATGCAGGGCCTATATTATCTTCACAGCAAAGGAAAGATGCACAGAGATATCAAGGTAAGTAAAAACTGAAGGCAATTCTGATGTATTTATGATAGGCTCCATCACCTCTGATGGATCTTTTACCCTTATGTATCAATTTGGGGGGATAAAATGCAACCACAGAAATAAGAAAATCATCTGCAGATCCTCTGGGCTTGAATTCTGTTTGTTTGCCTAAGTCAGGCACTGGGAGTAGCTGTCCTGTTACACATGAAGGGCAGAGAAGGTCAAGAGGCTGTCCACTGGGGCCTGTCACACTATTTACCCAGCTCCATGTGTAAGGCTCATTAACTGTTAATCATGCAGTGTTTGCCCAAGCAGGCTTTGTTTTACTGCAGGCCTCACTTCCTGCTCTCTGAAAAGTCACAATGGGGAGAAACAGACTTTTTGGGAGGCCCACCTGTGCTGCCTTTCCATCTAGTTCATGGGCAGTGCTGACATTTGGAGCTGAGTTTAGTTGAGCTCCAGCCTTCACCCAGCTCAACCTCTACTTAGGTATAGGTTGACATTTGGAGCTGAGTTTAGTCAAGCTCCAACCTTCACTCAGCTCAACCTCTACCTAGGTATAGGTTGACATTTAGAGCTGAGTTTAGTCAAGCTCCAACCTTCACTCAGCTCAGCCTCTGCCTAGGTATAGGTTGACATTTGGAGCTGAGTTTAGTCAAGCTCCAACCTTCACTCAGCTCAACCTCTACCTAGGTATAGGTTGACATTTGGAGCTGAGTTTAGTCAAGCTCCAACCTTCACTCAGCTCAGCCTCTGCCTAGGTATAGGTTGACATTTGGAGCTGAGTTTAGTCAAGCTCCAACCTTCACTCAGCTCAGCCTCTGCCTAGGTATAGGTTGACATTTGGAGCTGAGTTTAGTCATCTCCAACCTTCACTCAGCTCAACCTCTACCTAGGTATAGGCTGACATTTGGAGCTGAGTTTAGTCAAGATTCAAGGCCTTCGCTTAGCTCAGCTTCTACCTGGGTATAAGCTGACATTTGGAGCTGAGTTTAGTCAAGTTCCAACCTTCACTAAGCTCAGCCTCTACCTAGGTACAGGCTGACATTTGGAGCTGAGTTTATTCAAGCTCCAACCTTCACTCAGCTCAGCTTCTACCTAGGTATAGGTTGACATTTAGAGCTGAGTTTAGTCAAGCTCCAACCTCCAGGCTGAGTTGAATGAAGGTTGGAGTTGATTAAACTCAGCTCCTTAGATCAGATTTGTTCTCAGTCTGTTTATATTGTAATTTTCTAGTACCAGCTACTGTTTGGGGTTAGTTTTGTTAGGCTGAGGTGTGTGATCCATCTAGGCACACAAATGCAAGTTCTTGAAATCCAGCATGAACAGAATTTCTGCTGCCTAAGGATGGAAATGTCCTAAATATTTGCTAAATACAAGTAGGTCCTTTAAGCTCTAATTATCATGGCTCTCAAACAAGACAAAACCAATTCCTGTGTATGAAAAGGAAATCCAATTCCTGCTGCTTTGACCTTTAGAGTTTTTATTTAACAAAATCAATAGAAAATGGTAAGAATTCATCAGCACAGGAAACCATCATACTCTGCTTTTTGAGAGGGGTTTTGTATCCAGTGGAAACTTGGTAATACCAAACTAAAAAGGCATGAGAAACCCTGTAAATCTGAATTTCTTCAGAGAGCAGAAGAGCAGCTTGCTGAGCACAAACATGACCTTGATATTTACTACAGTAGGGCTGCAGGATTCTTTAGCATGCAACCCTTGGGTTGTCTTTGTCCCCCTAGCTTGCAGGAAGATCTCAGATCATGTTGTTACTAAAAGTCTTTGTTTTAATTCAAGTATGCTGACTTCTTTTTAAGGGAGCAAACATTCTTTTGACGGATAATGGACATGTAAAATTAGGTGAGTTACTACAGTTTGGTGTTAAAAACCAGACTTTGCTGTGCTCTAAGTCTTCTGTATTGTGTTTAATGATGTTCATGTATGAAATTGATGAATGTCAGAATTCTTTTTGTCATGCTGGTAGTACCTGACTGCATCCATACAATCGTAGAATGGTCTGGGTTGGAAGGGACCTCCAAAGGTCAAAGGATCACAGGATGTTAGGGGCTGGAGGGGGCCTCCAGAGATCATTGAGTCCAACCCCCTGGCAGAGCAGGACAGTAGAATTCAGCACAGGTTGCACAGGAACACATCCAGATGGATCTTAAAAGTTTCCAGAGAAGGAGACTCCACAATCTCTCTGTGTGCCTGTTCCAGTGCTCCATGACCCTTACAGTGAAGAGGTTCCTCCTCCTGTGCTGCAGTTTCTGTCCATTGCCCCTTGTCCTATCACAGGGCACAACTGAGCAGAGCCTGTCCCTATCCCTTCCTTCCTGACCCCCAGCCCTCAGCTATTGATAGACATTGATCAGATCCCCTCTGAGTCTTCTCTCCAGACTAAACACCCTCAGGGCTCTCAGCCTCTCCTCCCCAGGCAGTGCTCCAGTCCCTTCAGCATCCTTGCAGCCCTCCCTTGGACTCTCTCCAGCAGATCCCTGGCCTTCCTGACCTGGGGAGNCCTGTCCCTCCTGACCTGGGGAGCCCAGAGCTGGATGCAGTATTCCAGGTGAGGTCTCAATAGGGCAGAATAGAGGGGGAGGAGAACCTCCCTGGATCTGCTGGCCACAGTTCTCAATGCACCCCAGGATTCCATTGGCCTTTTTGTCCACAAGGGCACACTGCTGTCCCTTGTCATCCAGTCCAACCCCCTCTGCACTCAGCAGGGGTATCCTCAGCTAGATCAGGTTGCCCAGAGCCCTGTTGAGCCTCCCCTTGAATATCTCCAGGGATGGGGCCTCAACCACCTCCCTGGGCAATATGTTCCAGTGTTCCACCACCCTCATGATGAAGAACCTTGTTCCTTCCATCCAAATCATCCAATGAGTGTCTGAAGGAGTCATACTGAAACACTGAGTTAAGACTTTCTGATGCTGTAAGGGGGAGCTAAAAATAAATCACAGGCTTTTATCGATTTTTAATATAATGTGCCACCCAGAGTGTTTCAGTGTGAAACATCACTTGAAAGGTTATCTGAAAGAATCTCTTGGGTAATACCTAATGATGTCTTTTATCATATTAAAGCTCTGCATGCAACTGCCAGGACTTGTGTGCTAGCCTCCTCTTTCCTATGTTGAGGAGGGGAGGGACAGTGGCTGAAGGAGCTGGGGTTGTTTAGTCTGGAGAAGAGGAGGCTCAGGGGAGACCTTATTGCTCTCTAGAGCTGCCTGAAAGAGGTTGTAGCCAGGTGGGGGTTGGTCTCTCCTCCCAGGCAACCAGTGACAGGAGAGGCCACAGTCTCAAGCTGTGCCAGGGGAGGCTTGGATGTTAGGAAGAAATTGTTCACAGGAAGAGTGATTGGCTATTGAAATGGGCTGCCCAGGGAGGTGATGGAGTCACCATTCCTGGAAGTGTTTAAAAAAGGCCTGGATGAGGCACTCAGTGCCATGGTTTAGTTGATTAGATGGTGCTGGGTGATTGGTTGGACTTTTGATGATCTTGAAGGTCTTCTCCAACCTGGTTAATTCTGTGAATCTGTGACATGTTTGCCTGCTGAGAGGAGCTGATCCACAGTATCTGAGATACCAGGTTGGATGAGGTCTTGAGCAACACTGGGGGAGGTTGGAACTGGATGATCTTTGAGGCCCCTTCCAACCCAACCCATTCTGTGAATCTCTGAATATACCAAGTTTCCATTGTTTGCTTTCATAGTTTTATTTCTTGTTAAATATTTCTTGCATATTTAAGAAACTCTTAGAGTGGGGAAACCAAACTCTTGTTCATTAACAATTAATTGCATCCAATCAGTTACTGACTGTCATTTATTTATTTTTTTTTTATTTTTTTCCCCTCCCAATAGCTGATTTTGGGGTATCTGCACAGATAACTGCTACAATTGCCAAAAGGAAATCATTCATTGGCACCCCGTATTGGTAACTGTCTTTTATATGGCCACTAATATAATATGGACATACCTAATGCTGTTGATGTTGTGATACCATCTGTATTGTTGTAATCTTGTGATGAAAGCATGCTGTGTTGTTGGACTACTGTGATAAAAGCACTCTCTGGCTGATCACTGAAGGCTGTGTTAGGCTGTCTGCTGATCATATCTGTATCACTTAGGCTAAATGCTGAATGAGCTGAGTGTAGGAGAAAGTGCCCTAATGGTGTGAAAAATGGAAAGACTGTGTGCTGGTGACACTGGTGACTGATGGATCTCAATGTAGGCAAAGCTTTAAAGCTATCAACAACTTTGCATGGGTTTAGCTGTGATTTTTAAATATTTTTTCCCCTCCCCTGGTTTTCTGTTTTGTTTCTTCTCTCCACTCTAGCTAGTCTCGTCTGTAACTCCTCAGCTCTAAGTTGCATTTGTTTATCTCCACAAATTCTTTTGCCACTGAAATGCCTCTTCTAAGCCATTTCCTTTTCCCCTTACTTGCCTAAACTGAACTATACAAGTTCTGTTCTGTCTGTACTGCAGCTTTACTCTTCCTTCACTAAGCTCATTTCTGTACTTCATCTTTGCATTGTAAAAAGAGCACTTTTGCTCTGGGGTTCTCAGAAAGATACTCCAGATTCTGCTGTCTGGCAGCACTGTAGGTACAAAGCAAAAAGTGGATGTGATGAAAATCCCATTGCATTCAAATATTCAGTCTTGAAATAGTCAAGCACAGCATTTTTAGCAGCACAAGTCACTCCAAAGCATGGATTTGCTTCCCTCTCAGAATAACACAAACACCTATCATTGGTTTATGTCTCTTTTTAGTCCTGGTCTCTATCACAACTTGCAAATTGTGCCATCACCTTGAACTTTAGCTTTGAAAGCATTCCCTAGGTTAAACGTGATGGAAAGCATCAGTTTCTTTTCTCAGATTTGAGAAAAGCAAGGAAGCAAAATTGTTGAGGCCACGGAGAACATTTAGTTGGAAACAGGGAGTGTGAAGGTTTTAGCTGTGATTAGAGATGTCTGGGCAGGTTGTGGTGCTTGGATAGAAGTGAAGGGCAATACTGCAGTGAAGCAGCAGCCCTGTTCTTGACCCTTGTGCTTCTCCTCCAGAGTTCACCCCTCTTCCCCCCTCTACCTGGATAACTTCCTCCTTCTGGATTTAGAGTGAAGGGGAATTTTTATGAACTCCTGAGTAAATGTATGGAAATGCAGTTTAACTATGCAAACTTCCACTAATTTATGGAAGCAAATGGAGCTGTATTTACAAGCCAAGCTACAATCTACAATGGAATGCAATGAATATGTACAAATACACAGTATTTACAATATTTACAGGTGTTTACAATTAACAAAACAGCACAAAGACCCCTGGCCAAAGACCAGGGAGAGCTGGCTCCCTGCCTCTGCCTCTCTGTCTCCCCTTGGCCCCCTGTACCAAGGGAAGAGAAAAAGAAGCAAGATAGGTTAATACCAGGCAAAACAATGCAGTCAAGGTCATAGAATCACAGAATCAGTCAGGGTTGGAAGGGACCTCAAAGATCATCCAGTTCCAACCCCCCTGCCATGGGCAGGGACACCTCACACTGGATCAGGCTGGCCAGAGCCTCATCCAGCCTGGCCTTAAACACCTCCAGGGATGGGACCTCAACCACCTCCCTGGACAACCCATTCCAGGCTCTCACCACTCTCATGGTGAAGAACTTCTTCCTCACATCCAGTCTGAATCTCCCCACTTCCAGCTTTGTTCCATTGGTCAGCAGAAGCCTGTTAGTGTCTTTCCAGCGGTTCCCAGCGAGAACAGAACTGAACTGAAGATTGTTTTGGGAACCAAATGTCATGGGAGGTATCCCTCCAGTGCAATTGTTTAGAATAATCATTATTTTCCTTTTTACACCCAATAGTAATTTGTTTACATTTTTACTACTTTCTGCTCAAGATCTGTGAGAAATTTTAAAGGCATAGCCCTAAACTACCACACACCTGCTGATAAGGATGTCTGTGTTTAAGCCATGCAGCATTTGAGATGCCTTCTGCTGCTTTACTGGAGCACTCCTTCAGTGACATTCCTCTGTTTTGCCTTTATTGAGTCACATCTCCAGTTCCACTGCTACTTCTCAGGTGATCTGGATGAATGCAGTTCAGATCTAAAAGAAACATTATCACATTGGCCATCTGCTAGGACTGTGTAGGGCAATCAAATTCAGGATTTACTTTGCCCTTTCAAAACATGTGAATCATTTCCTTTAGGTATTCTTATTTCTGTGTCAGTTAGGGTTTATAATTTTTCCCACCTGAGGAGGTAAAATTGCTTTGTTAACTTCCATGACCTCACTTCTGACACTACAGTGAGGCAGACTTTGCAAACAGGGAGTGCTTGTGCAGAGGTGACAGTGTCTCATGGTGTCAGGATACAAGAGAGGTGAGGCTGTGTAAATCATTTTCCTTGTTAGAATTCTTTTTTGTCAAAGTCAATTGATCAGTTTCCTTGTGAATCTGGATGGTGCTGGGACTTGTTGTTCAATGATTGTAATTTACCCTCTTTGGTTGTTGAGTGGCAGTTTTGTGTGACTGTAAAAAAGTCTGAGTCCTATTGGCTTCATCCACACTGAGAAGCAGCTGGTTGGGAAACTGCCTTTTAATTACTAGAAGATGATTGAGGGAAGCTTTACTTGTGCATAACTTCTTGCACACATACTTCTGACATTGAGATTCAGTTGTAGAAATGTTTATGCTGTGAGCTCATAGATTTTTGTGCCTCAGAGAAGAGAGTAGTAAACTGTTGCATGCAGGAAAATGTTTCATTTGTGGTGAGAAGCTTATCTAAAAATTTGTTGGGTTTTTTTTTTTTTGATACCCTTTAGGATGGCTCCAGAAGTTGCTGCAGTAGAAAGAAAAGGTGGCTATAACCAGCTGTGTGATCTGTGGGCAGTTGGGATAACTGCTATAGAGCTTGCTGAGCTTCAGCCTCCAATGTTTGACCTACACCCAATGAGGTTAGTAAGGGGTTAAAGCTGGGTGTGGGAATACAGCTTCTGAAAGAATCCCTGTGGAGCAGTGGCTGTGTCTGCTTGTGGTGTTGTCAGGTACTGCAAGAGCATTGGGTTGTAAGTGTTCTGAATGCAGCAGGAGAGGTTGTAACAACTCTTTTGTGGTGTGTGAATGTGTCACCTTCTGGTAGCATCTCTTAAAGTGACGGACTTCTTCCTGCCAACTGAGTAATCACAGAATCACAGAATGTTAGGGGCCAGGAGGGGCCTTAAAAGAAGAAGGAATCCAACCCCTCTGCTGGACCTAGAGTAGGTCACACAGGGATGCCTCCAGACAGGCTTTGAATGTATCCAGAGAAGGAGGTTCCACGACCTCTCTGGGCAGCCTGCTCCAGGGCTCTGGCACCTTCACAGTGAAATAATTTTCCCTTCTGTTCCCATGGCACCTCCCCTGCTCCAGCTTGCCCCCCCTGCCCCTTGTCCTGTCCTTGGCCATCCCTGGCTCTGCCCTGCACATCTTTATCAACAGCAACGGGGGCAGCCCTCAGGCTCCTCTGCTCCAAGCTGCAGAGCCCCAGAGCTCCCTCAGCCTGTCCTCACAGGGAGATGTTCCACTGCCTGCAGCAGCTTTTGTGGCTCTGTGCTGGATTCTGTCAAGGAGTTCCCTGAGGCCCTTCTTGAACTGAGGGGCCCAGAACTGGACCAAATATTCCAGATGTGGTCTCACCAAGGCAGAGGAGAGAGGAAGGAGAGCCTCTCTCAACCTACTAACTGCTCCCCTTCCAATCAGCCCCAGGCTGCCCTTGGCCTTCTTGGCCCCAAGGGCACATAACCCATGAATATGTTACTAAATAATGCTTCTGTATGCATGGCAATGTGTAAAGCTCAGAAATCCTCTTGGCATTTTTTTCAGAGCACTTTTCCTAATGACAAAAAGCAACTTCCAGCCTCCTAAATTGAAGGACAAAATGAAATGGTAAGCAGTTTCCTGTGTCAGTAGGTGAGAGCAATGTACTCCAGCTGGGCAATTGGTTCTATTGGTTGCCACTTCCTTTTACAGGTCAAATAGTTTCCATCATTTTGTGAAAATGGCACTTACAAAAAATCCTAAGAAAAGACCTACTGCTGAAAAGTTATTACAGGTACACATTTATGGATTTATTTGTACTTATAAAATTAAACCAAGCTTAATGTGAGTGGTTGGGACTTTAATGTGTGTGGTGTTGTGTGTTTTTTTTTCTCCCATCTGTCTTTCAGCATCCTTTTGTTACCCAGCCATTAAATCGAAGTCTTGCCATTGAGCTTTTGGATAAAATGAATAATCCTGATCATTCCACTTACCATGATTTTGATGATGATGATCCTGAGGTAGGAATTGGTTTTAATTGTAGAATCAGAGTAAGTTTGCATTTGCTGACAAGGTGAAACGAGGGTGGGAGCACCTCTGGCATGAGGACAGGCTTGAGGGAGTTGGGGTTATTCAGCCTGGAGAAGAGAAGATTCTGGGGGGACCTCAGAGCTGCCTTCAAATGGCTGAAGGGAGCCTACAGGAAGGCTGAGGAGGGATTTTTCCTGAGGTGACTAGGGACAGGACAGGGGGGAATGGTTTGAAGGTGATTAGTGTGTGATTCTATGATTCCTTTATCGTCTCACAGCTCCCATATCAGCTTTTTGTGTCTGTTGTCAGTGTAGGCCTTTTATTTTAGGGTGACTTAAGGTCTTTGTCCCCATGACTGAGAGATGAGGGTTTGACAGCTTCCAGTAATTCTCTGTACCTGGAGAAGGAGGAGTGAGGGCAGGCTCTGCATGTTGTGCAGTGCAGACATCTGTGGCAGGGTGCAAGGAGCTCACACAACAGGGCTGCAAAGGCAGAAGTACCTCCTACCCCCACTGCAGCTGGGCTCCTGCTGCTGCCATTCTGCATGCACAGCCATTGTGTGGGAGTGGGCAATGCCTCTTCAGAACAAGATGGTAAATAAGCAACCTTTTAGCACTTGAAGTGTTTGAAGTGCTGGGGACCACATCAAACCTTGAAACACATCCTGAGCTACAGCAAACCAGCTTTAAAGCTCCAAAGAATACAAAACAGAGAAAGCAGAACTGAGGAAGGGGGAGGATTGGCTGAAGTTAAAAGCAAGGAAAAACTGCATGCAAGATATGTGAGAGAAAATCCCCACAACCTGCAAGTCTCTGCAGTTTCAAAAGAGACCAAAATGAGCATAAATGGGAGGTGAAACACTATGTACTTAGGTGTTAGATTCTCACCATGAACCAGCAGCCCTGGCAGCCCAGCAGGCAGCTGTGTGCTGAGCTGCATCCAAAGCAGGGAAAGCAGCAGCACAGGGAGGGGATTCTGCCCTCTGCTCTGCTCACACCACACCTGCAGCACTGCCTCCAGTCCTGGTGCCCCCAGCATGAGAGGGACCTGGAGCTGCTGGAGTGGGTCCAGAGGAGGCCACAAAGATGATCAGAGGGCTGGAGATCCTCTGCTGTGGGGACAGGCTGGGGGAGTTGGGGCTGTTCAGCCTGGAGAATAGAAGGCTTCTGGATGACCTTAGAGCAGCCTTCCAATACCTGAAGGGGACTCCAAGAAAGACAGGGAAGGACTGGTTGTGACAGGAGGAGAGGGAATGGATTGAAGCTTGATAAGGGCAGATTTAGACTGGAGAATAGGAAGAAATTCCTACTAGACAACCTTTGGAGGTCCCTTCCAACCCAAACCACTCTATGATTCTACAATACTGTGTTTCAAGTAATATACTTTGGATGTTGACATCTCTTATTTTTCTCTTTCAGCCTCTTGTAGTGCCTCATAGAATTCATTCAACCAGTAGAAACGTGAGAGAGGAAAAGACACGCTCTGAAATAAACTGTAAGCATGAATACTCCCTACACCACCATTAAAATTCCCTCTTCTCTGCTGCTCTGCTGGCTGTCTTGCATGTAGAGAACCACTTGTAGTGATCTAGAAGAAAAGAGGTTGCTGTGCAAAAGAAATCTTAGTGTGAAATATTTGAACACACCTTTTGGTCAGCACTTCATCTCGAGTCTCACTGTTGCTTCATCTC